>JARHVA010006272.1:625000-650000 GCA_037957365.1 Torreya grandis
CAAACACTAGATAGTACATCTTAGGTATACACAAGAAAAAAAATTGGTTTTTTAGCATTATCTTCATAAATTTTTTGATCTCACATGATGGTTCCAAGTATTTCATTCCCACCATTGTTGTGCACTTACTTTTTGGAAACATCTTAGATTTCTAAAACTATCTAATTAGGACTTTATATTGCTCCTTCTGAGAAAAAGCATTCATTTCAATAATGAATTAAATAAAATATTTGTTTTATTATATTATTCTAAGTAAACTATCTATTAATTATTCATATCATTTTTTGATTTGTAATCCAATATGTGCATACATTACAACAAGTGCAGACTTATTACAATGCACAAGAATCTAACTTACATGACCAATGCGTGTTTCACCATGTTTCATCAAGGAATTTACACATGGATTGTTCTTACTGTAGACACCAAAATAGTGTCAACTCCCCTTGGTCCCTTACACACCTTTATTAATTTAAAATAAACTAATTATTTTAAATTAATAACACTCTCACCTAGGATACCTTGCCCTTAAACCATTTATCACCCTATGACTAATCATAATTACCTAAGACGTATTTCAACTCTCCCACTAACTCTCATGTGCCTATTAAAACCCGCCTTTGGACCATTCACCAATGACAACTAAACTTGGCAGATGGAAGAATGAGCAAAAGGCTAAAAAATAGGCTTTTTAAGAATGGACTAGCCGTCGAAGTCAGCTAACCATCAATCGACTAGCTAGAATGGGTAATCAAAGGCGTAAAAAGGCTAAAAAGACTAAATTCTAACCTTAGCTCTTGCCCCAAAGGTGAATTCTCTTGGACTATATCCAAATTCTCTTGCTCCTCGACTCTCTACATATCAAAGGTAGGCTTTAGGATGAGGCATCAACATTCTATCATCACTCTCCAGGCTAAGAAACTCTATAGAATTCACTCCACATCTAGATTGAAACATTACACGAGGTCTTCGGCATCAGCCATAATGGGAACAAGTCTTCTACACTTCTGGTTCTCCACCAAGAGCTAAGTATTCTTCTATTTTATATTTTAGTATTTTTAAAATGCATTGGTAATTAGCCCATTGGCTATTTTTGAGTACTATTGAGACCAAATCTGGCTTTCTTCCTAGAGAGGTTGAAAAGCCTTCCTTTTATCCTGACCCATTTTGACAATCTGTCCCCTACCTTTGTCCTTCCTAAGACTTTGTCCACTATCTTGCATCCCTACACAACCCTTTTGAATCTCCTAGACCATTTTGTTGACCACAGACATACCCTGAAACCCATCTAAGGCCCATTGCCCCTACTAACATCGGCATCAAGGCCCATTGCCCCTACCAACATCGACAACCTAACCGATGTCAGAAACATTGACCAACTGATGACGGTAGAATAATCGGTGTCGGTGACTGTGAGAGGCAGATTGCAGGAATCAGGTATGTGTTATCTATTTCTCTTCTTTAGCCTTTCATTATTTCTCTTTTTAGCAACACTCTTTTGTCAAATAAGTGGACTGTCATCCCTCAAGGAAGTCTTTGCACTTCTGGGACTGAGCTTTACTTGGCAGTCCACCATATATCTATCTAACATTTTATTTGTTTAAGTCTTTCTTCTCTACAGGTGTCATCCTCCACAGCCAAAGAGGAGCTCCTTCAATCATTTGGATACAGATGTGCAACTTAATCTGGGTATCATCTAACCCCTGACCATTAATCTTTAGTTTCTTTCTTCTTTTGAATGTAAAAAAGCAAAAATGAGTGGAAACATTCTGGTATGCTCGGTGGGACCAAGGAGTTTTCTTTGGGCTCATTTCTTCTAAAAGGCAAACTTTCATATAGGTGCATTAGGAAAATTTCTCTTCTTTTATCTTTTTATTTTGAAAATACACCATAAGTAGGAATTAAAAAGAATGTCTTTCTTTCTTTTTCTTGTTACTTTTTTATTGCATATTAGAGTAGTGAAAATTCATGCTCTTAACCTTTTCCTCACTTATTTGCATCTGAACAAAACATTTCAATTTGGGTTAAAAATATATTGCATCTCATTCCTGCTTGAATGCATTTTTAGCTCATCTAGTAATTAAAAGTGCATTATGAATAAATCATAGTGCACATATGTTACACTACCAAACCACAAGCACATCAAATTAAACATATAAACATACTTGAGACAAGGCCCAACTAGGATTTCATAACCTAGCAGATACCTTACCCTTCTTGGCGATCCCACTTGGACTTCACTACCAAGGGGAGAACCCACTCTGTTCTCTAGCAGAGTATAAACTCTAGGGGAAGTATATATTGGCTAAGCAACCCAACATGGCTTTAGGCTCATGAAGTGAGGGGAGCAAGCTCCTAGCACTAGGCCACATATGGAACCTAATACAGATTTTGAACACCAAAACTTAACCTGAAACCAACCTTAGACTGCTTCTTTTAGTACCTATTCTAAAAGCCCAATTCCCAAACATATTCTTCTAAGGCATAAGCCAACACAACTCTAAAATTTATTATTAAGAATTTAACGTTTAGAGGCTACTTGGCTTCATCTAATTTTCTATTTTTATCTAGTTTTTTGAGCTGGTAAGGACGCATATTTCTGAGCTCCAAAACAACTCAGAACTTTCTTCTTTCTTCCAAAAACTTTTAGTTTTTTGAGTTTTTGGAAATACACAATAACTGACATCGGTTTTTCCACTGACATCGGCAATTGATCTTCATCGACATCGGTTATCTGACTGACAATGGCAACTTACTTCATCGACATCAATTTTTCTATCAACATCGGTCACTGTCAAAAAAAATTATTCTCAAATAGCAAGCTAAAAACCTGACTCTTTTACTATCAAAAACAAATTCTAGTTTCCTAAAGTTGAAAAACATAGTTTTTATAACCTAAATCTATTTTTCCTTGGATGGTTTTGACACGTAGTCAAGCCACAACTCTTGTTGACCATGCAAGGCAACAACCACTTCCACCTTCGCCTTTGCCTTCTATATCAAGTCTCTAAATGGAGTATAATTTAGAAACTGAACGTACTCCTATCCAACCAACCCCAACTCAACCCCCTATTGTTCCCGAAGGGGACCAAGACTTTGAAAGGTTCCTTGACCTCAATGTCAAGGCTCTTCAGCACTATCTCGTGAGAAGTCAAACGCGAGATTCTTCAGGCAACCCAGTTTATGGGATGCCAACTTCCTTAGTTGAAATGGCAATCATATCAACAGCCTCTATAACCCAACCCATGGTCACCTAGGCCATTGCCTCAACTAACAACCTGACCATAACCAATCTTTAAAGTGTGGCCTCTCCTTCTATTTTTGGACCTACCTCCATTGGGGTTTTTGTACCCCCTCAACCACAAACCATTCAACAAAGTTCTACACCATTCTAGAACTTAATTGTCTCCATCCCACCTACTCTTACACCCATAAATACAAGAGTGACTACTTATCCTTTAGCTAGTGTTGCCACTATCCAACCACCTTTGATGACATCAAGTCAAGTTGTGCCCTCTAGATTTATGACACAACCACCCTTGACTTCAACATCAATCCCTATGACTAGTTACCAATATGTTGCACCTATACAAGCACAACCAACTATGTCATACGCTCCATCTAACACCTTCCAAATGCCTTACAACCTAGGGGGTGCCCCACCTACAAATCCATCAACCAATCTAATCAAGATGTTGATGGATAAGGTGTCTAATCTTGAGACATCTATTTTGGGTTCAAGAAATGTTCTCTCATATGAACAAATTTGTAATAAACCTATTCATCCTTCAGTCCCAATCCGACCATATCCTAGTCAGTGGGAACTTCCCAAGATTACTCATTTTTAGAGTAAAGAGGACCCACAACAACATCTACAAGCGTTTAGACACGCTTGTTACCTTATAGCACATGATGATGCATTATTACTATGCACATTTCCCATGTCACTTTCTGGTGCTACCCTCGATTGGTATAGTTCTATTACCAGTCACTCTCTATTTACCTTCACTCAACTAGCCCAACTATTCTTCGACCACTTTTCAATCAACATCACTGAAAAGGTCTCCATTACAGACCTATATTCTATCAAACAATTCGACGATGAGTCAATTGCTGACTTCATTGCTTGTTGGAAAGGTTTGATTAACCAACTCTCCTTTTTTTACCTCAACTTGAGCTCATTAAGCTCTTCTCTAGAGCATGTGAAAATCACATCTCATCTACTTTGCAGGTCCAAACATTTTGCACATTTGACGAAGCTTTCACCATGGCCAGGAAGCTTAAACTCTGCACTGTCGAAGAAGATAGAGTCACATTGTGTAGTAAAAATACCAACACAAAATCTAATAACCCTTCTTCTTCTAAACTTTCTTCTTCCCACTCCAAGTCCAAGGGGTTGATAAATGTTGTGGCCACTAGATCATCATCCTCCACCACAACTAACCAATTTGAGCCCTCTACATCACAATACTTCACAAGACAATTCCAACAATGAAATATACAGCATCAATACACTCCAATAGGAGAATCATATGCTTTTGTGTTGGATAAATTAGTCAAGTAGGGGGTCTTTAATCTCCCTCAAATTTGACCACCTCAATTTGACCCCTCAAAATCCATCCTTACATGGTATAGGGAAAATGACTTCTGTAATTATCACCGTGTCAATGGTCATGACATGAACAATTGTAAAACCTTCAAAAACATTGTCCAAGATAGGCTAGACAAGGGGGATCTTGTTTTGGATAACCTAAATGTGCCGGCTAACCAAAACATAGATATCTTTAGGCAACCATTCCCTAATCATCCCCCAAGTCAAAACAATGTTCAGACCATAGTCGATGACCTTTAAGAGCATAATATACACACAGTCGACATGGTTTCTAACCAACCTCTCCCATAGTCTGAAGAGGTTATTTAACCTATTTATCCACCATAGGTAGAAGAGCCTTCTTCTCCTATTTATCCACCATAAGCCTTAGAAGAACCTTCTTCTCCTATTTGTCCACCATAGGTACAAGAGCCTTCTTCTCCTATTTGTCCACTATAGGTAGAAGAGGTCATTATCCCTCTACTTAGACCTTTAGAGGAGCCTTCCTCTCTTATTTGTCCTCCACCAATGGGGGATAGTCCTCCATCAACCCCCCTTTCACACATAGGAGAGTCTACTTCAAACTCTCCCATGTTGGAAGACGCTTTGATGATACCAACACCGGTGGCCCCGCCCTCATCCTTCTTATCATCAATGGAAGATCATACTTTTCTTGCTCCTCAACCACACACAAAAGCCATGATCATCCTTGTGCTCTATCCAACTGAAGAGCCACATCCTCCAATCCCTTCTCCACCAAGAGAAGAACTTCTCACTTCACCCACTTCAACCAAGGGAGATCCGGTGATGATTTTCTCTCACCTTTTGCCTGAGATCACTACGTCTCACATGCTTTTGCTCACACCTGAACCTAAACCTTCATAGGTGTCCATCATATTGAGACAAGTTAAATCTCTCAGTGTTCACCCCATATCAAACTTCACTCACCCACAAGTGAAGGTAGACTTGAACCTTGCCTCACACAATAGTGGTCCTCGCTCCAAACTAAATAAGGCTACTAAACCATGCTAGAGAACTCCTCCCCCACCATCATCATCATCCTCTATTTTGGGCCCACATCCATCCACCTTAATAGGAGTGATCCCAACTCCAACACCTAACAAAGGCAAAATGCCTCCATTACATCCATTACCTAAAAAAAACATACCTCCTCTAAATCTGGCACCTCTCAACATGAAAGTGCCATCTACGCATGTGGTCACACCACCAAACAAAAAGATGGTACAAAAACTCCTCCTATAACTCCTAAATAGAAGTTGTCAACCCCTATTGCAACAAACCATGCAGACTCATTAGTGGGTTCCTATGCTTTGCTATTATGCCAATTGTTGTAGTCTTCTAGCATCAGTCTCCCACCTCTTAGACCATACCAACCTCTCAGACCAAAACCATCATGGTTCAATGACACTAATATCTGATGGTATCATCACACACCTAGGCATGATACTGAGCGTTGTTGTGCCCTTAAGGTTGCCATTCACCAACACTTGAAAAAGGACACCCCTCACATTGAGGACTCTCTTGACCATTTTTATAACAAATCACTGACACCATCTCATACCTCTCAAACCTCATCACCTAAATCAGGATCTCAACACAAGACTGTGGCTTCTCTACCACCTTATCCCCCTTTGTTTGAAATCAACACCATCAATGTGGCTAATAGGTCACAAACCATGAAGGATAAAGGGAAAGAGAAGCTTTCTCTCCCTCAAACATATCCATTCTTCAAGCCTCCTCAACCACCAAAACCCAAAATTTCAATCTTGGGCACATCCCATCCAACATCTTTGAAGCCACTTCATGACCCCATGGTGAAACAACTTCACCAAACCCCTGTGAAGACATCTTTGTATGACCTCATCCAAAGCTCTCCACAACATCATCAAGCTTTAATCAAATCTTTATAGACAGTGGAGGTCTAACCTAAAGACCCCCAACCACTAGTTGCTTTATTCAAATCATTACCAACCATTGCCTCCATCACCGTCCCTAATTCTGAGATTCCAAACTCCAACTTGGAAGATCAAGATCTCACCCTCTTAAACTAAGCTTATCAGGCAAAAGCTTCACAGGATTCATCCTCACATTACACTCCTTGACAAAGAGGAGCTTCATCATCTTCTCTCCATCTCATTTATCCAACCCACTGATTATCCGTAATGGGTATCAAACATTGTCCCTATCACAAAAACAACTGGGGGAGTTCAACTTTATACTAACTATCACAACATCGACCAAACATCAACCATCTTCTTAATCATCTTTAACACATGACCAATATGGAAAGAAGCAAACGGGGCAAGTTTGCTCCTAACTAACTCAGACCTTACACAAGCATGGATCAGGGACTTATCGTCTGTCTTCTCTCGAAGGCTGACCAGAACTTGAGCCCCTTAATGCCTTACACCTGCGACCATTCTACTATTAATCAAGTAATCATTCACTTGACATTTAACTTGAGCTCATCCCTTGAGCAACTCCCTATCATCATCAACCCTTTTTCCCTACAAACATTAGTCAACCCTTTTGTCAAGCATGAATGCTTTGTCCTAATAAAAGGGAAACCCTTAAACCTCTATAGACCAGTCCATGACTAAAAATTCAGTCAAAAACACATAAAATTGGGATGCCTATTCAAAGATCATAAACTTATACATGTAGACTGCTCCCTCAAAGGATAGCTACATCATTACTGTAATAAATAGACTACTCCCTTGAAGGACAGCTATTCAACGACATCAACATATACAAATTAGAATATAGTCCACTCCCTTGAAGCATGGCTATACCCAAATTTTTACTACAAACAACACTCTCTCAGAAGCTTCCCGCATCAATCAACTTGACATATGACCACAAAACAAAACAACATCCCCACGTAGACTTCTCGCATCGATCAGTCTACCAAATATATATATATATATATATATAAAGTCATGGACTTGGCTATAGTCATTCTCAGGGTCACCTATAAAAGGGGCAAAGTTATCCTTTCTAAAAAGGGTTACGCTATCCTCCCATCTCACATAATCAAACCTATTACCCCAGCATACCCAAGGGATTTTGAGCTCACTTAACATCAAGTGATTTGAATACTTCTCTAACACAAATAATGGTCAATGATGTAATGCATGAATGGGGTTTTTGTTTGCAACAACCCTATCTATGCTATCATTATGCTACTTGTCAATGAAAGGGCAAAACACCTTTCATACCTTTGTCACATACAACCAAATCATTTTTTAAACCAAACCAAACCAAAACATTTTCTTACCATTAACATAACCTCATGATTTATTTAATGCAAATATCAACTTGTGTTATATAAATTATCGTAGCCCATTCACATTAGTTTCTATGGAAAACAATACACATGGAAACTAACAACCAAACACAATTTATGTCAAGTATATATCATCACCAATATGAAAAGTGCTAAAGCATAAATACATTCATTTCATTTTTAGCATACATCCATCACCAATATGGAAAATTACTAGGGATGAAAAACCACATAACCTATGTTACAAAATACACCATCACATAATATGGAAAAGGCTGTAACATCATCATACACTCATCATTTCAATCATGTACCATTAGACATATGGGAAGTGCTAAACCATTAACATGACCAAACCAATTATCAACCTCTTTGACTCTATCTTCCCTTTTGGGGAGAACTACATTGGCCTGAGGCCCTTGAAATAAGGGCTATGTAGGCAGTACTCAGTTGACATGGAGTCTTCTAGGGTTAGCTCGGCCATTTGCCAATACATCTCCCTAATGACATTGGCCATTTGTTTGTTTGTCTACCTGATGGACAAACCATTTCACCTTTAAACATGACTTAACCTAGTCAAACCCAATCCATAATTGACTCTCTTCTTCCCTTTTGGGGAGAACTACATTGGCCTGAGGCCCTTGAAATAGGGGCTATGTAGGTAGCACTCAATTGACATAGAGTCTTCTGGGATTAGCTCAGCCATTTGCCCGTTTGTCTCCCTAATGGCATTGGCCATTCATTTGTTCATCTACTTGATGGACAAACCATTTCACCTTTAACCATGACTTAACCTAGTCAAACCCAATCCATAATCGACTCTCTTCTTCCCTTTTGGGGAGAACTACATTGGCCTAAGGCCCTTGAAATAGGGGCTATGTAGGTAGCACTCAATTGACACAGAGTCTTTTGGGGTTAGCTTGGCCATTTGCCCATTCATTTCCCTAATGACATCGTCCATTCTTTTGTTCATCTATATGATGGACCAACCATATTACCTTTAACCATGACTTAACCTAATCCAACCCACATCCATAACTGACCCTCTTCCTCCCTTTTAGGGAGAACTACATTGGCCTGAGGCCCTTCAAACAGGGGCTATGTAGGTAGCACTCAGATGACATGGCATCTTTTGGGGTTAGCTCGGCCACATTCCTTCATCCATCCATCTAATGGACCAACTATCTATACTAACCCAAAATCATGACCAAACAACTAGCCCTGACACTGAATGAATTACCTAAAATTCTCATGGGGCACATTGGAGATCGCATGCATCTCCCCATCCATAACAAACTACACTTGAGATGACTTATATCTGAGCCTGACTTGACCAATGACCTTGGAGATCATGACTATCTCCTCAGACCATGACCACTTTTGAGACAACTATGCCTTGGTTGTTTTGATTGCGTATGCTACCTCATGAATAGTTAGCAAATTGTCCATAACCCTTACACCTATTGTCAAATCACAAGCAAGTTGATCCCCAATATTTGTGACATTTTCATTTTTTCTAGGAGCACTTCCTGAGCCTGAGATACTTGGAACATGATGACCATTAGAGCTACAGCTTTGATCATTTAACCCAATCAGCTATGACTAAATGCTAGGGATCGATTATTTCAATTTTAGCACTCCTTGACCTTTGAATACGACAATTTGACCTATCTATCACGTGAAGTGGCATACATGCAATCCCAACTATTGCAACATTCACACTCTGACTTCACCATACCCATCCACTGCTTATCAAATTGGCACCCAATATTAGGTTACCTTCCCTCAACTCCCGCTTTGAGGGGGGATACCTCATCCCATACATGGGGCAACTTACTCCTATTTTTGTCTTGCAATTTGTCAGAACTACCAACAAGACAAAAATGACTTCATCTCATACCTAGGGCAACCTACATCTTATCCCATACCTGGGGCAACTTACTCCTATTTTTGTCTTGCAGTTCATCAAGAACAACCAACAAGACAAAAAGGTGAAAATGTAGACACCAAAATAGTGTCAACTCCCATTGGTCCCTTGCACACATTTATTAATTTAAAATAAACTAATTATTTTAAATTAATAACACCTCACCTAGGATACCTTTCCCTTAGACCATTTATCACCCTATGACTAATCATAATTACCTAAGACCTATTTCAACTCTCCCACTAACTCTCATGCCTATTAAAACCCACCTTTGGACCATTCACTAATGACAACTAAACTTGGCAGATGGAAGAATGGGAAAAAGGCTAAAAATAGCCTTTTTACCCATTCTCTAGCCGTCGGTTAACCATTGGCCAATGCTGGCAGAATCACCAACGTCAGTTGCTTAAAACTAAATTCTAACCTCAGCTCTTGCCCTGAAGGTGAATTCTCTTAGACCAAATCTGAATTCTCTTGCTCCTCGACTCTCTGCATATCAAAGGTAGGCTTTGGGATGAGGCATCAACATTCTATCATCACTCTCTAGGCTATGAAACTCTGCGAAATTCACTCCACACTGGATTGAAATGTTGCACGAGGTCTTTGGCATCATCCATAATGGGAACAAGTCTTCTACACTTCTGGTTCTCCACCAAGAGCTAAGTATTCTTCTAGTTTATATTTTAGTATTTCTAAAATGCATTGGTAATTATCCCATTGGCTATTTTTGAGTACTGTTGAGACTGAATCTGGCTTTCTTCTTGGAGAGGTTAAAAAGCCTTCCTTTTATCTTGACCCATTTTGACAATCTATCCCCTACCTTTGTCCTTCCTAAGACTCTATCCACTATCTTGCATCCCTGCACAACCCTTTTGAATCTCCCAGACCATTTTATTGACCACAGACATACCCTAAAACCCGTTTAAGGCCCATTACCCCTATCGACATTGGCATCAAGGCCCATTTCCCCTATCGACATCGATAGCCTAACCGACGTCAGCAACATTGACTAATTGACAACGGTAGAATAACTAGCATTGATGACTATGAGAGGCAGATTATAGGAATCTAGTACACATTATCTATTTCTCTTCTTTAGCTTTTCATTATTTCTCTTTCTAGCAACACTCTTTTATCAAATAAGTGGACTGTCATCCCTCAAGGAAGTCTTTGCACTTTTGGGACCGAGCTTTACTTGGCAGTCCACCATATATCTATCTAACATTTTCTTTGTTTAAGTCTTTCTTGTCTATAGGTGTCATCCTCCATAGCCAAAGAGGAGCTCCTTCAATCTTCTAGATACGGTGCACAACTTAATCCGGGTATCATCTAACCCCTAACCATTAATCCTTAGTTTCTTTCTTCTTTTGAATGTAAAAAAGCAAAAAATAGTGGAAACACTTACAACAACTTATAATAGGTGGGTAAAGGAACACATAATCCATAAGGTAACCATTATTCATGAAGATCTGGTGACACACATGGTGCACACACCTAAACAAATGAGGTGACTACTTTGTGCAAAGGGAAAAGTGGGTTTTTAGCCTATAAGAGGCTCCAATTATTTGCCCATATATAGTCTTAAATGAATGTTTATATATTAAATCTTCACCCTCAACCTCACACTTTCATCGATACTCATGGCTAATGCAATGATGGAAGGTTACATAATACATTACAACTCTATACTTTGGCAATTTTAGTTGGCAGGGTTAATTTTGGAAATGGTAGTTTCCTTACACAAGTGATTTATCATTATTCACATGTTCCAAATTAAAAAAATAAAATAATATATATACAATGTTTATACAACAATGTTGATATCAAGGAGAAAATGTGGAAGTTAACATAGTCAACTAAATTCAAATATGATAGAGAAGTTACAAGTTTATATGGTTTAATATAATCACCAAAAATGCAGGGGTTTACACAACATACAATAGTTTTACACAAGAAATAAATAACATAGAATAGGGTACACATGTTTGATTCAAGTGTCTTGGTAATTTATTACCAAGGTTATTTTCACATTATAACACATAAGTACATTAAATGGTCATATTATGACCATGGAAATTATAATTTCCCACAATCATTAATTCAACTGAAATACTTGAATCTTCCAACACCTCAATATTATAGAACATAGTATTTATTCACCTTCATGTTACATAATGGTTTCAATCATCCAACCATATCATAATTTTAGCTAGCAAGAACTTCCCAGTCTTTGCTTATAAGTACATAACTTTTAAACCAAACTATGTGCTCCCTGAGCACTAGTCACATTACTTTTAAAATTTGTATAACTATAACTAATCACCTATAGTGACACATAAATCCAATCAAAGACATACAACTTCTTTCCATAGTTGTATGAAAAATACAACTACATATAATTAATAATTAATTATTATTTTAAGAAACTACCTTCTTGAATCATTTGAGTTAAATCAGTAGTTACCTCTCTTGATATGTCATGACAAGCTAATTTATAAATCATATTTAACTACACAATTCACAATTCAAAATCCCCTACCAGTTCATTACAAATTATTAATTTATTTTTTGTAAAAATACCTTGGAACTCATATCCATACAAATCATTAATGTCACTTAGAAGCATATACACTTGAATATAGCAAATAGGTTCTACAACTTATTACACCAAACAAGATGGTGGTTGCACCCCTCATTCATTACAATATGCTCATGATTAGCTGGAATGTATGTGTACATAATAGAACCTACTATTTCATATCTAAAAAACTATCAATTTTAATCAATGACTATTCATACCTAGCAACCCCCAAAAATCTCAAACTTCCAAAAAGCTAAAACTAGTCCCCTACTAGCGAAGATTCCAAAACTAGTTGATTTACTCAATTAAAACAACTACTCTATCCTCAACCAATCTTATAGGCATAGTTCACATCCTTATTCCCTTCAAGGACTTAATATCCTAAACATATTATAGTGACCTACTCATTCAAATCACCAATAGATACCATATATTCAATTTCAATTCCAACAGTGGACTTTTATCTTATTAATCCCATTGACCCACTCATAAAGGTCAATTGGTAGTCAATTAAAGTCCACCTTAATGAAATCTAACTTTGGGAAAGGCTGAATTTAGCTAAGGCCATGAAGATTATTATATTATAGTAAGGAATATTTAAGATTACATAGGGTTCTAAAGTAAATTAGTGTCATCTAACACCTTAAAATTACCTATCAGAATACTTTCAATTCCATTCATAGCTAGGAAATAAGTCTGATAATATAAATATGTAGGTTAGATGCAAAGTACACCCATATTTTCATAGATGAATAAACATTTCTTGAAAAAATCTTAGAACACATGCTCTGATACCAAGTGTAATGAACCCAAAATAACCCACAAAAAAATTTAAAATAAGAGTTTTAACTTAGCTGAACATTACTGTATGGAAGTACTAATTGTGTGCTTGTAATATATTAGATAAATTTATTGACTTAAAAATGAGTAGAAATGATATAAGAGTACCAATTTTTTATTGATCCACACTTCACAGATTTGGAAGGAGTGTTTTTATCCTAGAGTTAACTTGACCTCCTATGTTAAATTTATAATTTGATCATTCAAATAATTGGGATAATCTTTAAAATGTTTCGTATCCCATTATTTAGTCATAACCCATTTATATTGGGTTATATTTACCATGATAATCCTAATGGAGGATGTAACTCTTTATTCTGGTGATAGACTAAATACATTAATGGTCATTATGAGCCATAAGATGGGCGGATAACAAGATAATAAATTCAACTCATCATCATGACCCAAGGCTAAGGTATTCACACTACATTTTCCACTATAGTCTGAAACCTTTATAACTTCATCACTTAAATTATTGTTTTAAGAGTATACATAAAATACAACCCCAATTGCATAGATCAGTTATTCATTCAATGCAAGGATGGTTAACATATTAATGATCATAATCCTTTATGGACTAGCTATCTAGGCCAACTTTACCAAATTACAAAGTAATATTTTAAGGTAAAATAAATCATACAAAAACACCTTAATCCTTAAATATTAGGGAATATAGAAAACCATTGAAAACTATAAGTTCATTTCTCATTAATAATCCTTCCTATTAAAATATTATTCAAATGACCCATAATCCATGAAGGTGAATTTTCATTAAAGAAATATATTCCTTTTAGGATTTTAATTTGTTATAACTTATAATACAAAGGGGACTACCATTGACCTTTAGATCTTCCTCTTATAAGAAAGAAAATGCAGTTGTGTAAATTCCATAAGAGCTACAAAATTAGCCCAAAATATAACTTAGTCTAGCATAGGACTTAGGATAACAATCCCAAAATTACTAATCCTTTATGTTAATCAACCACTAAAATTTATGAGAATGAAAACTAAGGTCAAATGTAACTTAAAAATTGAAACTTCCTTCTATAATGAAGTGGTTAAGCCTTCACAAGGCTAAATATCCTGATGCTAAAATTTCTAATTTAAGTCAATAAAATGTAGTATAAAATCAAGTTTAAGATAATTTATTACTCTTTTAAATTAGGGTCAGGATCAATATTTACATAACAATAAGCACCCAACAGGGTCTCATGCTTATTTTTAATTCTTTAACTAGGAAATAAGGTTTGGCAACCCAAAATATTACTTAACTCTTATTCAAATGTTCTTAATATTTTCCTATTTATAAGGCAGAATTACCAACCAATTATTAGAACATTCATAGACAACAAGGACCAATATCCACAAAAGAGATGACCACAAAGGAAGAGTCATTATCCATCAACTCTTTTCCTATACTAAAATGTTACCAAAGAGGAGTCAACATATGCATGGAAAATTATTTGCTTCCTATTAAACATTCTAATACCATTAATCAAATATCTTTATGACAATTTCCTAATCTTCAAATTTAAAAATAGTTTCCAAATATATATACCCATAATAGAACTTAATAAAATAATATGTATTCATAACATTCAAAATTCAATAATTCCGAAGTCCCACAACTAATTTTACCCACTTATCCTTTAGAGGTTACCATTAGGCCAACTAATTTTAGAATAAATAAACATATAGATTAGTACCTAATTTTATTCAATCATGGATGTTTAACTATAAATGACTCATTATTTAAATAGTAACACAAAATACAAAATTGAAAATCATTTGATTTATGGTAAAAATAGGAGTGTGATTTAGTGATTAAATCACTAGGTGTTACTATAATAGTAGTTTTTTTACCAACAACCACAAGTCAAGAGTTCACAGCTTTAAATCATATTCAATATAGTAACCCAAGCCTTGATTTATTTCTTATCAATAACCCATCCAAACAATTAAACACAATCCATACTTAAAATGGCCACAGGTAGCCTAGAGTAACTTCCCAAATCATTTTACTCACATCCAAATACATTTTAATAACTCCACAATGGTTTCATCGAGTAAAATCAAAAAACTAAAAGAATGGATAGAATCCAAATAACTTCCAATGCTTCTAAATGTACTTTTTTAATAAAAAATAATTTAAACTATTATAAAGGAAACAAGAGAAGTCATACCTCACAACTACCCTAACCACACAAACATAATTCAAACACTTAGAAATGCATGTCATCAGCCCATAACAACCTTTAAAAATAACCCAAAGATAAATAAATTAGCTAAACTCAACCCACATATAGAAACAGACCTCAAGACAATGGAATGTAATCCAATTCTAGAGCAATAAACCCTCAAAAATTCAATAATTAGAGAACTTAATTCACTGTGCTCACTTAAAGGCAGTCAAAAACATTTTCCTTAGATAAACCCTCTAGGGGTCACCCAATACACAGGAGGGTTTACTTTAAAAATTATACCCAAAATAAGTAAAGTTCATGCCATTATTAAATGGTAGGAATAAGCTTAATAGTGAACCAAATATTTTCATCATATTTTTTAAAAAGTATACCAGTAATTTTAATAGAATATTCACACAAAATAAATCACATTATATTTACTCAAAACCCAAATCCATAAAATTTAAAACCCAAAAAATCCCTCAAATAAGCAACTAGCTTATATATAAAGAGACTAGTATAGGCATATTTAAATATGCATGTACAAGTCTGTATTATTATTATGGTTGTCATTAACCATCATAAATTTATATCAATATGATAATAAAATATTAAGAAAAAATAAGGTGACTTACCTTATAAACATGCCCTGGCTTGTATTGGATTTCGTGGCACCAAAAAATCTCTCCTCTATGTCACCTCCCAAAATAGATGTGTAACCTTTTCCTAGCATTTCCCCAACTAGTGGAAAAATTATATCTTTGAAATAGGGTATGAACATCCATCATGTAACCCCTCATAGATTGTACTATAATTATGTAATAATTTATTTTTAAACTATTTACTTGACATTTATTATTTCATTATATTACACCACGAAAATCTGATTAGTGATTTTTAACATACTATCAAAGCATATTATACTTTCACAAGCTTATAATAACCACTAGAATTTTATGTAACATAATATAACTATAAGCAAATTAATCACTTTATAATCTAGCCACAACTAGTAGAATAAAATAGATACTATTGTTTAAGTATAGCAAATAGTACAATTACATTTCCTTTAAGCATTTTTCCTTAATACAATAAATAGATAATATGCTCCATGGAGCTCGAGTCAAACTAACTCATGTATCCTTGATAATAACAATTTTAATCTCTAAGTAAGTGTTGTGGCATGAGATTACATCCTTTTGGAGGATTTATTTAGGCTCCCCCACTCCCAGTCACAATATAGGAACAATCCCAGGCTATGGGTAACCTATGATGTGGCTAAACCTCTAGAGAAGGCTAGCCTCCTCTTGATTAATCACCTAAACTAATGTTGATACAAGGACAAAGGTTAGAAAAGGGGAAAGGGATACTAAGAAATATAAAAGGTTATGCACCAAATAAAAATGGGAAACTTCCATAAGATTGAACCGACACTAGATCTGAAGAAGATAATTCTAGCTCACACAACCTCACAGTCTAGCTCAGTGCATAAGTGTTTCATGGAATAGGTTTAGGAAAAACACTAATATGGACCTAAGATAGTTTAAAAACACCTTAGAGGAGGTCAAAAAGGAGGACAATGGATGAGGAAGATTCTCCTTCATAATGCCATCATGTACAACTCACTCAACATAGATCTAAGGCAAGAGATAGGTAAAGAAAGTTTTTTATTGCATCAAGAGGTAGTTCTTACAAATGCTTGATAGGGTTTAGACTAAGCAAGAGGATAATATTTTGAAATGTCTTATAGAGTCCCCTACTCTTCAAAATTAAAGAGTCCTTGTGAGAATCTATAATCTGAGAGACTGAAAGAGCTTACAATGTGGAAGAAAATAATAGATATAGGAAAAAGGGGAGAGAGGGAGCATGCCATATAAGATCATTAAATGAGATACCACCATAATTTAATAAATTCTCCACAATATTTTTATCAAATTAGGGTTAATACATCATAGACAAAATAGCCTTCATTTACTCCAATAGTCTTCAAGCTCTTCTTATTGGCTGAGAAAAATGCACTAGAAGACAATAGTTTGCCAAAGATTATGAGTTATGATCTTGTTATGAATAAAAACCCCTAGACACCTTGAAAATATATAAAATGCTCTAGTTACTTTCTCTAACAACTATATCTCCATCTTGGGACTTTACGCTAACCTCCACTTGACCTATTTATGAGAACAAAATCCTCATATCTATAATTTTGACAAATCCATCACCATATCTACTTTGAATGATGACAGGTACCTGTTTGTCAAAGATAGGACCATGTAGAAGGATGAGACACTCCATAATTACATATCTTTCCCCCTATTATAATATTTCAAACATATATCTTTACTATAGATTAAAAACCAATCCAATTTATTGGTTTTCATATAGTTAAAATATCCATGAAAATCTACCAGATGTTTAGTCTTACTTCAATAACTGTTAGTCCATATTTGATCTCTATATTATCCCCTAAAATACCTATTATACCTATAATAATATTTAGTGGTGATGTTTGATCTTGAAATATTTTCTCTGGTTTAACTTGGACCATGTTTGACCTCTAATCAAAGTCTCATAACTTCAACCTTTAATTTTGACCACTGATTATGACACTTTCAACCTTCATCATTAGTTATCGATCTACTTTACATGGCTTACATGTACATCATTGATTTACCTATTATTTACCATGGTCATGACACTTGTCAACTACATATTTATCCCTAAGATATGTTGACTCATTAGCCTCTCACTCATTGTCGATCATCTTCCTCATGATTGAATGCACACCATTAGATCTACTTTCTTATGACTAAACATGCATCATAGGATCCTTGGTCTGCTAGATCAAATGTGGACTATTTATCTACTTCTACATGATCTAACATTCTCTATTATATCTTTGGGACCCACTGACCCTATCCTTGTCTACTTTCCATTATAGCTTTTATGTATAATTTAACATGCACCATTGATCTTTCTAGACCCATTGACTTCATTGATCACCTACATGTTATTATATTTCAACTTGAGCTTATGTGATTTAGACACTTGCCAGCTCTATATTCACTCTTTTAAATCGAAATATCTATTTCATGAGGCTTAAACTTGACATCCCCATGCATGTCTTACTTGTTAAGGAACTACATCTTTAACTTGATGTCCCTGCACATGTTTCATTTTTCTTGTTTAACTTTGTGGACATAGATCTTGAGATATACAACTCATCAAGACATTAAATTTGTAGATATTATTTAAGGCATGAAAAAAACTATGTCCATGTAACTCTTTGACCTTGGTTGACTTTTCAAGTGCATCTATCAAATGTGTAACCAAACTAATCTATTCATCTCTACATGATGTGTGATGATGGTCTGGTCTATCATCTTCACTTGATAAACTAAGTTTATCATTTGGTCAATCAAAAAATCTATTCAACTAATCTATGCATGTATAATTTTTGTATGTGGGATAAATTTGGCCAACATCTTTGGTGACTGAACTGAGAAGCATGCCTTCTATGCTTGAGAACCCAGACTAGTTACCTTGTCTGATCCATTAGGCATGGATTCATCTCTCTATTTTAACATATTTATCTAAATCCAAAAACTATCTATCAACCTCTAGATAAATCTTATACTAATAATAACAAAAAAATCCAACAAAGTCAAGTACACATAGGCACCTGGAGGAAAGGAAAAATAGCTAACCTAATAAAAATGTAAACATAAGCACTTAGATAAAATCATGAAATCTATTTTAATATATACACTATTGTACATCAATTTACAAGCACCTCCATCCTAGGTCAAATGTGAAACCTTTATTAGCATATACTTATAATAAACCAAGTTTAAAAAAATACCCTGCTTTGGAGGTACTAGAATTAGTGAACCAAGTAGCTTGATGACCAATCATTTTTATGTGCTCTCCAATGGATGAAAAGGAATAAACATGCCTCCAATGTATACATACTATTCTAATTCTTCCAATATTGGTTTATGTTAGACTATAGGAGCACTTTCTTGATGTTGTTCATCACCCTTGATAAATCCTTTCATGAAGACTTCATTTAGGCTCTTTGGAGCAACTACACTTGGTTCACTTGGTGGTTTAAAAATGACATATCCTTCCCCCTTGTCCTTGTGAAAATTAGGATTGATTATGATTAGAGCAGCATGATCATAATGTTTTGGAGTAAGGACATGTCTCTTAACCTCTTCAAAAAATTTGGTTATGGCATTGAACCACTACCATAACTCTTCAAGATCTTCACTTGTATGTTCATCAAATTACATCACTTGAGCACTTGAGATGTCTCATTAATCAACCTCACTCAAGATTTCATCTTGTTAATAAACTATAAATGAGGGTTGATTTGACCATCTAAGGTCTAAAACATCACACCTATCTTGATCAAGATCTGATTTACTTTCCTCTAGATCCAACATATCAAGGCTATCCTCAACTGACACCTCATCTTGAAGTAGACCAAATTTTAGTACCTAGTTCTAATCCTCTTCTTAATTTATATAGAATGGACCTTCCAACACCTCATCTTGAAGTAGACCAACTTTTGGTACCTAGTTCTGATCCTCTTCTTCATTTATGTAGAATGGACCTTCCATAGTCCATTCAAGGTCTACCCCATGTTAAGCTTGAGGATTGTCCTCTTCAATCAAGTTTGTAGCACTAATTTATTTCATTTCACTCAAAAAATTTGAGCATAAGTGATTCCCTTGACCTTCTAAGTTACTTAACCTGACCTTGACCCCCATAATAGGTTCATGAAGGTTGTCCTCTTGATTATGATCAAGCTCCTATAACTTGAAAGCTGGAACATGATCTTCCTTATGAAGTGGGTTGCCTATCATGATTTCCTTGTCATATACACTTTCATTTTCCTCCTATGTCTCACTTATGACTACAAGCTCCTCCTCTATCTTTTGTAAAATAGGCTCTTTATCTAATAGGGAGATGGTGGGAGGGTGAAGAAGTTCACCTTGATTGCATCTTAAGAGAGTGTCCTTCTAGTTAGGGACTTTACATGGCTTATTTAATGGCATTTGAAGAACTACCTAAAATAACACCTCCTTCTTCTTAATTCCTTCTTAAACTAATTTCCATGATGGAAATGAGTAGGAAAAATACACCTTTTCTTCCTTTTGAATGATTATAGGAGAGGGTGGTTTCACAAATGAGGGCATGACATAGCCATGGTCGAATGTGTTAGAGAAGATCCATGATGGAATGGCTTCATAATCTTGAGTGGGAATGAGAATAAGGTTAGGAGAGGTCAAACTAATTGGCTCAAGTTTGACATAAACTTTTCCCACTACTCAAACACTTTTTCAATAGATAATACCCACCCTTTCAATTCTTGCTTCTCAACTTGTGGGTAGTCAGCTTCCTCAATTAGTGCCCACACATTCCAAAAATATTGCAATAAGATTCTTATCCCCTCCTTGACATTAATGGGGGATTATTTTCCAACATTAACCCCCTCATTGATTTTCATGATTGTTCTACCTTAGTCCAGTATTGCCTCTCTAAATTTTGATAAGAATGGACTTTAACAATGTTGACTAGGGAGATAATTATGAATTATTAAAGATTGAGCTTGAGGATATTAGAGGGGAAAGTAAATATAAGACTAATCTAAATGAGCCTATTGATCTTCATAAGATATCAACACATTGTCTACATTATGGATCATGCTTCTCATCATTACTATGTCCTCATTCTCACAAGATGACCATTGTTCACCCTCACAAACTGACCATCTATTCTTAACCAACTGAAGAGTAATCCTTGTCTCTTATAGAACATGGATAAGGATGATAGAAGAAAATTATAAACCACTACCAATCTCCCTTATCAACTCAATATAAATTGATCATGCATATTTGACTCCTGATAAGGATGTAACAGGATAAGCATGATCTTGACAAGGGGAATTAAAGTACTAATTTAAATGTAAAGTAGGTTGACCTTGGTCATATGTAGGGGTGGTAGGAGGGAAAAGGCCATGATAGGGCTGATAGGTCATTTAAGGGCCACTTGGCGGGAACACATAAACATTATTTGCCTAATAAGTGTGATGTTGAGGTAGATAATAAGCATATTAATCAAAAGAGTGATGATTTTACATGCCAGATTATGATGATTAGAAACATAGTTAGGCTACTTAAACTAGCTGATGAATACTCATAGTCACCATTGATGTTTGCACACGTACCTCCAAACGCTGATTAGATGAAGAGAATACCAAACCTCTTCACCAATGAAAAATGTAGTAAGTCCCACTAGGCATGCTAGAAACTATTGTGGCATGAGATTTCACCCTTTTAGAGGAGTTATTCAGGCTCCCCCACTCCTAGTCACAATATGGGAACAACCTCAAGATGTGGGTAACCTATGATGGGGTTGAACCTCTGGAGAAGGTTTCATTCCTCTTGATGAATCACCTAAACTAATTCAACTATAGGGAAAAAGGTTAGAAAGGGGGATAGGGATCTTAAAAAATCTAAAAGGTGATGTACCAAATTAAAATGGGAATCTCCCATAAGATTAAACCCACACTAGATCTGCAGAAGATAATGCTAGCTCACATAACCTCATAATCTAGCTTATTACATAAGTGTTTCATGGACTAAGTTAGGAATAACACTAATCTATACCTATAATAGATTTAAAACACCCTAAAGGAGGTCATAAATGAGGGCAATGGACAAGGAAGATTCTCCTTTATATTTCCATCATGAACAACTCACTCAACATAGATCTATGGTAAGAGATAATAAATAAAGTCTTTTATTGCATCAAGAGGTAGTTCTTACAAATGCTTGATAGGGTTTAGCCTCATCAAGAGGATAATATCTTAAAATATCTCAGAGAGTCCCATACTCTTTAAGATCAAAGAGTCCTTGTGAGAATCTAAAATTTGAGAAAGTGAGAGAGCTTATAATGTGGAATAAAATAAGAGATATAGGAGAAAGGGGAGAGAGAGGGAGTAAGCCATCTGAGATCATTAAATGATCTACCACCATAATTTAATGAATGATCCACCATATTTTGGTCAAATCAAGGTTAATACATCATAGACAAAATAGCCTTCAATTTCTCTAATAGTCTTCAAGCTCTTCTCATTAGATGAGAAAAATGCACTAGAAGACAATAGTTTACCAAAGATGATGAGTCATGATCTTGTTACAAATAAAAACCCTTAGGCAACCTAAAAATATATTAAATGCTCTAACTACTTTCTCTAACCACCATATCTCCATCTTGGGACTTTACACTAATTTCTACTTGACATCTTTATGAGAAAAAAATCCTCGTATCTATAATTCTGATAGAGCCATCACCATGTCTTCTTTGAGTGGTGGCAGGTACTTATTTTTTGATAAAATAAGGCCATGTAAAATGATGACACACTTATCCATAATTACATATTTACCCCCTATTGCAATATTTTGAGCATAGGTCTTTACTATAGATTTAAAACCAATCCAATTTAATGGTTTTCATATAGTCACAATATCCATGAAAATCTATGAGATCATTAATCTTGCTTCAATAACTTCTAGTCCATCTTTGATATATGTATTAGTCCCTAAAAGACCTATTCTACCTCTACTAAGCTTTAATGGTGATGTTTGATCCTAAAATACCTAATATGGTTCAACTTGGATCATGTTTAACCTCTAATCAAAGTCTCATAGCTTTAACCTTTAATTTTGACAAGTGATCTTGATCTGGGTCTTCAAGATTATGACACCTTTGACCTTCATCTTTGGACATTAATCTACTTTACATAGCTTACACGTACACCATTGATTTACCTATAAGTTACCACAGTAATGACACTTGACAACAACATATTTTTCTCCATGATATGCTAACTTATTGACCTCTCACTCATTGTCAATCAGCTTCTTTATGATTGAATGTGCAGTATTTGATATACTTTCTAATGATTAAATGTACAAGTTAGATCCTTAGTTTACCAGATCAAATACAGACCATTTATCTACTTTTGCATGATTTAACATACTTTATTGGATCTTCAGGACCCATTGACCCTTCCCTTATATGTTCTCTATTAGATATTTAATGCATGATTTAATACACACTATTGATCTTTATAGACCTATTGATTTCATTGATCACCTGTGTATCATTAGATTTTGACTTGAGCTTCAAAAATTTAGATAAAACTCTACATTCACTCTTTTGAATCCAAATGTCTATTTCATAAGGCCTGGACTTGGCATCCTTGTGCACATATTACTTGTTAAGGATTTTTTAAATCCAAGTACTTAATTATTTTAACTTTAACTTGACATCCCTGTGCACATTTCATTTTGTTTGTTCAACTTTGAAGACTTATATCTTGAGATAGACAACTCATCAAGACATGAAATTTTAATGTTCAAGGCATGAAAACACCATCTCCATACAACTCTTTGACCCTAGTTGAATTTTAAAGTGCATCTATCAAGTGTGTAACTAGACTAATTTGTTCATCTCTCCATGACATGTGATGATGGTCTGGACCATCTTGTTCACTTGCTCAAGTCATTTTATCATTTGGTTAATAGGAACTCTACTCAGCTAATCTATCTAGCCAAAAGCATTGTATGTGAACCAAATTTGGCCAATACTAATTACTATAGTGGGGAGGGAGATCATCATCTGAGAACTTTTCCACACCAACCATAGACCATCGATCCCTTGCACAATCCCCCATCATGGAATAGGCCTCCCTTCATAGATAGTTAGATAGTGATGGTGCAAGAATCCAGAGAGACATGTTAGTACCCATGTGATGTAAGGTTTCTATTATATGATGTATACCATAAATAAAATATGTTATAACATGATATCACACAAACAAATAAATCAGACATATGAAATTATAACATTTATCTAACATTACTTTGGCCAAAGTTTTCAAATAGCTATTGATCTCTAGGATCAGTAAATTTCATACACACCACTTGATCTAATTATCTTCACCTTGCACTGATGTCACTAAATAAGCTAGTGAAGTCCATCTCATTTCTTATTTAGTGCCATAAATGTGATGTTTGGTTAAGAAAAACATAACTAGTATATTCAATCAGATTATTTCCTATTAGCATACATTAAAAATATTAAGTACAAAAGTAATCAAATGATACATGTATTTTAGTTCATCAAAATCTATGCAATGAATCTTAAATCATTTTATTTAATACATAAATAATAAACGAAACATGAACATTCCTCATTAGGACATACCATTTGGTTATAAAACATAATTTAGACTAAAAGTTAATAAATCTCAAAATGTAACTCAAATGTTATTTTATTTAGCTTATAACATTAATTTATAGCCTAAAAACACATGCTATCATAACTTAATTCTTGTACATATTTCTCAAATAAAAACAATCCAATTATGAAAAAATTCAAGGAATCATGCACTAACCAATCCAAAACCATAGTGAACATTGTAAAATAAACCAAGTATCCATATAAACCAATCTGAAAGGTAATGTTCAACTTCACATAATAAGTTGCATACAACTAT
>JARHVA010006272.1:657500-956537 GCA_037957365.1 Torreya grandis
TGATGGGTCTCCATTATGCCATAGCAAAACCCAAGGTACTACATTGTATCAATGTTCTCTCTCCTATTTTTAGAGATGTTAAAATTGATAAGGGCATGTTAGTCAATGTGCATAGTTATAGGAATATAGCCTATATCTACCATATCATTTGAAAACTACTATAAATCACCCAAGCCTTAAGTAAACATGTCCATAATCAACAATTGGGCTAATTAAAATGAATTTAAAACCATCCTTTCCCTATGGTTATATTATAATAATTAGATGTTTTCATATTTTAATGGAAACATTCTCATTAGTCAATTCAAAATGATCATGACTGATGAATAGGATATGTGGAAATATAACCACCACATATGTGGACAAGATTTGGGTGCCCTTAGTCTATTTTATGGTTGAGAAACACCTTACACCTCCCAATGGTGAAGTGGTTAGCACTTATTTGAGTAGGTAGATCTTTGTAGTTAATAATAAAACTAGGAACCAATTCTACATGATGTCCTACCTCTTACATGCCTTCATTGCTACCACAAAGATCCCAAACCTAAGAGAATGGTCACCTGATGGGATGCAAATAGTATCTTGGTACTATTTAAATTTTCATATATTCAAATATAGGGACCACATCCAATTCATATATGACTATGTCTATCCAACCCTATCTGAGGCCATAACTAGGAATCTAATGCTAAGAGTCAGCCCCTTGACCAAAAATTCCATTGAGGCCATGGGAGATATCTTGTTGTATCTAGATTTCAAAATCATTAGGATTGAAGGAATATAATTCACCCCTCTCAAATTACTAGTCCATGTACCAAATAAGTTAGTTGAACAAGAGGTGGCTTACTAATTATGTAGTGGAATAGATGGTTTGTACAAAACCAAAAGGAAGGGACTGTTACATGGCTTCCCCTTAACCATTGGAAACACTATTTTTACACAATAGGAAAACATTAAGATTGATTCCAAACATAGGACCTCCATCCTCTCTGAGTGGATGATCTATGACATTGGGATCCATAGGGAAAGGTTAAAGAACACATGAAGGCCAAGGGAATAAATATACCATACGATCATCAAGATGGTGCTTTTGACACCATATATACAAAGGCCTCTTCATTCTTTGAGGTCACCTTTAGGTTGAAAAGGCATAACATCAAACCAAAGTCCATAATGTAGAGAGAGAATAAAGGTGATGATGATAAATGTAAATTGGGGCCAAGGTAGTACCATTTGTTGAGTGGTGCACCTTCTAGACCTCCACCAGCCCAATTATAGATAAAATCTAGACCTGAGGCATAACTTGAGCAAAGATCATACACTAGTATAGAAACAACAATATATGATTAAAAAAATACTAAAAATTGCATGTAAATGACCAAACGTGATCACATGACCATTAGTAGTTTATTGCCAATCATTTACAACATGACCAGATTGATGACTAAACCATTTTTAGTCATTTATTAGTTGTTTTGATTGATCAATTTGGTAGTATATTTAGTTGTTAATTTAGTCATTGATTATTGTTAACTGGTCATTTATTTAGTCATGGTAATAATTTATTTAGTCATTGTAATCATTAATTACTTCTAATTTGTAGTATATTTAATCATTTTTATTCATTGATTTCCATATATTGGTAGAATATTTAGTCATTTGTATTAGCTGATTTCCATCCATTTGTAGTTTATTTAGTCATTTTAATCATTATTTTGTCGGGCTGCATGTTGGTTGTCCCATCCAAATTCATTTATGTTTATGCTCATTTCAAATGACTTAGAGTTTTTTAAAATATAGTTAATGTATGATACTTGACCAATTACCCTGTGCAGTGACACTGCAACCCATAGTAACTCATCGTGTAAAATAAAATTCATTTCCATCTTTATATATATATTGACCAAAATTATTTTATTATTATTATTATATATATATATATATATATAATATATATATATTACCATTTGAAACCATAAAATTTTATTCTAAAATAAATATATATATATAAGTTTTATACTTTCAATAATATATATAAATTAATTATTAAGACTAATAAAATAATAATAAATAAATACATATAATAATAAATAAATAAATGCATACATAAATACTTACATACATACATATAATAATAATATATATATATATATATATATATATATATATATATATATATATTACAAAATATATATATATATATATATTTTACAAAATATATATATATATATATCCCAAAAATATATATTATCATTTGAAACTAAATACATATAATAAATAAATACATATAAATTAAATAAATAAATACATATAATAATAATAATATATTAATTATTTAGACTTATAAAATAATAATAAATTAATCAAAAATATATATAAATAAAATAAAAATAATAGTAAAAAAAATAAGATGGGGGAAGGGGAGATCAACTAGTCGATCACCCCACCCCCAGCAAATTCAAGAAAGGGTCATGGCCGACGTCAAGGCCGCAGGCCTGGGTCAGCCCATGAACCCTGCAATTTATTTATTTATTAAAGAAAAAATATAAAATAAAATAAAAAAATAAGTTTAATAAAATAAAAATTAAAAAAAAATTATATATATAAAACATTATGTTATATATATAATTTATTATGATCTCAGGTGTTTTTATTTCATATTATAGTATTTAAATGTGTGTGTGTGTAATAAATAGGGTTTTACATACATATAAATATCTGATTTTGATAATCATATATATATAAATAAAACTAAGAAAAAGAAAATTTAAATAAAGTAAGAAAATACATTTACATTGAGTTTATACATGCAAGCAATATGATTTTCATATTGGAGTGAATTATTTTGAGCTTCCTCTGCAAACCTTCCATAGCTTAAACTTGCAAACATGTGAGAGAAACCAACGTAAAAAATGAGAAATGGGTTTAGAAAAAACAATTTTTACTTGGGTCATAAGGAAATTTAGGGTTTTCTAAGAATACGTAGATCCTAGGGTTTAGATTAGTACAATCCTATGGCTCTCACTTATTCCTCCACTTGCAAGTGGGACCACTTGTAAATATAAGGGCAAAAAACATTTGACTTTAAAATTTAAATTTAAATTTAATTAAATTTATTCTTGGTGGCTTACATGAAATTAATGAATTATTTTAATTTATCTTTATAAATTAATTATTTTTTGTAGACTTGTAAAAGTTAATAATTAAGTATTAAAAAAAGGTTGAAATGTATTTTATTTAATTGTTTGACAAGTAACCCTCCTACACTAGTAATTAATTAACATTGTTTTATTTAATTCTTAGTGATAAATAATATTTAATTATTAACGTAAATATATTTTAATTTTTTTGTTAAATTTGAAATTACTTATTATCAATTAGTTTATTAAGGTTATTTTTGGATTTATTAATTTGGAATTATTTATTTTATTTGGATGGATAAATTTTGATAAGTTAAAATAATTAACTGTCTTCATTGATTTTTACAAGGTATCTTTTAATTATTTGGTTGGAAATGAAAATTATTAAAGACTAATTAAATATTTTAACACAATTAACTGAACAACACCTTATCTTAATGAATTCATACCATAATACAATTATTATTAGGATTTTTAAAGTAATGTAAATAATATTGAAGTATTTGGAAATAACGGTTATTAATTACTTAGTGTATCATTTACGAAATTGGGTTTTCAATGTCTAATTAATTTATTTTCTTAGTTATCAAAAGTAGTAAAGCAAAACTAGTTTGATGTAGTGGCATATGGACTTAGTCTAGTTGTGTATATAATATAGTCTTAGTAATAGAAATAATTGGGTCTCTGCATCTGTGAGCTACATCTCTAAACACATTTTTAATAACCCACTTTAATATCATATTTACTATTTTTTATTTGTGTGACTAATTATTTAGTCATTTTTATTTGTGTGACTAATTATTTAGTTGTGTTTTTTACCCAATGATCAAATTAGTCATTTATAGTTGTGTTGCAAAAAAATAGTAGAATTTAATCATTTTTAGTTGTCATGACTAAAATTTTTAGTCACATAGTCATTTATTTGCCAAATTATACTAGTGATAGGAGAGAATACTTCGTGAAATTGCATCTTCCTCAACTCAAGCAAAGGATTAGGGATCACTAATGAAATAAATCCATGTGGTAGCATTGGACCCTGGTGAAACAATTGAAGATGCTCTAAAATTGCTATCATCAACCTATGAGTCAGAAGATGAAGAAGTGGAGATATGAAAAGATGAAAATGGAAAGGAAGTATTGGACATAGTTCCCATAGACCCCCCCAAAAAAAGAAAAACTAAATTGGCCATTATCTTAGTGAAGGCCAAGAAGCCCATGGTGACCTTCACTCATCTTTTGAATGAAGTCAATCTCTTCAATGAGGAGAACTTGATTTAGTGTCCAACCATTCCTAAATGGTTCATTTATGGAAAATTTGAAAAAGGTACCTACCATGAACCATCCTTGGGCATTGGTGAAAACAACTAATATTCCAGTGCATGAGAATGCCAAACCATGGATAGTTACATCGCAAAAGGAGAAAGAGAAAAGAATGATTGCTCCAAGGGAATCAAGTGAAGCACAAGTGGAAACCCCAACTCCCAAAGTGATAGAATCTTCAATTGGCATCAAGTTTGACCCAACCACTACTAGTTTGTAGAAGGTAATCAAGAAAAGGGCCATGATTTGTGGAGAAGAATTCACTTTCCAAAAGGTATAACCTTTTATTGGATTGACACCAGTTGGTGGATAGAATCTTGGTGAAGATATAATATTTGAAGAAAATGTCTTTGAAATGGCTCAGTCTTAGATAAATTAGTTATAGATAATGATCAAAGGAATCCTATAATAGTACAAAACCTTGAAAGAGCAAGCCATTTTTTCAATTCAAGAAGAAAGGTTTAGGCAATTTGAAGACACCATGATTGATTTATTGAATTCTTTAAAGTTAATCAAAAATAAGTAGGATGTAATAAGAAAACAAAGTACTAAGACTATATGACAAGTTGGCCATTAGTAGGATTCAAGCTACCAAGTAAAATATTTGATCAAGGTCTTGACTAGAGATCAAATCCCTGGATTTAGGACAATTAGCCTAGCCCACCTAAATATGGCTATGGCCATATTTATTGATAAAATTAATGCCCTGAGTATCTAGTCCAAGCAAATGGAAGACATTTTCAAGGACCTCAAGTAACAAGAATATAAAATTTTACACATTTTAAATATATTGATCAAGGAGCCCACCATACTTAGTCCCTTGGGCCTAATAACTGATGAGGAGTTCAAGCACATAACTAATTAATTCATGTAGGAGGTAAGGAACCAAGGACAAGGGAAAATAGGGCTAATAATAAGGTCATGGGCCTATTTTTATCATCAAAGGATAAAATTGGAACTACTAAGGACATTAAGTAAGCTTTGGATAGGGATGAAAAGGATCTCAAGGGTCTAGAGAATCAAGAAAAAGATTTATTCATGAGACCTAACATTGATATCCAGATTATCAATGAGCAGTATTATAGAATGGATATCCTACAAGGGAGGCAAAACACTGTGTCAGCACAAGAGCCCCCCAGCTATATGAATATTATTTTATGTAATTAAGCTTGTATACTTTTAAAAAAGGAATATTTTTTGTAAATGCATGTGCAACTCGTAAATAAAATTGCCTATAGGCTAGTCCATTAGGGAAAGTATAGTGTATTATAGCACATTTGTGGAGAGGACAACTATCCTAGCACTTGTACTTTTGTAATTAGATATAATTGACTGATATGGTTCCTTGTAAACTGTAAAAAAAGCATTGTCATTTGTAAAAAGGGGGGATCTCTTAGAGCTAGGAGATAACTATAACTTTTGAGAAATTAATATAAGTAAAGAATTATGCAAAGATTGTCCAAATTTACTTGTCTTTTGTTTTTCTAGCTTCTCTCTCACTTGTTTTTTTTTTGTATTTCCAAATTTGAATGGTTCTCATGAATTCTTGATGTATACATTTAAATGTAGAGCTATTAACTTATGCCAATGCTAGGTTAATCGAAAGTTTTAATTCATTTCATTTGTTTAATCTTCTTTCATTTGGGCTAATGCTGTTTGCTTGTAGTGATAAATCTTTAAAGTCAACTTGATTCTTATTTACATTATTTTAAACCATCCTTAGATGTTTACCTAATGTCTGATAAGATTTGAGCTTATGCTAATTATTATCATACATTGGTTAAGTGAATGCATGGATGATATTTGAATTTTGTCATAATATTTATAATGAAGAACATCATCTCTTCTCTATCTTACCTTTCCTTTAGCTTCTTTTTTAATCAGATCACTCTAGCCTAATTTCTATTATAACTATCCATTATAGATTAGTATTTAGATTAGTTATTGATCATAATTCACCATTCTTAGCATAGCATATAGCATATTTTTCATATACTAACCTTAGCCATGGTGGCTCCCAACCACCAAACATTATAAATATTGTGAAATAGTCCACTTACTTTGCCTCTATTTCATCATTAGATAACAGGATTACCACAACCTACAACTCATGCATTGAATTCTTATAATTATAAAATAAGAAGTGTTATTAAACACTCTAAGAACCTATGATACATATTAAGGTATCAACAAGAGGGGCTTCACTGGCTCTAGAAGGAGGGTATGTTAGATCTTTGTAGATTTAAAGTATCTTTTCTCATTTCATGAATTATGTTCAAATATTGATGTAACCTTTGTAAAATTATGTCAATCTATGCTTAATGGTGTAAAGACCATTGATATTTATGGTGTTTGACCCATCTTTGTGCTTCCTTTAGACAAAGATCAATGTTATTTGAAGGTATATGCTTAATTATGGTAAATATGGCTTAAGCTTTCTCAATACAATAGGTTTGAGGTTAGTAATAGTTGTTTTGATCAAAGATCGATAGATCCTTTGCTAATTTGAGTTTATTTGAGTTTAAATGTGTAAATATCAGTCATACTTATGTATTTGGACACAAATTTGAGCTAGCTTAGTTAAATATTATTGTCTTTTGTCATACTTTATATAAATATTTGTAAAATTTACTTAATGTGCAAGTCTAATAGTTGTTCCCTATAAAGATAAGATTGACACATCATATTTTAAATATGATTCAAACCCCATAATCTAGAACTACCAAGAATCAACACAAGGTCATGTTCAAAGACTAGATAACCTCTACTTTCATTAGAACTTCATAAGAGAACTAGGTGGGACAAAGGTAAGCATGGGCTTTCAAATTCTTTGCCAACTTCACCAATTCATAGTGTTCTTGTGTTTGATCCCTATCAAGGTATGGCTTGGCTAGGTGGTTCTTCAATCTATGTGTCAGGTGTGGTACATGACCCTCATCAGAATCCTAAAAAGTATTTTCCAATTTTTTGTCCTAGTGGCATTATAACTACTAAAGAACACATTAAGAGTTTCAAAGTTACATTAACATTGTTTAATGTGACTCATGAAGATGTAGCATGTACACTATTTCCTTTTAATTTTAAATATGTTGCATATGAATGGTTTCTAAACCTCCCTAAAAATTACATTACTTGTTGGGGTGATTTTAATAATGCTTGCATTGACCAATTTGGTAAAATCATTAGTCCTTATGTCTTGTACTAGTAATTCACCATAGTAAAAAGGGATGCAAATGAGCCCATAAGAGCCTTCAATGCTAGGTTCCAAAAAAATTTAGTAGGACCATAACTCCTTCCAAACCTAATGAGGCTTTATCCTTAGAAATATATAAGTATGCCTTGGATCCTATGACTTTTGTGTTTTTAAAGAGAGGTGTTGGACCCATGAAAACATTAGTTTTAGCTTATGTCAATGTTGTGATCATTAATGACCAAATGTAACCCTAAGTAAAATTATCATTCTCCTTTCCTAATTCCTATCCACATTTACCCATTATGAATGTGATTCTTAATGCTAACCAAAATGCACCTACCCTGAACCAAATTTTAGTCCTAAAATAACTACCTTTGAGACATGCCCATCCTACTTAAATTATATGATTCCTAAATAATGTTGCTAATGGATCTCATCCATAGGATCAAAAAGATTTATTACCTAAAATTAATGATAATACTCATGTCCATAATACTGAGGCCCTAAAGAATTAGAGTGACTCTATCTTCAAGATGGTACAAAAGCTTAGCACTTACTTCCTGTAATTGTAAAAGCAAGTAAGAAATACTAGAGAGAGATCTGGTAGGAATTTCTCTTTTCAAAGGGTAAATAGTCCCACTAATAGATTTCAAAATGATAGTTACCACAACAATAAGAAACATGAGCCATATGCTAGCAAAAATGTGCCTGATATAAATCTTATTGATGTCACTTTACTTGACTATTGTACATTTCATTACACTTATAAACATGGGTAAATAGATTGTGTTGAATTTTGTAATTCTTTTGAGGCCTTCCAAGAAGAATTAGATACTTTTGAATTTGTCCCTAATAAGCATTGTGATATAAGTACATCTAGTTCTTCAAGGTCATCTAGATCTACTGATCTAACACTCATGGTGGAGACATTTGAGTTCCCTTTCCAAGAGGACAATGAGGCTAAGGATATTCATGAAGAGATTCATACTTTTTATAAATTTTTGAATAAGACTTATCCTCTAAGAAAAAGGGAGCAAAAGTAACCATTGACCACTTTAACTACTCCACAAAACTTTGAGATTCATCTTGATACTACCTCAGATAACAATCTAAAACCTCCTAAGGGAAGTAATTCTAAACCCAATGTTGATACATGTAATTCTTCTAATAGGACTGGGTATAACATATTAAATTACATGAAAAGGATCAAATCTAACATTACCTTGCATGAGTTAACTCAGACTACTAAATAGAGATATTTGGTATTGTAATCTTTGTTTAAAAATCTTGATAAGTCTTAAAATTTTGCACATGCTAATGTTGTAATGCACAAAATTAACGTAGATGTTCCTCTTTTCCTACTTATAGTTAGGATATTTGGTAAAAATCTACATAATTATTTTTTAGATTCTGATGTATCTACTAGTAAAATGCCTAAGGGTATTTGTGAATAATTAGCTTTGACTCCCATTAAATATAATAGAGTTATAACTAAGATAAATCAAAAGTCAAAGTGATTGGTGAATTATTAAATGTTCATATGTAGATTGCCTCATATCTAAGGATCTAATAGTTCATTGATATCTAAGTGGTGGACATCCCTGATGCTTATGGGATGCTATTAAAAAGAGATTAGACTAGGAGCTTGAATGGTTATATGTCAATAGATTATTCACATATATGGTTATCTTATAAGGGAGTCCCTAACCAAATTAGGATAGAAAGGGATCCTAAAATGAAGCAAATGATCACTGAGTATAATTCAATCAATGAAAGGGTCAACATGGTTAACTTAGATCTTGGTGTTTACACTCTTGACACCATAAAGGTATGTAATTCTAAAACTTCTCATGCTTTGCCTGGATTGTGGAAACTTTATTTTAATGGTGTTAGATGAAAATCAAGTTTTGGAGTAATAATGGTACTAATAAATTCCATTGGGAAAGAATACAATGCCTCTTAGAAACTTTAGTTCTCATGCACCAATAATTTGGCTAAGTATGAAGTAGTTATTCTTGGATTATAATTTGAAATCAAGCATCAGGCCAAAGAACTATTAGTTTTTGGTGATTTTGAACTAGTGGTCAATTAGGTCAAGAGTAAATATCAATGCAAGTTATCCTATCTCAATAATTATAAATTTAGAGTGTGAGACATAATTGAATGTTTTGATGCTTTTAACATTATGTCAATCCCTAGAAAAGAGAACAAGGTTGTTGATGAGCTTACTTTAGCTACAACCAACCTTATGCCCAATCAAAGTTCCAAGTTATAACACCTTACAATTAAGTTAATCCCATGTCCCTCAGTGTTGGATAATGTCAACCACTTACATGTATTTATTGATGATGAGTAGATCATAGACTTCATGACTAGTTCAAGAGTGTTTTAGGGTCACATTATTGATGAATCTAGTTTCCTTGAGGGTGATAACATTAAAATCAAACTTGATGACAAGGTCATTAAATTTAATGACAACAAGATCACCAAAGGCATGATAGCCTTAGAGAGACTTTTTGATTCTACAGATTAGCTGAGGCTACAAAGGTTCCCAAAGTAAGTGGGAAGGATTATAATGTAATTGATCTTAGATTAAAAGGTCAACCTTAGATGGTTAATATTGGTATATCCTATACAAGCATTGAGTCCAAAACATTTAAATAAATGTTTACCTAATATAAAGATATCATGGCATGGTCCTATATTGACCTAAATGTCTTTGATCTTAAGGTCATCACTCATACCATACCTATATAAGAAAATTTTAAACCTTTTAGACAAAAATAGAGGCCTATCAACCAAGTCTTAGAACCACTAATATATAATGAGATAAATAAGCTCTTAGATTGCAAGATTGTGTTTCCCATTAGGCATTCCACTTGGGTTTCCAATTTAGTCCTAATTTGGAATAAAAATGGTGAAATTAGACTATGTATTGATTTTAGAAATCTAAATAGAGCATATGAAAAAGATAATTACCCCTACCTTCTCTTGACCAAGCAATACAAATTGTTTCTAGTTCTACCATGATGTCCTTTCTTGATGGTTTTTCAAGGTATAACCAAGTGTTGGTGAATCAAGAAGATAGGATGAAAACTGCATCTACTACCAATTAAGGCACATTTGCCTATAAGAGAATGTCTTTTGGACTTATAAATGTAGGAACCACTTTTCAAAGGGATATGGATTAGGATTTTTCCAAGGTCTTATATGTAAATTAATTATTATATACATGGATGATCTTACTATTTTTACTAGAAATAGGGAAGATCATATTATGCACCTACAATAGGTATTTGAAAGATGCATAAGGTATGGAATTTCTCTTAACACAAAGAAAAGTATTTTATGTGTTATTGAGGGAAAACTATTAGGACATGTTATCAGTAAGGAGGGAATCTCTATAGACCCTAATAGAGTAAATGCAATATCTAATATAGATCCCCCTAATAGTAGGAAGGAATTTAAGTCATTCTTTGGTAAAATAAATTTTGTAAGAAATCTTATTTTTGGTTTTATAGAAATAGTGAAAACTTTGAATGACATGTTGAATAAAAAGGCTAATATCAATTGGAATAAAGAGATAAGGAAGGCTTTAAAATACATCAAGGAGGTAATTGGATAAGCCCCTGTACTAGTAATTCCAAACTCCACCAAATATTTTTATCTTTACACCTTTCCTTTAGATCATACAATAGTTGTAGTTCTAATTCAGAATATGTATGGATGTGAATGTCCAATAGATTTTATGAGCACTAACCTTAAAAATGTTGAGTTAAACTACTCTTTGATTGATAAACAAGCATGTGCTTTGGTCAAGGTAGTAAAAAGAATTAGGCATTACATCCTTAGGAATAAGGTGCATGTTATTCTACTAGACCCTACCACCAAGCTCATGCTAAGTTAAAATGAACTAGGAGAATGGAGAGGTAAGTGGATGTATGTGCTCAAATAATATGACATTGAGATAAAGACTATTTCTATTGGTAAGGTGTCAGGGTTTAATTTAAATTTTTACCAATACTAACCCCAAGCTAAGTGTTATGTAGGTAGAGTAACAAAGTTTCAGACCTAATGATTGGTATGATCCTATTATCTACTTACTAATCAATGGTTATTTTCCTCCAGGGTTAAGTAAAGAACAAAGGAGAGATTTAAGGCTCAAGGTAGCTCACTTTTGTATCAAGGATGGAGTGTTGTACAAGAATAACATTGAAGGCATTTACTTGAGATGTGTCTCCAATAGTGAAGCATTTAAGATCATGAGTACCTTCTATGAAAAATGGGGAAGTGAACATCAATCTAGTAGGACTACATCACATAAAATATTAAGGGATAGTTATCACTAGCCTACAATCTATAAGGATGCTCACAAACATGTGAGAGAGTTTCACTCATGCCAAGTCTTCAACACCAAGGAGCCTAAGGCATCCATGCCACTAATACTAGTAATGGTTGATAAACCCTTTATTTAATAGAGACTAGATTTTGTGGGGATCATTAACACTAATTCCTTTGATGGTCAAAATTTTTTTTTAATTACTACTAACTACTGCACCATATGGATTGAATTAGTGGAAACTAAATAGTGTAAAACCAAAAAGGTGATCAAGTTTTTAGAAGAAAACATATGTACCAAGTTTGGGACACCTGTATCTCTAATCTATAATAATGGATCTACTTTTATATCCATAGAAATAACAGAATGGACATATGATAATACTATCATCCTCAAGTTCTCATCAAACCATTATCCTCAAGGTAATGGAGTATCTAAATCAAAAAATAAGAACTTGATTAAGGATATAAAAAAGACCATAGCTAATAAACCTAGAATGTGGTATAATCTACTCAAGTATGCCATTTAGGCACATAGAACTAGAATCAAACAAGCTCTCAAACCATCACCATTGTTGCTAATTTATGGTCAAGAATGCATCTTCCCCATCTCTCTCAAGCTGTTTCCATATAGGTTCGTACAAGAGTACATGGAGAAAGACCAAGAACTTGAAAATTTGAGTTTTTTGGACATAATACAGATGGGAGATGCAAGAGAAGAGGATTTTGCCAATTTTAATAAACACCAAACCACAATCAAGAGGTGTTTTTATAAACATTCAAAAATAAAGGTGTTCAGGTAAGGATACTTAGTTCTTCTTTAGGACAAGGCATCTAATCCTAAAGGTAAACATGGGAGTTCACACCTTTATGGATAGGTCCTTACCAGATAGCCAAGATACTTAGAGACAACACCTTTAAGCTAAAAGATTTATAGGGAGCAAAGTTAATACTTCCCACCAATGGACAATACCTCAAGCACTACTTATTTGTTTTCCCACCTAGGGTCTTTATGGAATTATTTTAATACTAGTTAGAGTTAGTTAGGTATGCTAGATTAGTTTATTTTTGTTCTTTCCTTCATGTCCCTTGTTTGTATATTTCTTTGTATATATTTGTTTGTTTGTTTCCTTGTTTTCTGTTTGTTTGATTTCTATTTGGTGTGTTTTCTTTCTCTACCTTGTTCCTTACTTCCAATAAGTATTTTTGGACATTCCTCAACTCAAAAGTTCACCTAATTGCTCAAGGGATTCACTAACCAGGGATGTAGGTGTGATCTCTCAGCATTGGTTGATGATTTAATAGTTTTGAGAATATTAAAGTATTATTCCTAATTTAGTTAAGGGTCTGAGCTAATTAAATTAGTAAACAATATTGAGATAATTAAGATACTAATTTGTATAATTAAATTGTAATTTTAACCTTTCTAAAAATAGTAATAAGTGAGGAGAAATATAACTTATCTTAAACTAGACTGAGACGGTTGAGACAGGGTCTGGAATTTATTATTCAAGATTAGGATAATGTTATGAATTAGGATCTAGCCTTTGTTTCATGAAAGGACAAGAGAAATAAAATAGTACACCCTAGGGTTTGGTATTATAGTCCTTCTCTTATGTTGTTATCCCTAAGACTTGAGCTTTCTAGGTTTTGTCTATTGCCTCTATGTGAGTCTGCTTGTGAATTTAGATGTTAGATGTCTATGGAACTCTCTGTAGAGTTGATTTAGTCTTCAAACCCTAGAATCCATTATGCTTTGACAAAATTTGAAAAAGAGGGGGGGTTAATGTGTGTAAGATGCACTAAACGTATATCCACACCCATTATATGGGAATGTTGCCTACATACCAATACTCCAAAGAGGGATCAAGGCATATGTAGTTCCCCCACTTGATGTGTTTTATGCAATAGTGTGTTTTAAGATGAAAAATTCTAAACCTAAGTGTGTTTGAGGTGGATAAGGACTGATGTGAAGGTTTGAATAAGCTTATGGTTGTATTGGATGGTTATATGTAGAGAATAAATAAATATGCTTGAGTAGTCTTACTTGTATTCTTGCTTGCTTTGTGATATCTACCAACCCCTTATAAATGAAATTTGAAAGGGATTTTATAGAGATCAATTGGTCATGGGTCAAGTTTATTCATGCTAGGTTGACATAATAAAGAATATGAATTGGGATAAAATAGTTACCTAGGCTCAAAATGTGATTGGATAGGAGTGTCAAACTCAGACACCCTAGGATCTGATGTTATAGTCCAAGTTGGGTGCTATTTTCTTGAGGGTATAGGACCTAGGGGGATGGAATTGGCATAGGAAATTTAGCCTAGAGGAGGTAGAATCACTATTTGGAAGGCTATAGATGACTTGGAATGAGTGAAAAAGTGATTAGAAGGGTCATGAGAACAAGAAAAAAGGACTTATGGGTTGGGTGTCATAATCCACACTCAATTTACTAATTTTCACATTTTATATGACTACATTTTACCCCCTTTTTTTCTAGTGATGAAGCAAAGTGAAATACTAGGACAAAGGAAAAATAAAAAGTGTACCTGAACTTGCTTATAAGGGTAAAGCTCATACAGTTGTGTGATGTTGGGTGTGCATAAAGAAATAATGTTGTGAAATGTAAATCTATATGAGAAAATAAAGAGTAGATAAGTTCTTAGTAGATACATTATATCTAAAATAATAATGTACAAATTTGGGTAAGAAAGAGAGAAAGAGAAAGGAATGAATACACCTCATTGAGTATGCAAACTAATACAAAACCTATTATGATGTTGAGTGATGCTAGATGATGCTAAGTAATGTTGGGTGTATGTTGTACCAATAGTAATATCATGAATAGAGCTGGGTGGTCAATTCCCTGAGAGTGGCTCAAGAATGAAAAGACTATCCCTTTAGCTCCATTGTCACCCACTAAGTGAAGCTATGTGATCATGTGTGTGTTAATTAATGTTTGGACTATGTGTCCAATCCCTCTGATTAGGTAGCTTCAGAATACAAAGGCTAGTTATTCCTTTGGATCCATCATTACCCCATCAAGTGAATTTATAAACTGATATCAATATGAAATTTGTGTCATGTGAGATGTCTCTTGAAGCCCATGAATGTTTTATAATCTAAAAATGTGGCATGGATAGATGAATGTGTGCTGGAAACTAGGCCACTCTTGGCCATTTAAAAAAGGTGAAGATTAGGCTTATATGAAAGCCAATCTAAAAATGGGAAATAGGATTATGTGGAATCCACTCAAAAATGTGGAGGCATGGATAGCTAAATGTGTGCTAGAAACTAGGCCATTCTTAGCCATTCAAAAAAGGTGGAGATTAGGCTTGTATGAAAGCCACTCTAAAACTAGGCAATAAGTTTATGTGAAATCCACTTAAAAATGTGGAGGTTAGACTTGTTGAAATCCACTCCAAAATGATGCCAACCACCTACAAATGGAATAAGTCACACAAATTCTAAGAATGCCTGGGTAATATACTAAACTTGGAAATAAAAGAAGTCAAATGTGCCACACACATTACCCCTAATCATTGGTGTCTGAAACATGGATTTAGATCTAAAATTTATACCAACTGCCTAATCTTAAACTAGAAGTCAAATCCATCATGCCATACATGATGCCCCTTATAACTATATTTTCTAAGAATTATGTACTAAAATTATTGATTTTAAACTAAATTGTTGTTGACAAAACTGTAAATGTTCTTACTTTTCTATCTATTTTTGAAAAATTTGGTTTTTTTGTTGTTTGGATAGGATCACCAAAAATGAACACCCTATTATTTAAGACTATATTCCAATACACTCTTGTCCTATGTTGATTCTGATGACATATAATTTCATCATCTTCTTGGTCTATTCTACCTAGTTTGAAGTCTGGATACTATTTTGGGTGTTTTGAAAGCTAATTTTTTATGATACTTTGATCTCTATGACAAAACCCTTGTTTTTTTCCCTCATCATCTTCTTGGTCTGTTCTACCTAGTTTGAAGTCTGGATACTATTTTGGGTGTTTTGAAAGCTAATTCTAGATCTATTATGCGTGGAATTTATTTTTTCTTCGGCTTTTCCGTTTTGTAGGAACTTTGATCTCTATGACAAAACCCTTGTTTTTTCCCCTCTTTTGATGGTAGGAATGAAGACCCTACAATGACTACCCTTAGAATAAAGAGCCCAACAATGGATGTGATTTTTTGTTGGGAGAGCCATAGAGTGTGTTATTTAGCAGCCTGATATTGTTCTAACAATGATAATTGACAATATATCTTAATATATAGCATGGTTTGTAATGGAGATTGTTATATCAACAAGGGTATCCTAGATACATATAGAAATGTAATAACATGTCCAATATAGTAAATTGAAACTAAAAATGTTAGTTGTTAGTTATTAGTTGTTAATTGTCAAAGAGAGATGGAGCACGATGTCTTTCATGGCATCCAAGAAAGAAAGGTAATGCATGATGTGGATCATGACATTGCAAATAATTGAAAATATATCAAGCAACAAGCACACAAGGCAAGAAGTAACAAGAATACAAGAGTGGCCAAGGGGCCAAACAAACAAGGGACATGGGCACATGTGACTCAAACTAGAAAACAAGCATACAAGGCATGTTCAAATGCCACATACACATACAAGAGAAAATAAGCAAGGTTGGCATGAGGTCCACAAGCATTTAGAAGAGTACAAGCAAAGGACATTGGCAAATATTCTAAGGCATGCACAGGAATAGAAGCAAAGGACATTTTGAAATGTCCTAAGGCACATATAGGAGACAAAATAGGAATTGATAAATGTAATCACATCTAGATACACAAAGCAAGAAAGGATGTAATGTAAATGCTAGAAATATAATCGCATCTAACTAATCGAAGAAAGAAATAAAAATATGTAAGACATGGATTACAAGACTAGGTATATGCTAAGAAATACACAAGTTTTATATACTAGTGAAATGTTGATAGAGTAATTTGTGTAAGCTAGTAATTAATATACATCAACATGATGACTAGAGTGTGTGATGTAGGAATGACATAACCTAGATGGTGTAGTCATGTAGAAAATAACCCTAGTGAGTAAATATATTAATGTATGTCTTGAATGTAGAAGTAAGATTCCCCCTCAATGGGTAGAGTGAAGCAATCAAGGAGTTGGATATCATTGTACACACTCAAAGAAGATCAAGTGAAGTATGGTAATATAGATAAATTGACAAATAATAGCATAGAATAACAAATGTAAGTCTAGCATGGTAGTAGAAATATAAAGAATGGAAAATGCATACAATTGAAATGTTTTGTGTTTTGAATTATTTAAATGTTTTTGTATTTTTGATATTTGAATGTTTTTTTTTATTTTTGGAATTTTTTATCTTTATTTTTTTATATAAGCTATGTATAATCAATCATGAAAAGACTATGTATAAGAAATACTGAGAAACTATATACAAGTAAGCAAAAAGAAACTATGTGTAAGTAATTAAAGGTAATCTATATACAAGTAATTTAAAATAAGCAATATGTACACAATGATGTAAAAGACTAGGCTAGAGGGGGTAAAGGGGCTAAGAATGGAGCTCACTAGGGATAAATATAGAGGAAGGGATCATAGCCATTACCAAATGCCTCAAGATTATAAACATAAGTATCATCATATGTCATAGATTCTATATGCATAGTGGTTATCTCCTCAAGTGTCAGTAAGATCTATGTTCTTCTTATAGTCAAAGAGCTATCACTCCTAATGGAGTCATCCTATCAATGGTGAACTAAAAGTTTCTCTAGTGGTGAAGATGTTGTCTCCTCAGAGACATTTAGTTCTAGTAGTAGATGGCCTTGGTGGAAGTGATGAAGATGGTGCTAGTAGTGGTATAATCTAAATAATACCCTAAACCTATAGTTTATCTAATCTTTATTGTAAAGCTGTACATAATTTGGTATCATGGCATATGATCCTATGAAAAACACAAAATGCTTGACCATTTTATTGTGATAACTTACTAATAGATCTATGATCAAGTAACATCTATATTATAATATGTGGTTGATGATGTGTGTTGCTTACCTAAATCTGAATAACTGGCTCTATATCATGGAGGTAACCATGTGAAATATATATGCCAAGTGATCTATTTGTGGCCACAAATGTGGAGTGTATCCTAAGAGTGTAGTGCGAGATGTCAAGAGTGACATAAGATGTGTAATGAGAGCTCTAGAGTCATCTCGATACTCTCTTAGGCCAATTAGTGTAAAGATCAATCCACACAAATAGCAATCTATGAGTGCGGGTGTCATATCATCATCTGAAGTAGCTTGGGAATATGTATCAACATCTTGTACATATGGTAACTCAAAATTTACCACAAGGGGTAACTATGATATGAAAGTCTCATCAATTGTAGTAGTAGAAGATGATGGTGTTGTGATAGTATATGTAACTGTCAAAGTAATTGTAACTATAGAATCAACTGGTATTAATGGAACTATTGTTGGTGATTCTATAATTGTAATAGGTTTAGGAACCATGATTGATGGAGTAAATTGGAATTACTAAAGATACTATGACTGGTTGAGTATCTAGTGTTGAAGACACAACTATAAGTGGAGTATTAGATGTGTTAGTCTCTCCTACCTCACATGTATGTATCTGATCAAGAGATATGTCATGAGGTGGTGACTAAACTACGATATGAGTGTCCCATATAGTGAAATAGTCAAAGATGACTCTATAATTTGATAATATATAAATGGTTGGTTATCTGATGGGCATGTGTATAGGTATCCTTCATGGAGAAACTTAACACATTGATGAAGAGTGAAAAAAACTACCCCCATGGCATGTATCTAAGGTCATCCAAGTAAAAGGCTATAATGAAGAGGACCTGGCTTGAGCTAGAACTATGTAGAGAGGGTTTTGGGCCCTACCATGATATCCAAAGTAATGGTTCCCAATATCTATTGTGGTATATCATCAAACCCTCTAATATTATTATATGATTTTTGTATGGATACCATATATATGCCCATGGTCTGTAAGAATGTAATATTGTATATATTAATTCCAAAACCACTATCAACTAAAACTCTATAAACTACACTAGTTTTGACTTGAGCTTATATGAATAATGGTAAATTTTGATCAATAATTGTCTAAGATGGCATGTCCTCATGATCAAAAGAAATAGCATTTTCTATATTTTTTAATGTGTTGACCACTAATGCAAAATAAGAAGGCTCTAAGTTAATGGGCATAAAAGTCTAAGTGAATGCCTAATAAAGAATGTCTTTAACCACATTGGATTTTTGAAGTAGTTTTAACATGGAAATCTTAGTTGGTGTGTTTCTCAACTGATCAACAATATCATATGCCTTATGTAGATCTACCTATTTGGCTCAGTTGCACATAAGTCATAAAGGAATAAGAGGGTGGCAGGGCTCCTTACTAGGTGGGGGAGGCATGGTAGCAAGTCAAGTAATAGATCTAACCACATTATCTACTATTTGTATAGGACTAGTAGTAGCTACAGGAGGAGAGTGAAGATAATCAATAGGTTGAGGTGGTGGAAGGACAAAGGGTGTCAATTGGGATCTTTTAAAATATGTAGTGACCTAGGGAAGAGTAAATCGGACCACGCAACATAACTTAGAATGGGATAAGGGCTCCAAGGGAGGTGAGGTAAGAGGTATCATAACATGTTTAACACTAACTTTCTTAATATCATCCCATATTATGAAAATTAATTATGAAATACAAAGAATGAAGCTTTGTATTAATTATGAAATACAAAGAAATGCAAGAAATATGTGTAAATAAGTGATCCATTTTTGTTGTTTTTATGTAGAATCTAATTTTAGATGTAAGGTGATACCTCAAGCAAATAAAGGGACCTAGTAAGTGAAACTAGGTTTTGAAATAAAATAATTGTTTTAAAAATACTATGAAATTTTAAAATTTGATGTGAATTTCTGACATAAATATGCAGGTAAAAAATTAAAAAATTATTGGATAAATTTTTATTTGAAAGGACCTAATGTATGCAACTAGGGTTTGGGAGAAAAAAAATTATTTACTATGGAATTTTAAAATTTAAAGTGAATTTTTTATTTACATAGACAAGTAAAAAATTATAAAAATATTGAAAAAATCAGCAAAGAATTTTCCCTGGGGTTTAAAAGGTTTTTATGTGCAAATGAAGTCAGGTTCACCAAATGATTTAATAGTTTTAGGAATATTGGAGTCTTATTCCTAATTTAGTTAAAGGTCTAAGCTAATTAAATAAATAAAAAATATTGGGATAATTAAGCTATTGATCTGTATTATTTAATTGTAATTTGAACCTTTCTAAAAATAGTAATAAGTGAGGAGAAATATAACTTAGCTTAAATTAGACTGAAATGGCTAAGATATGGTTTGTAATTTATTGTGTAGGACTAGGACAGTATCATGAATCAGGATCTAGCCTTCATTTTATGAAAGGATAGGAGTGTTGAAATAGGACACCCTGAGGTCTAGTGCTATAGTCTTTCTTTGTTGCTTTTATCCTTGAGACCTAACCTTTTTGGGTTTTGTCCATTGCCTCTGAGTGAGCTTGCCTATAAAATTTTGGATGTTAGATGTCTATGGAACTCCCTTTAGATCTGATTTATTCTTCAAATCCTAGAATCCATTATGTTTTGAAAAACTTTGAGAAAGAGGGGGGTTAGTGTGTGTAAGATGCACTGAACATGTATCCACACCCCTTGTATGGGCACATTGAATACATACCAATACTCTGAAGAGGGATCAATCCATATGTAGTTCTCCCACTTGATGTGCTTTTTGAAATAGTGTGTATAAAGACACAAAATGCTAAAATTGGGTGTATTTTAGGTGTCTAGGGACTAGTGTGAGGGTTTGAATAAGCTCGTGTCTATATTATATGGTTGTATGCAGAGAATAGGTAAATATGCCTAAGTAATCTTAGTTGTATTCTTGCTTGCTTTGTGATATTTTCCACCCCTTCTAAATGAACTTTGAATGGGATTTTATAAAGATATGTTGGTCATGGGTCAAATGTATTTGTGTTAGGTTGACATAATAAGGAAGATTAACTAGGAGAAAATGGTCATCTAGGCTCAGAATGTGATTGGATAGGAGAGTTAAACTCAGACACCCTAGGGTCGGGAACTATATTCCAAGTTGGTTACTATTGTCTTAAGGGTATAGGACCTAAGAGGATGGAATTGTCATAGGAAAAGTAGATTTGAGGAGGTGGAATCACTATTTAGAAAGTTACAAATGATTGGGAATCAGTGAAAAGGTGCCTAGAAGGGTCATGAGATCAATCAAGAGGGACCTATGGGTTGGGTGTCATAATTGACACTCAAGTTACCAATTTTCACATTTTATATGACTACAGTTGATCATGGGTTGTTGAAATATGAGCTAGATGTTATAATTTGGAGAAACTAGTAAAAACTAATGGTTAGGATGATTATTCCTTGGAGATTTTGAACCTTGTTCTAATCTAAGCTTGGTTTTAAGAAGGATTTCACATGTAGAGTGAAATATTGAATTATTAAGATACAGTCATGTTTGCACTTAATAAATATCCTTGCCTAGGATAAAGGTTGAAACCATAGGTGATAGTTTGATGACCAAACACTTTAAAAAATCCATAAACCTGGCTAGCTTGGTTCCCAACCTTTGGTAGAAAGTCAAAATGAATTGAAAAATACAAAAAAATAAGAACCTTATTACAAACTTCAAGATATTTTTGACCAAATGTGATTTTGGTAATCTCCATCAAGGCTATGGATGCCTAGCTAGCATTGGAGTAAGGCTTAGAGTGGAGCCAAAGGTATATTTTTTAGGGTTATGAATGTATAGTTGGTAGTAGAGCAATGTCTAAGCCTTCCCTATATAAATCATGGTTCTTAATTAACATCTAAATATCCTATAAGTCAATATTAATGGTTAAGGCCATGACTCTAGAAGTTATTTACCCAAATCCCATGGCAAACAGTAAGTGGAATCAAAGCACACACATAGCATGACTAGTTTTTAATGTTTGATCTTAATTTTGTATTTACAAGACTTGTTTCAACCATGAATTGATCTCAATAATGGTACTTGATCAAATGAAATGAATAAATTGGTCATTAGTCTAAACCAGAGTCTCTAGATTCTAACATATTACTATGTTTCCCATAGAAGTCACCATTTGTTGAGGTCAACATACCCCAATTTCTAAAAAATGGGGACCCTTTTGTCAAATTATGCAAATTTTTATATTAAAATTGAAAATTCACTTGATCAAAATGTATATAGCATGTTTTCACATTGTTCATAACTTTCATTTTGGACTAATGGACATGTTATCAGATGATCATGGTTTCACCCCTTCTAAATTTGCTAACATTTGATCTTTATGTTATGTGTTTAAATTTTTTGCTAGCCTTTGGTCTATAATTTATTAAGGGAATTCATATTTGAATTAATAAAAACCTAGTCTAAGGTTTTTAACCTAGGTTCCTGTTAAATTCAAATTTAGTGGGAACATTTTATGTGGGAAAATTTAATTATTCCATGGACTTAATTTAATTTGTATCCTAAGGTTTATTCATGTTTTTCAACACAACCAAGCCTTAGTCTAAAAATTCTATGTTGGGTCCCTTTACTTCCCAAACCCCTTTATTCTCTTTTATCTTATAATGGTCTAACTAATGCAGGGTCCCTTCTGTATATCATAGATAAGTCTTAAAGCATTATCCTAAAATTTTAAACCCTAGGCTAAAATCTTATTACTTATCTTTTATTATTCACAGGTTCCTTTTTATTATGTTTCTAACCTTGGTCCAAAATCTTTATGCCAAGTCCATTTTAATTTGTGAGGTCACTTTAATATATATTAGACATAGCTTAAGACTTTAGTCTAAATATTTATTCACATTTATTAATATGAATGAAAACCTTAGCTTAAGTCTTCTATATTATTCTTGATCTGACTTAAGTAATGTTCTTGTTTACAAGATTAATGACCCATGTTTACTGGAGAAAATTTAATACAACAAAATGAGATAAAAATGGGAAGACTAAGTATAAGAACCAATCTCACTCAACCCCATGGATAATGATCAGATGATGTGAGTCTACTCAAATGAGAAGATCCAATGGTGCATAATATTGGTTGAAAAGTCAAGCCACAATAAAAGGGTTAAAGCTTAAGCATGTCCCCAATATTAATGGTACACATTTTCTCACTCGATATTTATTAAATAGTGCAAGCCAAGTCAAGACTTTAGCAGAGCCCCATGACAAGTGAGAGAGTGATAATTGTCACCTTCTCAATAAATAAATATTAAGCATTCAATGGTATTTCACTTCAAAGATCAAGATCCAGTGGTTCATGTTTGTTCATACAAATATGATTGGATGACATGTATTATGTATTGAAAATTCCAGGATAAATGCAAAAAAAAAAGTGGAATACACATGTGTCATGAACTAAAGCTCAAGCATCTATCTAATATTGATGGTACATGATGTAGTGTACACATCCTGATTGACAGCCTATGGATCAAGATGCATAATAAATCAGATCAAGATTTATGGAGTATGATCTACATAAACTTTTCAAAAAATCATAGGACGATTAACATCTGACATTACAGATCAAGATCAAAAATCCATATTGATATATGTAAATAAATCTAATCATTTGAGATCAATATGGAATTTTCAAAAGACAACGATCATTTTTTTAAATATTAATGAGTAGAGTGCCAAGAAAATTCCATAGGATGCCACGATGACACCAAATAAGTAGAAAGAGACAAATCTAAATATCTTGTGGGTTCAAAAAGGAAAAGGTATAAATGCAAAGATCAAAATAAAATCTAAGGCATGAAGCTCACATAAGTTCAAACAAAATGCCACCATTAAAACATTGAGGAGACCTTCAAAAAAACCCTAACACATTTGAAATCCCTAGTTTGACATTGTGATCATCATAATCAAGCCAAAAGATTGGATTATCATCTAAGTAAAGATAATTTGATCCAAAATTTTATTATAGATCTTTGGTAAGAAATTTAGAGAACTTACAACCATGGTATCCCAGAAAAGTGTCTCCAAAGAAGATGTAGAGCTATATTTTATCTCAAATGTAGAAGGATGAGTTTTTAAGGATACGCAATTTGATTCCACAACTTTGAATACTAGGGATAACAATTGGTCAAGCTTTTTCTATACCATTGAGAACCAATACCACATCATAAGAGAAGAAGAAAAGAATGTATCAGTGAGAAAACTCTATTATGACATAGTTGTCATTCAGATGATGAGTCTCCATTACGTTATAACAAAACTTGAGGTACTATATTGTATTGAAATTCTTTCTCCTATGTTAAGAGATGTTAAAATTGATAAGGTCATTTTATTCAATGAGCATAATCATAGGAATTTAGACTATATCTCTACCATAGCATTTTAAAACCATTATACATTTCCCAAGCCTGAAGTAGACATGGCCACAATCAAAAATTGGGCTAAGGAAAATGACTCTGAAAACCATCCTTACCCTATGGTTATATTTTAGGAATTAGGTGATTTTAGATTTCAGTGGCAACATTCTCATTAGTTAGTTCAGGCTTGGGATAAGAATGATCATGACTTTGATGAATAGGATATGTGTAAATACAACCACCATATATGTGGATAAGATTTGGGTGCCCTTAGTCTATTTTATGGTTAAGAGGCACCTTACCCCTCCCCTTGGTGAAGTGATCATCACTTATTTGAGTAGGTGTATCTTTGTAGTTAAGAAGAAAATGAAGAACCAATTCTACATGATGTCTTACTTCTTAGATGCCTTGGTTGCTACCACAAAGATCCCCAAATTAAGAGAATGGTCACTTGATGGGACATAGATATTCTCCTAGTATTATTAAAAATTTCACACATTTAAATATAGGGACCACATCTAATTCACATGTGATTGTGTCTATCGATCCCTATCCAAGGCCATAACTAGGAATATAATGTTAAGAGTCAACCCCTTGACCAAAAATTCCATTGAGGCCATAGGATATATTTGGTTGTATCCATATTGCATAATCATCAAGATTAAAGGAATGTAATATGCCCCTCTTAGATTACCAATCCATGTATCGAATAAGTTAGCTAAATAGGAGGTGGCTTACCAATTATGCAATGGAATAGATGGTTTGTGTATAAACAAAAGGAAGGGATTGCTACATGGCATCCCCTTAACCATTGAAATAACTATTTTTCCATAATGGGATAGCATTGAGGTTTATTCCAAACATAGGACCTCCTTTCATCTCCAAGTGGATGATCTAAGACATTGGGATCCATAGGTAAAGGTTAAAGAACACTTAAAGGCCAAGGGAATCAATATACCATATTATCATCACGTTGGTGATTTTAACCCCATATATACAAAGGCATCTTCATTATTTGAGGTCACCTTTAGGTTTAAAAATCACAACATCAAACTAGAGTCTAGAATGTAGAAAGCAGAAAGGGGATGATGACAAATTGTGATTGGGGCCAAAGTAGTACCATTTGTTGAGTGGTGAACCTTCTAGACCTCCACCAGCCTAATAATAGATAAAATCTAGACTCGAAGCACAACTTAAGTGAAGATAAAATGATAGAAGGCTTGGTGAAATTGCATTTTCCTCAACTCAAATAGAGGAGAAGGGATACCTAGTGTAATAAATCCATGTGGTAGCACTAGACCCTAGTGAAATAATTGAAAATGCTCTAAAATTGCTATTATCAACCTATGAGTTAGAGGATGAAGAAGTGGAGATAGGTAGAGATTAAAATTGAAAGAAATAATTGGACATAGTTCCCATATACCCCCCAAAATAAAAACTAAATTTGTCATTATCCTAGTGAAGGCCAAGAAGCCCAGGGTGACCTTCACTCATCCTTTGAGTGAAGTTAATCTCTTTAGAAAGGAGAACTTGATTTAGAGTCCAACCATTCCTGAATGGTTCATTTATAGAAAATTAAAAAAGGTACCTACCATGCACCATCCTTGGGTATTGGTGTAAGCAACCAGTATTATAGTGCATGAGAAGGCCAAGCCATGGATAGTTACATTACAGGAGGAAGAGAAGAGAATGACTATTCGATGAGAATAAAGTGGAGCAAAATTACAAACCCCAAATAGAATATTTAATTAGTGTCATGTTTTACCCAACCATTGCTATTTTTTAGAGGGTAACTGAGAAAAGGACCATGATTGGTAGAGAATAATTCACTTTCAAAAAGGAAGAACCTTTTAATTGATTGACACCAGTTGGAGGATAGAATCTTGGTGAAGATCCAATATTTGAAAAAAATGTCCTTGAAGTGGTTTAGACTCAAAAATATCAATTACAGACAATGATCAAAGGCATCTTGTAATAGAATAATAACCTAAAAGAGAAAGCCATTTTGTCAATTCAAGAAGATAGGTTTAGGCAATTTGAAGACACCATGACTAATTTATTCATTTCTTTAAAGTTAGTCAAAACCAAGGAGGATGAAATAAGTAAAAAAATTACTAAGGATACAAGCCAAGTTGGCCAATGGCATGTTTAAAACTACCAAATAAAATATTTTATCAAGGTCTTGACTAAATATCAAATCCTTGTATTCAAGATAATTACCAAATGAAAGCCCTGAGTAGCTAGTCCAAGTAGATGGAAGACATTTCCAAGAACCTCAAGCAACAATATGATAAAATGGTACATATTTTGGATAACTTGATCAAGGATCCCACCACACTTAGTCCCTTGGGCCTAATAACTGATGAGGATTTCAAGCATAGAACTACTCAATTCATGTAGGAGGTAAAGAACCAAGGACAAGGGAAAATAGAGGTTGATATTAAGAAGGTCATGGGCTTACTTTTATCATCAAAGGAGAAAATGGAAGGGCTAGGGTCATCAATACATATTTGGATAGGACTAAAAAGGATCTCAAGGGCATAGAGGATCAAGAAAAAGAGTTTTTCATGTGACCTATCATTGATCTCTAGATTATCAATGAGCAACATTATAGAATGAAGATCTTGCAGGGGGAAAAAGACTATGTCAGCACAAGGGCCTCCTAGTTAGTTAAGATAAGAATATTCTTTTCCAAAATTAAGCCTATATACTTTTGAAAAAGGAATATTCTTTTTTAAAGGCATGTGTAACTTGTAAATCACATTGCCTATAGGTCAGTCCATTAGGGAAAGTATAGTGTATTAGAGAACATTTGTGGAGAGGACAATTGTCCTAAGACTTATACTTTTTTAATTGGATATAATTGACCAACATGCTTCCTTAAAACCTATAAAATGAGCATTGTCATTTGTAAAAATGGGGGAGTTCCTAGAGCCAAGAGGTAATTATAACTTTTGAGTAATTATTATAAGCAATGAAATCTATAAAGATTGTCCAAATTTACTTATATCTTTTTTTATCCTGGCTTCTATCTCACTTTTTTGTTTTGATTTCTAGATTTTAATGGTTCTCATGAATCCATAATGTGTACATTTTAAGTTAGATCTATTAACTTGTGTCACTGCTAGGTTAATTGAAAGTTTTGATTTCATTTCTTTTGCTTACTCTTTTTGCATTTGGTCTAATACTATTTACTTGTGATAAATCCTTAAAGTGAACTTGATTCTTATTTGCATTATTTCACAGCATACTTATATGTTTGAATTATGTCTTATAGGATTTTTCCATATGTTACTTCATTTCATACATTGGTTAGGTGCATGGTTGGATGATATTTAAACTTTGTCATGATATTTGCAATAAAAATCAACATCTCTTCTTTATTACCTTTGCTTTTGCTCATTTTTTAATCATATCACTTTATCCTAATTTCCATTATAAATATCCATCATATATTAGTCTTTATATTAGTTATTGATCATAATTCACCATTCTTAGCTTAGTATAATTCATATTTTGCATAGACTCACTTTGGCCATGGTGGCTCCCAACCACCAAACATTATAAATATTGTGAAATAGTCCACTTGATTTTCCTCTATTTCATCAACAGATAATAGTATTATCACAACCTACAACTCATGCACTGAATTCTTAGAATTATATAATGAGAAGTGTTATTGAACACTCTAGGCACCTATGATACATATTAAGGCATGAACAATATGGGCTTCGTTGGTACTAGAAGGAGGGCATGTTAGATCTTTGTAGATTTAAAGTATTTTTGCTCATTCTATGAATTGTGTTCAAATATTTGTGTAACCTTTACACAATTTTGTCAATATTTTATCAATGGTGTAAATATCATTGATCTTTATGGTCTTTGACCCATCTATGCTTAATTTAGAAAAAGATCAACATTCTTTGAATGTATATGCTTAATTATGGTAAAGATGGCTTAAGTTTTGTCAATTCAACAATTTTGAGGTTAGTAATATTTGTTTTGATCAAATATCAATATATCTTTTACTAATTTGAGTTTAAACATGTAAATATTGGTCATACTTATTTATTTATACACATATTTAAGTTAACTTAGTTAAAGATTGTTGTCCTTTGTCATCCTTTATATAAATCTTTACATATTTTGCTTAATGTGTAAGTCTAATTTTTGTTCCCTAAAAAGATAATATTGACACATAATATTTCAAACAAGATTAAAATCCCACAATCTTGAATTACTAATAATCAAGACAAGGTCACGTTCAGAGACTAGAGAACCTCTACTTTCACTAGAAGTTCATAAGAGAACTAGGCAGGACAAAGGTAATCACAGGCTTTCAAAGTCTTTGCCAACTTCACCAATTCATAGTGTTCATGTGTTCAATCCCTATCAAGGTATGGATCTGATATGTGGCTCTTTGATAAATGTGCCAGGTGTGGTACATGGCCTTCCTTGAAATCTTGAAATGTATTTGCCAACATTTTATCCTAGTGGCATTATAACTGCTGAAGAACACATTAAGAGTTTCAAAGTTGTATTAATATTATTGAATATGACTCATGAATATATATCATGTAGACTATTTCATTTTAATTTTAAATATGTTTCATATGAATGGTTTTTAAACCTCCCTAAAAATTACATTACTAATTGGGTTGATTTGAATAATGTTTTCATTAATCAGTTTGGTAAAATCATTAGTCCTTGTATCTTGTACTAGCAATTCACCATAGTGGAAAGGGATTAAAATGATCCCATTAGAGCCTTCAATTCTAGGTTCCAAATAAAAATTATTAGGACCATACATCCTTACAGACCTGATGAGGATTTAGCCTTGGAAATCTATAAGGATGCCTTGGATCTTATGACTTCTTTATTTTTAAAGTGAGGTGTTGGACCCATGAACACATTAGCTTTAGCTTATGTTGAGGTTGTGATCATTAATAACCAGATTCAACCCTAAGGAAAATTGTCATACTCTATTCCTAATTTCAATCCACATTTACCCATTCTTAATGTGATTCTTAATGCTAACCAAAATGTGTCTGCCCTGAACGAACTTCCAATCCTAAACCAAATACCTTTAAGATATGTTCATCCTACTCAAAGCTTGGATTCCTAAATAATGCTACCAATGGATCTCATCCATAGGATCATAAATATTTAATAACTAAAGCTAATGCTAATACTCAAGTCCTTAATAATGAGGTCACAAAGAATGAGAGTGACTCTATCCTCAATATGGTTTAAAAGCTTAGCATTGACTTCATGTAGTTGTAAAAGTAAGTAAGCAATATTGGAGAGAGATATAATAACAATTTCTCTTTTAAAAGGTTTAATAGGCCCACTAATATATTTTAGAATGAAATTTACCACAATAACAAGAACAATGAGACATATGCTAGCAAAATTGTGCCTAATATAAATCTTAATGATGTCACTTTACCTGACTATTATAGAGTTCATTGCACTTCTAAGTATGAGGAAATAGACTATGTTAAATTTTGTAATGATTTTGAGGCCGTCTAAGAAGAATTAGATATTTTTTAATTTTTCCCTAATAAGGATTGTGACGTAAGTACATCTAGTTCCTCAAGGTCATCTAGATCTGTTGATCTAACTCTCATGGTGGAGACATTTAAGGTCCCTTTCCAAGATGATAATGAGGTTGAGGATATTCCTAAATAAATTCATGATTTTATTTAATTTTTTAAGAATACTTATCCTCTAATAAATAGGGATCATAATAAACCATTGACCACTTTAACTCCTCCAAATAACTTTGAGACTCCTCTTGATACTACCTCAAACAATAATCTAAAACATCCTAAGGGAAGTACTTCTAAACCCAATGCTAATACATCTAATTTTTCTAATAGGACTAGGTATAACATATTAGAGGACATGAAAATTATCATAGCTAACATTACCTTGCATTACTTAACATATATTACTAAATAGAGAGATCTATTTTTGGAATCTTTGTCTAAAAATCCTAGTAAGTCTCAAAAGTCTACACATGCTAATGTTGTAATACACAAAATTAAGGTATATGTTCCTCCTTTCATACTTATAGTTAAAATATTTGGTAAGAATCTACATAATTATTTATTAGATTCTGATGCATGTATGAACATAATACCTAAAGGTATTTGTGAACAATTAGCTTTGACTCTCATTAAATCTAGTAGAATTGTAACTCGGATAAATCAAGATTCAAAGTAATTGGTGAATTATTAAATGTTCACATACATATTACCTCAGATCCAAGGATCCAATAGTTTATTTATATCTTCTAATAGTTTATTTATATCCAAGTGGTGCCCATCCCTAATGCTTATGGGATGCTATTAAGTAGAGACTATATTAGGAGCTTGAACGGTTATATGTCAACAGATTGTTCACATATGTGGTAGCCTTGGAAGGGATTCTCTAACCAAATTAGGATAGAAAGGGAGCCTAAAATGAATCATATGATCATTGAATACAATGAAATCTAAAAAAGGGTTAACATGTTTAACTCATATCTTGGTGTTTACACTCTTGACACCACAAAGGTATGTAACTCTAAAACTTCTCATGATTTTCTTGGATTATGGAAACTTTATTTTGATGATGATATATGAAAATTAAGTTATATAGTAGGAGTGGTACTAATCAATCCTATTTTGAAAGAATATAATTCCTCTTACAAACTTTAATTCTCATACACCAATAATTTGGTTGAGTATGAAGCACTTATTCTTAGATTACAATTTACAATCAAGCATGAGGCTAAGGAACTATTAGTTTTTGGTGATTCTAGATTAGTAGTTAGTTAGGTCAAGACTAAATATCAGTGTAAGTTGTCCTATCTGAATAAGTATAAATTTATAATATGGGGCTTAATTGAATGTTTTGATGCTTTTAACTTTATGTAAAACCCTAGGGAAGAGAACAAGGCTAATGTTGAACTTGCTTCAAATGTAGCCAACCTTATGCCTAATCAAAGTTCTAAGTTACAACACCTTATAATCAAGTTAATCCCATGTCCCTATATACCAGATAATGTCAACCACTTATAGTTATTCAATGATGATTAGCAGATCATACATTTCATGACTAGTCTAGGAGTGTTTGAGGGTCATATTATTGATGAAGCCAGTTTCTTTGAGGGTGAGAACATTGAAAGAAAACTTGATGACAAGGTCATTCATTAAATGACAATAAGATCTCCAAAGGCATGATAGACTTAGGGAGGATCTTTGATTTTGATAGATTAGTTGAGACTACCAAGGTTCCCAAAGTAAGTGGGAAGGATTATAATGTAATTCATCTTGCATTACAAGGTCAACCTCAGGTGGTTAATATTGGTACATCCTATACAATCTTTGAGTCTAAAAGAGCTAAAGAAATGCTGACCCAATATAAAGATATCATAACATGGTCTTATGATGACCTAAAGATATGTTATCCTAAGGTCATCAGTCATACCATGCCTTTAAAACAAAACTAAAAACCTTTCATATAAAAGTAGAGGCCTATCAACCTAGTCTTAGAAACACTAATATACAAAGAGATCAATAAGCTCTTAGATGCCAAGATTATGTTTCCCATTATGCTTTCCACTTGGGTTGCTAATTTAGTCCCAATCCCAAAGAAAAATTATGAAATTAGACTATGTATTTATTTTAGAAATCTAAATATAAGATCTGATAAAGATAATTACCCCTACCTTCTCTTGACCAAGTAATAAAAATCATTTTTGGTTCTACCATAATGTCCTTTCTTGATGGTTTTTAAGGGTATAACCAAGTGTTGGTGAATCAAGAAGATAGGATGAAAACTAAACTTACTTCCAATTGGGGCATGTTTTCCTACAATAGAATGCCTTTTGGATTTATAAATGTAGGATCCACTTTTCAAATGGCTATGGATCAGGATTTCTAGGGTCTTGTAGGTAAATGCATTATTATATACATAGATGATCTGACTATTTTTTAAAATAGGTAGGATCATATATGCACTAAAAATAGGTAGGATCATATATGCACCTACAATAGGTATTTGAAAGATGTAGAAGGTATGGGATTTATATCAACCCAAATAAAATTATTTTCTATGTTATTGAGGGAAAACTATTAGGGCATGTTATCACCAAGGAGGGAATCTCTATAGACCCTGATAGAGTAAATGCAATCTTTGGTAAAATAGATTTTATAAGAAAGTTTTTTCTAGTTTTGTAGAAATAGTGAAACCTTTTAATGACATTTTGAAGAAAGAGGATAAGATAAATTGGAATGAAGAGATAAAGAAGGATTTAAAAGACATCAAGGAGTTAATTAGACAACCCCCTGTATTAATAAGTCTAGACTTCACCAAAGATTTTTATCTTTACTCCTTTGATTTAGATCATACAATATCTATATTTATAACTTATAATATGGATGTATATCACTATCCAATACCTTTTATGAGAACTAACCTAAAAAAAAATGAGTTTAACTACCCTTTTATTGATAAACAAGCATGTGTTATGTTGGTCAAGGTAGTAAAAAAGTTTTGGAATTATATCCTTAGGAACAAGGTGCATGCCATTCTACCAAACCTTGCCACCAAGATCGTGATAATTCAAAATGAGCTAGGAGAAAGGAGAGGTAAATGGATATCTTTGACCCAAGAATATCACATTGAGATGAACACTACCAAATTGGTAATGTGTCAAGGTTTAATTCAATTGATTTCCAATACTAACCCGAAGCTAAGTGTTATGTAGGTAGAGAAATAAAGTTTTAGACCTAATATTTGGTATGATCCCATTATTTTCCTATAGGGTTAAGTAAATAACAAAGGAGAGATCTAAGGCTCAAAATATCTCCCATTCTGATCAAGGATGGAGTGTTGTATAGGAAGAATTTTGAAGGCATTTACTTGAGATGTGTCTCCAAGAGTGAAGTAGCTGAGATCATGAGCAACTATCATGAAAAACTAGGAAGTGGAAATCAATTTTAGAGGAATATAGAACACAAAATATTAATGTTTTTTTACTACTATTATATAATATTTAAGGATGCTCAAAAACATGTGAGAGAGTGCCACTCATGCCAAGTCTTCAATAACAAGGAGCTTAAGGCAGCCATGCCACTAAGACCAATAATGGTTGATAAACCCTTTGCCCAATGGGGGAGAGATTTTATGAGGTTCATTAACCCTAATTCCTCTAATGCTCACAATTATATTCTAACTACTACCAACTACTATGACAGATGGACTAAATTAGTGTTAACTAAATAGTGTAGAACCAAAGAGGTGATCAAGTTTTTAAAAGAAACATATTCACTAGGTTTGGGACACCTGTATCTCTTGTATATGATAATGGATTTGCTTTTATATATATAGAAATGATATAATGGGCATATGATAACAACATCATCTGTAAATTCTCATAAAAATATTATCCTCAAGGTAATATAGTATCTAAATCAACAAATAAGAACTTGATGAAGGCTATAAAAAAGTTTATAGTTGATAAACCTAGAACATTACATAAGTTGCTTAAGTATTCCCTTTGGGTAGATAGAATTAGAATCAAACAAGCTCTCAAATCATCACCATTATTACTATTTTATGGTCAATAACCCATCTTCCCCATCACCCTTAAGCTACCGACATATAGTTTCATGCAAGAGTATAAGGAGGAAGACCAAGGACTTGTTAATTCAAGGTTGTTCGACATCATAAAAATGAAAGATGCAAGAGAAGATGATTTTGCCAATTTTAGTAGACACCAAACCATAGTCAAGAGGTGGTTTGATAAATGTTCAAAAATTTAAAAAAATAGGTAAGAAACTTAGTTCTTCTTTGGGACAAGGCATTTGAGCCTAAAGGTAAACATGGGAAGTTTAAACCTTTACAGATAGGTCCCTACCAGATAGCCGAGATACTTAGAGACAACACCTTTAAGATAAAAGACTTATAAGGAAAAAATTTCACACTTCCCACTAATGGAAAATACCTCAAGCACTACTTATCTATTTTCCTATTTGTGGTGTTCATGGAATGACTGTAATACTAGTTAGATTTAGTATAGGTAGGCTAGATTAATTTCTATTTTTTCCTTCATGTCCCTTGTTTATACATATGTTTGTATATATTTATTTGTTCATTTCCTTGCTTTTTATTTTTTCACTTTTTATTTGGTGTGTTTTATTTCTATACCTTGTTCCTTGCTTCCAATAGTTACTTTTAGATAGCCCTTAACTCAAAAGTTCACCTAATTTCTTAAGGGCTTCACTAATCATAGATACAATTGTGATTTCTCAGCATTGATTGATCATGAGTTGTTAAAATAGGAGCTAGATGTTATAATTTAGAGAAAATAGTAAATACTAATGGTTAGGATTATTTTTCTTTGGAGATTTTGGAAAATTATTTTGATCTAAGCTTGGTTTTAAGGAGGATTATACATGTAGATTGAAAGTTTGAATTGTTAAGATACAGTCATGTTTACACTTAATAAATATTCTTGTCTGGGAAAAAGGTTTCAACCATAAGTGATTTTTTGAAGGCCAAACACTCAACCAAATCCATAAACCTAGCTAACTTGGCTCTAAACCTTTGCTATAATGTCAAAATGACTTGAAAAATACAAAAATATAAGAACCTTATTGCAAAATTCAAGATCTTTCTGAGTAAAGGTGATTCTGGTAATCTCCATCAGGGCTATGGACACTTGGCTAGGAGTGGAGTAAGGCCTAGAGTAGAGCCAAAGGTATCTCTATCAGGGATATAGATGCCTAGTTGGTGGTAGAGCAATACCCAAGCCTTCCCTATACAAAGCATGGTTCTTAATGAACATCTAAATATTCTATAAGTCAATATTAATGGTCAAGGTCATGAATTTAGAAGTTATTTACCCAAATTCAATGGCAAATAGTAAGTGGAATCAAAGCACACACATAGCATGAATAGATTTTGATGTTTGATCCTAATTATGCATGTGCAAGACTTGTTTCAACCATGAATTGATCTCAATAATGGTACTTGATCAAATTGAATGAATAAGTTGGTCATTAGTTTGAACTAGAGTCTCTGGATTCTAACATATTACTATATTTCCCCTAGAAGTCACCATTTTTTGAGGTCAAAATACCCCCATTTCTAAAAAATGGGGACCCTTGTGTCAAATTGTGCAAATTTGTATCTCAAAATTAAAAATTCACTTGATTAGAATGTATATATCATGTTTTCACATTTCTTATAACTTTATTTTTTATTAATGATTTTTTTTTAGATGATCATGGTTTCACCCCATCTAAAGTTTCTAAAATTTTATCCTTATGTTTCAAGCCACAGCTCCAATGGAGTTCATTCAAAATGGGCAATACTCAAGGTTTTATGTTTAAATGTTTTACTATCCTTTGGTCTATAATTGATTAAGGGAATTCATATTTGAATTAATAAAACCCTAGTCTAAGGTTTTAATCTAGGTTACTTTTAAATTCAAATTTGGTAGGAACATTTTATGTAGGAGAAACTAATTATGCCATGGACTTAATTTAATTTTTATCCTAAGGATTAGTCATATTTTTTAACACAACCAAGCCTTAGTCTAAAAAATTTATGTTGGTTCCCTTTATGTCCCCTTTGTTCTCTTGTATCTTAGCATGGCCTAACTAATGCAAGGTCCCTTTCGTATATCCTAGACAATTCATAAAGCTTTATCCTAAAGTTTTAAACCCTAGACTAAAACCTTATGACTTATTTGTTATTATTCATCATGGATTTATTATTATGTTTCTAACCTTGGTCCATAATCTTTATTCCAAGACCCTTTTAATTCATGAGATCACTTTAATATGTCTTGGACCTAGCTTAAGACTTTAGCCTAAATATTTATTCACATTTATTAATATGAATGAAACCCTTAGCTTAAGACCTTAGCTTAATTCTTATATATTATTCTTGAGCTAACTTAATTATTATGCTTGTTTTTAGTATCAATGATCCATATTTGCTCAAGTGAAGTTAATCCAATGAAGCGAGTTCAAAATTGGAAGACTAAGTATAGGAACCAGTCTTGCTCATCCCCATGAATGATCATCAAATAGTGTAATTTTTCTCAAATGAGAAGATCCAATGGCATGTAATATAGGTCTAAAATTCAAGCCACAACAAAAGGTTTAAAGCCCTATCATGTCCCCAAGATCAATGGTACACATTTTCTTTCCTGATATTGATTGGATGGTGGAAGCTGAGTCAAGACTTTAACAAATCACTGGCACTAGTGAGAAGGTCACAAGTGTCACCTTCTCAGTAGAAGAATATTAAGCATCTAATGGAATCCAACCTCAAATATCAAGATCTAATGGTTTGTGTTTTCTCATATGAATATGATCATATGGTGCATATAAAGCATTAAATAGTCAAGCACAAACATAGAAACAACATGTGGCATACCCAAAGGTCATGAACTAAATCTTGAGCATCTCTCAAAGATCGATGGTAGATGATGTATCATACACATTCTAATAAACATCCTATAGAGAAATATGCATAATAAATAAGATCAAGTTTGATGAAGCATGATTGATTCATATAATCAAAATCAATGGCATGGGATCTACATAAAATTTTCAACAAAGCCTAGGATAAATAGCATATGGATCTTATGGATAAATATCAATGATCCATATTAATCCATGTAAATAAATCCAATGATACGAGATAAATATGGAATTTTCAAAAGACAATAGTCATTTTTTTAAATATTAATGAGTAGAGTGTCACAAAAATGCCACAAGATGCCATGGTGATGCATGCAAGCAGAAAGAAACAAATCTAAAAATCTTGTGGATTTATAAAGGCAAAGGTATAAATGTGAATATAAAAATAAAATATAAGGCATGAAGCTTGCATAAGTTCAAATAAGATACCATAATTAAAACATTGAGAAGACCTTCAAAAATATCCTAGCACATCTGAAAGCCCTAGTTTGACTTGGTGATCATCATAATTGATCCAAAAGATTGGATTGTCATCTAAGCAAATATGATTTGATCCAAAATTAAATTATAGATCTCTGGTAATAAATTTAGATAACTTATAGCCATGGGAGCCCATAAAATTATATCTAGAGAAGATGTAGAACTATATTTGACGTTGGATGTAGAAGGACAAGTTTTTAAGGATATGCAATTTGATTCCACAACTTTGAATACTAGGGATAAAAATTGGTCAATCTTGTTCTAGCCATTAAGAACCAATAGCCCATCATGAGAGAAGAGGAGAAGAAAATGTTAATGAGAAGACTCTACTATGACATAGTGGCCATTTAGATGATGTGTCTTTATTACACCATAGCAAAACCTGAGGTACTGCATTATATCAACATTCTCTCTCCTATTTTTAGAGATGTTAAAATTTATAAGGGCATGTTATTCAATGATCATAGTCATAGTAATATAGCTTATATCTATGCCATAACATTTTAAAACTACTATAAATTGCCCAAGCCTCAAGTAAACATGGCCACAATCAACAATTGGGCTAAGTAAAATGACTTGAAAACCATCCTTACCCCATGTTTATATTCTAGGAATCAGGTGTTTTTCAAATATCAATGGAAACATTCCCATTAGTCAGCTCAGGCCTAGGATAAGAATGATCATGAATTTGATGAATAGGATATGTGGAAATCTAACCACTACCTATTTGGACAATATTTGGGTGTCCTTAGTCTATTTTATGGTTGAGAAACACCTTACCCCTCCCCTTGGTGAAGTGGTCACACTTGTTTGAGTACACAAATCTTTGTAGTTAAAAAGTAAACTAGAAACCAGTTCTGCATGACATCCTCCCTCTTAAATGCCTTGCTTTTTACCACAAATATACCCAACCTAAAATAATGATCACCTAATGAGATGAAAATAGTCTCCTAATACTATTCAAAATTGTACATAATATAGGGACCACATCTAATTCATATGTGACTATGTTTATCCAACCCTATCTGAGGCCATAACTAGGAATACAATGCCAAGAGTCATCCCATTGATAAGAAATTCCATTGAGGCCATGGGATATCTTTGGTTGTATCTAGATTACACAATCACCAATATTGAAGGAATATAAAGTGCCCCTCTTAGATTACTAGTCCATGTGCTAAATAAATTATTAAAATAGGAGGTGGCTTACTAATTGTGCAATGGAATATATGTTTTGTGCAAAACCAAAAATAAGCGACTACTACATAGCTTCCCCTTAACCATTAGAAGAACTAATTTTGCATAATAGGATAACATTGAGGTTTTTTCCAAACATAGGATGTCCTTCCGTCTCTAAGTGGATGATCTAGGACATTTGGATCCATAAGGAAAGGTTAAAAAACACTTGAAGGCCAAAAGAATAAATATACCATGATCATCAAGATGGTGATTTTGACCCCATATATACAAAGGCCTCTTCATTTTTCAAGGACACCTTCAGGTTAAAAAATCACAACATAAAACCAAAGTCTAGAATGTAGAGAGAGCAGAAAGGGGATGATGACAAATGGCAATTGGGGTAAAGGCAGTACCATTTGTTGAATGGTATACCTTCTAGACTTTCACCAAACTAATTATAGATAGAATCTAGACCTGAGGCACAACTTGATCAAATATCATAGGATACAAGGCCTAGTGAAATTGCTTCTTCCTCAAATCAATTAGAGGAGTAGGGATAGCTAGTGTAAGAAATCCATGTGGTAGTATTAGACACTGGTGAAACAATTGAAGATTCTCTAAAATTATTATCATTAGCCTATGAGTCAGAAGATGAAGAAGTGGAGATAGAAAAAGAGGAAAAGGGAAAGGAAGTATTAGACATAGTTCCCATAGACCCACCCAAAATAAAAATTAAATTGGCTATTGTCTTAGTGAAGACTTAGAAGCCTCGGGTGACCTTCACTCATCCTTTGAGTGAAGTCAATCTCTTCAATGATGAGAACTTGATTCAAGTTCCAATCATACCTAAATGGTTCATTTATGGTGAATTTCAAAAAGTACCTATTGTCACTTGTATTTTCACCCTTTGACGAGATGTCTCAGCTCTCCTCATCTAAGTGGCACAATTGAAACACCTCTAGGCTTGTGGGTAGCCTAAGGATGAGTTGAATCTCTAAATAGGGCTATCTCCCTTGATGTACCACTTTAGATCACTACTACACATAAAATTTTGGGGGGTAAGGGAGAGATAAAACTAAAATCAAACTATCCTAAGGGAGTCGATACACCAAACAAGTTGATGGCTTTCAACTAGCTACATGTTACACATGAAACTAAGAGACTAACCAAACATTCACTTCTCCAATATACATCTTCTTACATAAATATTAATTTATGAGGCTATGGATGAATGTTTAGGCTATGAGGACTAGACAATAGGCCTTTAATGGCACTAGTGATGTGCTGTCATCAGACTACAAACAGGCTAAACTATTTGGCTAGATTCTGCACACATCATGGCCAAAGGTATTTCAAAATGGATATAAGAGCTTCAAAGAATCAAGTCTATTCCAAATGTGTTCTGCCTTGACTTGATCTCAATTGCCATGGACTCATGGCCTTGCAAACATCTTCATTCCTATCTCATTCTTCATCATTCACCGTGGCTAAGCATTTGCTAAATAGGTGATCATCCTCTTTGGGTCTATATCTTCACTCAAGGCTTGTTTCAAAAACCTTTTCAAAATAGATGGTTGAATCCCTATCAGGGTTGTGCAATAACAATCATCACCTTTAGGGTAAACCTATATAAAAGCAATACCCATCATGGTCTTATGACTTTGCACACATGCATCTTTATGGCTCCGATTTGGTCTGTGTATTCTTTTGTGTCCAATGGCTATAGGAAATGAATGTCTTACCTTGCTTCACTCACCCAAATCCCATGGCCTACAATAATAAGCAAATAACCTTCCTTTGATTTATAGGATTGTGTTCACATTGAAATCTCAAAGAATACCACACATTCATCGTAGCCAAATGCCTTATCAAATTAGCGATCTCTCCATTTGGGAATTATGTGCTTTGTACAGAGTTCTTATTCATCCTTTATAATCACATACTATTCATCGTGGCTTTAAAATCCTTTTTTTTCATAGGGTTTCCAAATAGGCATCGACCTTCATCAAGGCCTTTCAGCATATGTGAAGATGTTTACATTATAAGCTTGGTCTCCATTGTTATTTTCCTAGCTGTGTAATCCTCCTCCATTCAGAATTGAGGAATCCCATCTACAGCCACCTCTTGGGTTTATGTAAAAAACAACCATCTTCCAAAATCAGAGACCACATTCCATGTAGGCTTTGCCTTATCCAAATAGAATAATATGTAAAACAAAAACATAGGCTTTGTTAATACACAGTCTCAGTCTATATATATATATATATATATATATATCGATCCCCATTCGGCTTGAATAGTTTCAATACACAGTCATGCCATGATAATCTTTACCCGTGGCCCAAAGGCTCAACTCAATATGCCTTCCAAATAGGTGATGACCTTTCCACAAGCTTGGCTCTAGTTAAAATAGGGTTCACCTCAGCTCATCTCACACTCCAATGACGAGCTCCTTCCATAGCCCAAAATGCCATGCTAAAAATGGAAGAACATCCACGCCCTTCACAGGTTTGGCCTTACAAAATAGATGCCTGGTTCTTCTAGGTCCCTTTCTATCTCCCCTCCTCTTATGCCAGCTAACTTGCAGTTGATTTGTTTTATGGCCACTCCAACAGATTCATCAAAAAGGAAATCAAATCCTTTTCAATCTCCTTGAATCGTGCATTATCTTATGAAGACTCAACTACTCATCTAATAAGGGAATTCTTCAACTATGCTTGACTCCACACCATCCATGGATGATTACAACAATAATAGGATTATTGAAATCCTTTGATAGCTAATAATTCTATACAAAACATATTTAGGCCTTATTTCTCCTCCACATGACAAGTATGAATATTTGAAAATATAACTTGGAGGGAAACATATATAATTGCTTAGGTTAATGCCTATCAAAATCTTATTCAACTAGTCCTTGCTAGATGTTCCTACATCATACTCTCCCTCTAGAAAGGATTTGAACCTTAGTTCACATGAACTACTTTCTCCATGTATTAGTCTTTACTATATGCCTGGATCCCAAGGTCTTGTTGTGAATGCCAATGTTGGTGTTTGTCTTTGATAGTCTTTGTCCTTCATCATCTTGCTTTTCTTCATTTTTTGGTATGTTCTTCTCCTCATCTCCTTTTCAGCTATTATGTCCCATCTCCATGCTTCATTATCATACATGTCTTCAAGATCTTCTTGATATTCTTGGTTTAAAAATTTGTCCATTGAACTATGGACTTCATTCATCTCCACAACTTTAACACCTGCATTCAAAACATCAAAGGCAATGTTAGAAGTAAAAACTTGAGACCATAAAGTCTCTTGGCTACCTCCACTCTTTTGCTCTTTGGCCAAAACTGCCTTTGCCTCTTTAGTGTGCTCTTTTCTTGCTTCACTCTCACCAATGGTGTTCTCATCATGGTTTGTGCCTGTATGTAGCTCTCTTGCTAAAGAGCTCTTCCAACATTCTCATTTCTTCCTTTAGTGAGCTTTCATCTATCTCCATATTCACTTCATCAAACTTAGGCTTATCAACTTGAAATATTGCTTGTCCTTTACTAGTCGTACTCTTCATCTCATCCTTTCTTGAGTTGTCTTCATGTAAACCAACTTCTTCAATATACTCATCAAAAACAATTGCATTATCCTTACCTTGTGTCTCCTTTCTATTTTCAATCTCTGCTTGAAGCCATCTTGTTTGTTCTTTGTTTTCAATGAGGCATTGCTTTGCTTCATACTCTCCCCTTTTCTCATCATCCATCCATTTGGAACTCTCTCCTTGCTGAATATTAGTCCTCATAGAAAATTTTCATACCTCATTTTCCATAAAAATATCCTTAAATGATTCAAAAACATCATTATCCCAGTCATTGCAAGCAATTGACTTACCTTTCATCTTTGTATCCTCATGCTCTACCTCATTATTCTTTGAGAAGTTTTCTTTCTCACCTTTAGCTATCCATACCTTCTTCATAGCTTTAAGATGATACTTTTTCAATTCACCAACCAATTTCTTCTCTTTGACATCTTCATGTTGTCTTGCTTGATAGCTGGCCTTGCTCACTTTGCATTCTACCTCTTCCACTTTCTTGCTTTGTATTTGCTTCTTCCACCATTTAGGCATCACATATCCATGGTTAATTGGAAACTTCACCTTTCCCTTTGCTTCTCTAACATGCATATCAATAGTTTCACGCTTATAAGAATGAGAAAAATCAATTTTGGAATTCACCTTTACCTCCTTAATGGGCTGCTCCATTAGTTCTTTGACTTGCATAGCTTCTTGATTGTTTGTACTTTATTCTTCCCTTATACTTGACTGTTCTCTTTCCTCTTCTTGGCATTCAATCACATCATGGAATTCATCTTCATCTTATATCTCTTCTCTTGCTTGTATGGGTTCCTCAACACCTTCCTCATGCATTAACCAATGCATCTCTTCTTCTTTATCAACAACATCAAACTCTCTTCTCTTTCTTGCACATTCACTTGTGCACTTGGTGTTTCTTCTTGCACAAATCTCTTCATTCTTCAAGGCCTTTCTTTTGACCTTCACAAGGCTGCTCATACCTGCAATTACCCGTTCAAAGATAACATTAGATGTAAAATCAAGAGACCACAAGGTCCCTATGAGTGCTCTCTTCATCAACACTCTTATCTTTTCAAGTGCTCTTCTTGACACTTTATCTTTTCTTTCTTCTTTTCTCTTGTTCTCCACAATGAGAACATTTTTCACAATCTCTTCCTCTTTTTGTTGCTCTCTTGGCAATCTTCTTATCTTCTTCAAACCTCTATGGGCTTCTCTCTTCTTGGCAATCTCAGTTTGCCTTCTTCTCCTCTTCATTAGGAGATCAATTGGCCACTTCAACCTCTTCCTCATTGGCCATACCCATGCTTGCTTGTCCATCTGCATCCAAGACTCATATCTATCTACAAAATTAGCTAAATCTTTTTTCAAACTATCAATCTCTTTATCAATTCCATTACTAGTCATACCTTTCTTCTTTTGGATGCTTGTTTTCTTCTTGGTGCCCTCATGTACCTTGTTGCTCTACTCTTTTCTCATCAATATTTCCATTTTTTGAGATCTTCACCCAAGTCTTTTCCACCTTGGTCTCTTGATCCCTGTAGGTCCTCACCTAGGTCTTTTGCATCCTAGTCTTTTGGTCCACTTGTCTCACCCAAGCCTTTCTCCTTGACTGGTCTTTTGACAATCTCCTTGATCTCACCTAGGCCTTTTGCATCCTAGTCTTTTGATCCCCCTTAATGGCTTTATTGAGCTTCACACTGAGTCAATGCTCTGCAATATGACACTACTTTAACCAAATGTCGATAATTTCACAAATCCAAGCTTACCTTGTTTTGGATCTTCCTCTTGAGCATTCACTTGCTCCCTTACTTTTGAGCTTTCCAAGCTTCTCTTCTCTATTTTCAAGCCTCAATGGCTTTAAGACTTCCTTTTCACCTATTTGCTTCTCAAACAAAATAAACTCAAATCAAATATCAAAGGTTACTCATACCTTTCATCAATAGGGTCTTCTAGTTCTTTGTCCTGTTGATCCTTTTGCCAATCCTTGCAGCAACTTATTAGCAAACATGATCAATTACCAAATCCCAAGAGCTTTCAAGCTCTGATACCAAAAATGATGCATTGTCATCAGACTAAAAATAGGCTAAACTATTTGGCTAGATTATGCACACATCATGGCCAAAGGTATTTTAGAAAGGATATAAGAGCTACAAAGAATCGAGTCTATTCCAAATGAGTTCTGCCTTGACTCGATCTCAATTGCCATGGACTCATGGCCTTGCAAACATCTTCATTCTTATCTCATTCTTCATCATTCATCGTGGCTAAGCATTTGCTAAATAGGCAATCATCCTCTTTGGGTCTATGTCTTCACTCAAGGCTTGTTTCAAAAACCTTTTGAAAATAGATGGTTGAATTCCTATCGGGGTTATACAATAACAATCATCACCTTCAGGGTAAACCTATATGAAAGCAATACCCATCATGGTCTCATGACTTTGCACACAGTCATCTTTATGGCTCTGATTTGGTCTGTGTATTCTTTTGTGTCCAATGGCTATAGGAAATGAATGTCTCACCTTGCTTCATTCACCCAGATCCCATGGCCTATAACAATAAGCAAATAACCTTCCTTTGATTTATAGAATTGTGTTCACATTGAAATCTCAAAGAATACCACACATTCATCATAGCCAAATGCATTATCAAATTAGTGATTGTCAGGGAAACCCCCAGAACAATAAACATGCTCTGATCCCTACTGAGTCAGGATCTTGCTCTACCAATTAGAACACATGTGATTACTTCTTGTATTAGCAACTAAACACGGAATTATACCAGAATCAATAAGTAACTATAAATATGAAACAACACAGGAATATGAGAGACAATACACAATTGTATTAATAATCACTCAGAAGAATATACAATAAGGAAGATGCCACTTCTTCCTCCACCTCAAAGGTTCACCACACCTCAAGACCTTCTTCCCTCTCTCTCTCGGTCCCAACAATCAACTCCAATACAAAATTGATGTTCACCTCTCCAGCCAGTCAGTAACACACTGCCAGTTCACCAAGTACACAACCGTACTCCAAGTAGATCCCCTGCTCTCTATTGCTACCTGCAAATCACCAGACCTTACTCACCATGTAGATATCTCTACACCCCTGAAGAACCCTTGTCCTTGCCTCACCAAGTTCTTATGATTCTTCAACCAGTACCCTGGTGGATCAGCTCCTTGACCTTGCAGACCTTTCAACTCTCCCTGATCATACACACTCAGCACCCCTTTGGAACTAGGAGGAGCTACACTAGCTCTCTCTAAAAGCTCTATGGCTTTCTAGCACACTTTTACAATACAATCATGAGTCCATATATAGATCCCATCCAAACAATAATTAGATAATAATACAATAATTAAATCCATAGCTCTCAGTCTAAAGATATCTCTAAACATGCAAACACTTGGTTCGTCAACCAACTGCCCGTAATGTACTCATAGCTCAAACCACAGGTGACCGACGCTGGTCCCTGACTGCCTGGGGGTGTCGATGCCGGCCGATCCATGACTGACGTCAGTTGCCTTGCTGTCTCCTTCCTACCATCATCGGTTGTCCTGACCGACACCGGTGTCTGTGACACTCTACAACTCTTCTACAACCTCCATAACTTCTCCTATTTGCATCCTGGTGAAGCTTTTAGCTCCACAACCTAACAATCTCCCACTTGGAGATAAATAGCTGCACCTATACATATATCTGTAGCCCGTCTAATCTATTTCCTAGCTTGTATCCCTCTTCAAGATCAATCCTGAAGACCAACCACCACACAACTTGTGATGTTATACCTGTCATTCAAGTAACCTACCGCATCTAAACCTACACATCCATGTAGTGAAGAACTTGACCCTGCATAACAAGAATCCCTGCTACTAGTCCCACTGAACTGCCCTCCAGTACTCCTTCCCTAAATTGGCTCCATACTTTTTGACAACCCCCACTAATTGGGAAAACTCAGGCCTACAATAGACCTCATGTGATTTCAAACCCTGTTTCAAGCTAAGCTTGAACTGTCCAGCCATTGGTGTGCTTACCGATTCTGCATCCTACATAATGAACCTCGCCAACACCGTCTTCACATCAGCTCCCACTGAAGATAAAATCTCCATGTCTCTTATGCCAAAGAATTTTGCTGCTCCAAATTCTTCATGACACACCTCTAAACTAACCTTACCTTTTAGCTCAGCAAATCCCTGTATGTACAAAACCTGCTAGCAAACCATCCACATACAGTAACTAGATAATGTCATGACTCATCATCCACCTGGAAAGAATAAAATCTCAATAGTTAAACTGACATTGATTGAAGCCATGCTTAGTCATCCACCTGTCAAAACCTGTACCACTGTCCTGCAGCTTCCTCAAGACCTTATACCTTGGCCTTCCGTCTCATGTATCCATCCACTCTCTTCTTTAAAATGAGAATCCATTCATCTCTCAGTGCTTTCTTCCAGCTGACAACTCTACCAACAAATACCTATTTGGTTCTTCTCCAAGGACTCACACTCCTCATCCATGCCAAGCTCCCAATGTATTTGGACTCTACCTACATTGCCTCTTCACATCTTCCTAGTTCTTGACCATCAGTAAGCAATATAAAGAAGGTGAACAATGAATATGAGGTTCACTTACCCTTTCTGACCTCCACATGAGTGTTTGAGACTTGTTGTCTGCCCAATATCTATTCTAGTGACCGATCTCAGCCATCTCCCAGTCTGCTCCCGACCGATGTCGGTTCCCTGCACTGACCCTGACTGCCGACATCGTCTCCCTGGCTGACCCCGGTATCCTTACTATCGACATCAGTTTCTTCATGACTGACGTTGGTCTCGTTGCTGACATCGGTTACTGTGTGACTGATGCTGGTACCTGTGTTCATCTGTGAGTGATAAATTTTTACCCACAAGCTCTCCATGGATCAAAATCCTAATCAAATCAACCTTGCTCTGCTCAGAATAATTTAGTTCTCTCACCTGATCTCTATCCGTCATCTCCTCCATGAACACTAAGGCTTTCTAGTTATTTAGCTTGTCAAAAACATCTGTCTTCCGCTTTAGAACTTGCATTCTCCTTCTACATATGTAACCAAGCCTACAAAGCCACATCTCTATAACAGAAGGTGAATCAGCAATATAAGTAGATAGATAAAGGATACCTACTTTCTTACCACCATCTAATTCAAGTGTATCCACTGTGAGAGTTACAATACATCTCCCATCACCCAAATTTCTTGAAGAAATTAGACTCATCTCCAAGACTGGTACCTGCATGACTTTCTTCAACCACTGTGTGTCGTTCATCTGCAATTTCAGCTTCACTTCCCCTTTGTCAATCATTTGACAAGGCTCTCCAGCTCCTAAATAAATCTCTCCAAAGTCTCCAAAGACATACCCATGAAAAGATGCTCTATTTTGAACTGCATGGAAAGAGGCAAAAGAATTTGTGAACCAAGATTCCACTTTATCCAGAACATCCTGTGCAACACCACCTGTAACATCTGCTCCTCCCTGTTGATCTGCAACCAACCAACAATCTTTATTTACTTGCTCTTTCTTTCCATCAATCAGACCATTCGTGTTATTCAGTTTCTCCATTCATAGCTTACTTCCTTCTGCCATTGCTATACTCCCACTCAATCAAAAACCCATGTGAGTAACCTGTAATCAACAAACACTACCAGATCTGAAACCACCTGTTAGTAACCCAACCAAAAGCTCTGATACCACGTGTCAGGGAAACCCCTAGAACAATAAACATGCTCTGATCCCTACTGAGTTAGGATCTTGCTCTACCAATTAGAACACATGTGATTACTTCTTGTATTAGCAACTAAACACGGAATTATACCAAAATCAATAAGTAACTAGAAATATGAAACAACATAGGAATATGAGAGACAATACACAATTGTATTAATAATCACTCAGAAGAATATACAATAAGGAAGATGCCACTTCTTCCTCCACCTCAAAGGTTTGCCACACCTCAAGACCTTCTTCCCTCTCTCTCTCAGTCCCAACAATCAACTCCAATACAAAATTGATGTTCACCTCTCCAACTAGTTAGTAACACGCTGCCAGTTCACCAAGTACACAATCGTACTCCAAGTAGATCCCCTACTCTCTACTGCTACCTGCAAATCACTAGACCTTACTCACCATGTAGATATCTCTACACCCCTGAAGAACCCTTGTCCTTGCCTCACCAAGTCCTTATGATTCTTTAACCAGTACCCCGGTGGATCAGCTCCTTGACCTTGCAGACCTTGCAACTCTCCCTGATCATACACACTCAGCACCCCTTTGGAACTAGGAGGAGCTACACTAGCTCTCTCTAAAAGCTCTATGGCTTTCTAGCACACTTTTACAATACAATCATGAGTCCATATATATATCTCATCCAAACAATAATTAGACAATAATACAATAATTAAATCTATAGCTCTCAGTCTAAAGATAGCTCTAAACATGCAAACACTTGGTTCATCAACCAACTGCCCGTAATGTACTCGTAGCTCAAACCACAGGTGACCGACACTGGTCCCTGACTACCTGGGGGTGCCGACGCCGGCCAATCCATGACCGACGTTGGTTGCCTTCCTGTCTCCTTCTTGCCATCGTCAGTTTTCCTGACCGATGCTGGTGTCTGTGACACTCTGCAACTCTTCTGCAACCTCCATAACTTCTCCTGTTTGCATCCTAGTGAAGCTTTTAGCTCCACAACCTAATAGTGATCTCTCCATTTGGGAATTGTATGCTTTGTACAGAGTTCTTATGCATCATTTATAATCACATATTATTCATCATGGCTTCAAAAGCCTTTTTTTCATAGGGTTTCCAAATAGGCATCGACCTTCGTCAAGGCCTTTAAGCATATGTGAAGATGCTTACATTATAATCTTGGTATCCAGTGTTATTTTCTTGGCTGTGTAATCCTCCTCCATTTAGAATTGAGGAATCCCATCTACAGCCACCTCTCAGGTTTATGTACAAAATAACCATTTTCCAAAATCAGAGACCACATTCCACGCAGGCTTTGCCTTGTCCAAATAGAATAATATGTAAAATAAAAACATAGGCTTTGTTAATACACAGTCTCAGTCTATATATATATATATATATATATATATATATATATATATATATATCAATCCCCATTTGGCCTGAATAGTTTCAATACATAGTCACGCCATGATAATCTTTACCCGTGGCCCAAAGGCTCAACTCAATATGCCTTCCAAATAGGTGATGACCTTTCCACAGGCTTGGCTCTGGTCAAAATAGGGTTCACCTCAGCTCAGCTCACACTCTAATGATAATCTCCTTCCATTGCCCAAAATGCCATGCTAAAAATGGAAGAACATCCACGCCCTTCACAGGTTTGACCTTACAAAATAGATGTTTGGTTCTTCTAGCTCCTTTTCTATCTCTCCTCCTCTTGTGCCAGCTAACTTGCAGTTGATTTGTTTTATGGCCAGTCCAATGGATTCATCAAAAATGAAATCAAATCCTTTTCAATCTCCTTGAATCGTGCATTATCCTATGAAGACTCAACTACTCATCTAGTAAGGGAATTCTTCAACTATGCTTGACTCCATGCCATCCGTGGATGATTACAACAATAATAGGATTATTGAAATCCTTTGACAGCTAATAATTCTATACAAAACATATTTAGGCCTTATTTCTCCTCCACATGACAAGTATGAATATTTGAAAATATAACTTGAGGAGGGAAACTTATATAATTGCTTAGGTTAATGCCTATCAAAAGCTTATTCAACTAGTCCTTGCTAGATGCTCCTGCATCAACTAGTTAATATACTAACTCACTCAACCTTGACACTTCCTATAACACTTCACATGCCCTACAACAAGTAGCTTTCCAACTGTAAATATGATGAAAAAATAAGACAACATGATAAGGAAATCATAGTTATCACTAAGAAAGATCAATCATACAAGTAGAACATAATGAATAGTCATTAATAGGTTTAAATAATTAGTCTTATTGATCAAATGGTATGAAAATGAGTATATATTTGACATACTTGAGTGGAGCATAAGATATAAAGGCTAAAATGGCTAGTTTTTATAAAACTTGAGAGAGAGAGAGAGAGAGAGAGAGAGAGAGAGAGAGGAGGAGGAGAGGTAAGTCCAAAGGTCACAAGGAAACATTTAAATATAATAAAATTAGTTATTTTTTCATGATAAAATTATGTGGGATGAACCATGCAAATTTAGGAAGTACAAGTGTCCATACAAGCCATAAAACTCATGAAAAGTGGCATGAAAGTTCTCATTTTAGCTCAAAAATTTGCATTCATGATTTGGACCTATTTAAACATCAAAAAAATGATTAGTTATAGATATTATTATTTAAATGAGAGATAAGTGTTTTAATCATGCCTCTCCATGTATTATTTGTAAGCCTGGTTATCTGGAATCATCTAGAAGTGAGCCATCATCATCTACAGTTTACAAAACTCTTCTTTCATGCACCTTGCACACTTGGAATCCAAAAAGGAATAATTTTTCCATGATAATCCATAAAATTTAGTGTATTACACATTTAAATATCCTTCATATCCTTATAATAATTAGGGACACCTTAAAATCACTTCCACTTGGAGTTTTCACACTTCTCACTAGCTTGGTCACTATGCCAGTTTTGACTAGCTGAGATGAATTTTTTTTTTTAATGATTATTATTTTTTTTGAAGAATTAAATTTACATTATGGGTTATCCAAAGTAATAATCCCTTTCCAAACTTTTTTTTCATCTTTATACTCTTCTTGTAACCTACAAAGCACACAAAATAGTTAAATGTATTATACCATGTCTGTATAATTTCATATATTCCAAAAGCATGGGGAGTATCCTAAGATATTATCCTTAAATTTTCAATCATAATCCTTGGAAAAATATTCCATTAAATAATATCTCCAACCTCATTTCCTCAAACTAGTCACTAGCAAGGGGTTTGTAATGGTTTTGAGCAATTTTGGCTCTTAAACTTTGTTTATAAAAATTTGACATTCCACCTACAAAAAAAAATCCACAATAAGGTTTTTTATGACCCTTTATAATACCTCTAAACTTCTTTGTCTTCCATTCATATCCTTATAAAATATATGAGCATTCAAAACTAGCCTATCAAGTTATTCCTTCCATTTCTAGTAGGTTTGAGTTAGTTTTGAGCTCAAAAATGGATTATTTTCAACCTATCTTCCATCCACAAGATTTATAACCTATATTATTACCCCATAACCATTCTAAAATACATTATAAATATTTAGTAATGGTAAAAAATAAAATGACCTATCATTTGAAAACTAGGCCTAACCATGTCTAGTAGGCCTGAGTTGTCCTTGAAGCCCAAAATGGATTTTTGATGGTTTTCCTTGCATAAAATAAATTATACACGTCTATAATGACACAAAAAACATGTTTCAATAATTTATAATGATCATCTCAAGGTGTAAGTAACCATGACTCTCTTTTTGTCCTCTGGGGCTAAACCTGCCTAACAAGCTTATCAAAAACCCTTATAGGTTTGGACTACTCTGCTTAGTTTCAACTCTATATGATTGGTTTAAATTATTTTAATATGTGTTTTATATATTCTTAATCTTTCCTAAAATTTAAAACTAGTCTCCAACTGACCTGATCATTCCCTTTTCCAAAATTATAGGGTTTGTGTACAAGGGGAACTACCCTCTGTCTAAGAAAAAATAGAGGGTACTTCACCTATTTTTTCAGACCAAATAAAAAATTTAGAAAATTATTTAAGTTTTAAATACCCTCTCCACAACATTTCATCCCTTGTTCATATTTTTAGACCCTCTAACTCCCTAAATTTTTAGGACAAACTTGTGTGAAGTGGACTGTGTATGCAAGATTTTCATAAGGACTATGTAATGCATGTTTAGATTCATTTATCTTTACTTGTATTCCATTCCAAGATTTTATATAACCATCATGATAAATATTAATGTGTTCTAGGTCCATTCACCATTTCAACGTCCTATTTACCTATCATTTTATAATTGACTAGTCAAGATAGCATACAACCTTCCTGACTATGTTTTGCTTCAAAATATTGCACCTGTAGGTATTCCTAACTTGAGTTTGACCTTGTAACATTGAATAAGAATTTATTTAAAATTTCCATGGTCACTTATCATCTTTTGGACCTATTTTCACCTTGATTATCCTAGATCATCACTTAGGACTCAAAATTGTTCATTGTATGACACAGTCAACTGTGTTTGAAACAAATGAGATCTTATAGGTGTTAGGGGACCATGTTACACTATGATCATAATGTAAAAAGACTTTATTTTAAGTTTCAAGGTCATTTAGAAATTTTTAAGACTATACCAACACTAGGAATCATCACCCTCTTTTTTCACTTCCCTACCAGTCACCTATAGTTGGTTGTAGGTACATATTTCCACTTGAGGGGACACCTATAGGTGAATATTAAAACTCAAACGTAGTATTTTACCTCCTTATAATGATATTTTAGGTCATATATTTCAATTAAACCATTTTTAACCACTATAATATGTTTTCATGATTTATAACTATCAACTTATATTACAAGGTCACTTTTGGATCAAAGTTTTATAGACATCAATACCTGATGTTAGTGTTGTTGTAGGTAACTTTATGCCTCTCAACAACTATCTTCCCTTGGTCATTATCCCATAATTTTTTTTAAATCTATTTTATATCCTAGAGGATACAAGTTATACTCATATAAATTCTTCAAACCCTTTATTATCCCTATTTCAAGATGTCAACAAAACACTTTAGACCTATATTTTCACATTTTTGGGATAAACTCCATGAACATTGTTATCTCATGCTTTGAAGGTATATCTACTCAAATTTGCCAACTTGACACCTAAAACACAACTATAATGGTCAAAAAAACATTTTAATACCTCCAAGGAAGGTTTCATCATCATAAAACACTCTAAATGAGTACTCTAGTTCTGTCAACACCACCTGTAGCTGGTTATCCTTATACACAATCAGCAAAGTTGCAAGCATGGACAAGGTGTATGTTTTGTGATATTTATGAGTTCATAACTCTTTTAAATGATTTATAATGTAATATTCACACTCTAATTATATGAAACAAATGTCAACACATCCTATTCAATGTGAAATTCTCTTCCAAGCCCCTGTAGGTGCATATTCATGGCATAATGTGTGAGGATGTTGCACATGACTACAGAGTCCCTCTTTCTTCCATAAAATGAAAGTTTGATTGACTAATTAATTATGATAAATGATAAATAAATTAATAAAAACCTTAAACACACCTATATTAACATGACATAAAAAATTTATACACATGTTTCACCATGGTTGTAAGTAAATAGTGAGCAAAACAAGGATTGTATGGTGTTCATAACTACACCTTCATAGAGCATTGCCTTGAATAATTAGATTGAAAGGTTAAGGGTAATAAATATCACAATTAAAACATGTAAATAAACCTATCATAATCCTTTGAGACCATTTTCAAATCATGAATATCTAAAAATGGTGAAAACATGCCTATCAACCCAAATTAGAGCAATCTATAAACTTGAGATGATTTGCTCATAAAAACACCTTGAAATGTGAAAAAAAGTATAGAGAGAATTATATAAAGAATAAAAAATAATATTGAATCAACCTCATCAATTGGTTTGTATGGACTTCTCCAAACAAAGGCAAAACCTATAAGGTACACAGATTTGCAAGCAAAAAAACATAGTCAACTTCATGAGGATGGTTCATAAAGCATAGGCTACCATTATTCAAACTATAGTTATGTAAATTAATATATATAAGTTTAATTTCACTCCCAAACTATTTTTACTTTTAAGTTCTCCAACTATCCATACCAAGTACAAACCTAAAGACTGGTTTTGTGTCTCTAGAAGGGTGAAAAAGAGTAGAATAGTTTTATCTTAGAAATGGAACTTATAGAGAATTTAAAACATGTAATTGATCTTAAGTAATCTAAAGAGTCATCCCCTGACCTTGTCCAATCTGTCACACTCCCTTGTGGGTCATACAAGTGCCAAATTCTTCTTTTTTCCTAAGAAAATTACCTTTTCTTTTGAAGAACCTACCAATTTCAGTTACCAATAGTTGATTTAGACATATTAGGACACATGGGGTGTGACATCACCTTTTATAACCTTCAAATTTATAAATGAGATTGTATAACTCATTAAATTCCCCTTTTTTGACCTCAAAATTATATAAGGACTAAAATACTAATGACCAAGTTTGATGTGACATTAAATAACATTAAATGACCTATGATATACCTTATGAACAAATATTAGACCCCTAAAACATTTAAAAATTAATTTTTTACCTATAGGGGTCTAAATTTGACATGTAGGGTCAAATTTGGTCAACAAATTAGTGGCTCATAGGGTTAGTATGTTTTTTACACTAACTAGATCAATAGCCTTATCAGTCCATTGGGCTTAGGGAGTCGTTTAAAGTCTAAAACAAAACAAGGAGACATTTGACCGTTGACCACAATATTTGATCAAGATATGACCACTTGACTACCTCAATCACATAAAATAATTGACACACATAAAGCAAAGAAAACATACTAACAAAACACACATGTGCTCAAAGTACTTAGGAAAAATAGGAATCAAAAAACTATATACAACTAAAAATTAAGCATACCTCCCTTTCCAAGATCAAAAGGAAAGTTTCTTGCATCTCTTTCTTTATGAGATGAATCATGGTGCCAAGAATGTTGCTCTTTGGATTGAACACTTGATGGATCAAACCTATTTATTGGCACTTTAATTGCTATGTTCTCAAGTATATCATCTTCAAATAGGTCACCTATGTTAAATTATTCCTCTTAGCCTTGTACACATACCTCATATTGTTTCCCACTCTTCATCTCATGATCAACTTGCATCTTCTTTATAGCCATGATCTCAAGAGGGGTAGTTTTTTGTTCCTTGTAAGATTTAGGATAATATAAGCTTGTTTTTACCTCCAAATGTTGATGTGTACTTTTAGCTTTCTCATCTATGACATTTTGAAAAATGTCATCATGCTTACCATCAATTGTAATCATCTCCAAATAAGTTATAGACACTTTGAGAGACTCAAACTCATTGTAAATGTTTTCAAAATGTTACCATAAATCCTAATCCCCTCTTTTATTTTAATCATGAAGGGTAATAACAAGGTAATCTCCTTCATCTTCTTCTTTAGAATCCAAAATGACTTCATCCAAGACATCTTCTTTGACACAAGGAAGGCATTCTTCATTATCAACCAAACAAGAAGATTCAAAACAAGGACTCACCTCTTTTTCAACACTTAAGAATTATTGAGGGATCTCAAATTATGTCTTAGCTATCATAATCTGATCTTGATTCTCAAGGGCTACAATATCTTCTATCTCCTCCTTTTTAGTGATGCCAAGACTAGGCATCTTAAAATCTAGTGACTTATCCCAATGAGGCTGCCAAGGAGCTACAATTTCCTCAAGCAAGCATTCTAAATTTTCCTCAACCAAATGCTCCACTTTAGGTTCCCATACCATAGGTCCATCAAGGCAAAAGGTGATGGGGTGAGGACAAGATAAACTAGTTGGTGTAAGTAGAACATAGGACTCAAAATTAGGCTAAGAATGAAAAGTAAGAGATTATTTTAGGTGTTTTTGAGGAAGGGGAGGTAGACCTTGGGATAAAATGGCTTGGTTTTATTCCTTCCATATTAAAATCACTTCATTCACATCTTATTTATCTTGATCACTCTCTTGAGGAAGGTTATATGGGGTGTGTTTAGGCATAGGATCTTCTTTTGGGTCTAAACCTTCCATCACACTTTGACTTAATAATTTCATCCTTGACTCTAAGTCTTCAATTTGCTTGGATAGGTTATATTGGAAAATTATTTATTGAATTTGATATGAATCATAATTAGTATGAGGAGTACAATAGGTTTGGCATGGAACATAATAGGTATCTCGAGGAAGGGGGGGAGGGACTTGCATATGCTCAAGCTCTTTCTCAACTTCACACTCCTTAACACGACTTCTATCCTCTTTCTTTCCCCATGATTCCACTATATTAATCCATCTTAGGATGTTAATATTATAAGTATCCTCTTGAGTTTGTGATGAAATTTGAGGAGCAGATGAAGTGTTTAATAAACTTGGAATCTCCTTAGGCTTGGATTCTCCACCTTGTCTCCAACTTGGAATTTCATATCTAGAGGTCACTTATTAAGATGGGGATGTAATAAGAGAGGGAAATGAGGGATTAATTTCCACTTATTTTTCTAATAATATGGACTAATTCATTTTCATATTATCCAACTCAATCTACCTATCAATATTTGCTTTAAAAAAGGGGTTTCTCTTCTCAACTTTCTCTTCCAACTAATTGGGAAAATGATGACTTTGGTAATCTTGATTGGTTTCATAAGTAACGGTCAAGTAAGATTGATACCAATCTTGGGGAAGGGATATGAAGGTTGATAGTTTTGGCGAGGTTACCTTTCATGAATTCTTAGCCTATCCTCTAAGGAAGAAAACAACCACTCACATCTAGCATCTCACTTATGATCCTTTACCAATTGGCTCCCTCAATTGGTACCCACTCTCTTTTGACAAGATCTAATGCATCTCTCACCTTATGAATAATATGACTAGAAAACTCTTGACCACATCCCCTTAGAGTATCAAGATCTAACATGTACCTCTCGTATCCTAAAAGAGTTTACTTGAAAGTGGAAATGGACTAATTAGAGAAGTGACTAGGCAGATTAGGAGCAATATATGGAGAAGGCTAAATGTAGAGCTAATACACTTCATGAATGGGATGATACACTTCATGTTGGAGCTGGTGAGGATCATCACAGGTATGATATAGAATGTCATAGGCTGGATATACCTCACCAACTTGAGTAAAATAAAACTCAACACCAAGGTCAACCATGAAACTTCATTAGGAATCAAGAACACAAGGAATGATCATCAACAATTTTTAAAAGGAACACATGGGTTGTTTGACCAGCTAATGTAACTTTCGAGTCACCATTGATGCTTGGATTGATTCTTTCAAAGGCTAATTATTAAAAGACAACACCAAAAATATTTCAATTTCTTAGACCAAGAGTGTCATCAGGCATGCTAAAAACTATTGTCATTTGTATTTTCACACTTTAAGGAGATGTCTAAACTTTCCTCATCCAAGAGGCATAATTTAAACACCTCTAGGCTTGTGGGTATCCTAAGGATGAGGTGAATCTCTAGATAGGTCTAGCCTCCTTGATGTACCACTTTAGATCAATACTACACATAAAATTTAGGTGGGGAAATAGAGAGAAAAAACTAAAATCAAACAATCCTAAGGGAGGTGATACACAATATAATTTGATGACTTCCAACCAACTGCATGTTACACATGAAACCAAGAGACTAACCAAACATACACTTCTCCAATATACATCTTCTTACATCAATATTACATTATGAGGTTATGGATGAATGTTTAGGCTAGGAAGACTAGATAAGAGGCCTTGAATGACACTAGTGAATAGAATAGCTCACTCACCTTGACACTTCCTAAAACACTTCACATGCCCTACAAGAAGAAGCTTTCCAACTGTGAATAGGATGATAGAATGAGACAAAATGCTAAGGAAATCATAGTTATCAGTAAGCAATATCAATCATCTAAGTATAACACACTATGAATAGTCATGAAGATATAAAAATTAGTAGTATTATTGATCAAATGGTATCCAAATGAGCAAGGCTTTACCATACTTAGGTGGAGCATAAGTTACAAAGGCCAAAATGGCTAGTTCTTATATAACTTGAGAGAGAGAGGAGAATAAATAAGTCCAAAGGTCACAAGGAAACATTTCAAGCTGATAAAAGGAGTTTATTTTGCATGAGAAAATGAAGTGTGATGAACTATGCAAATTTTATGAAGTACAAGTGTCCATACAAGGCATGAAACTCATGAAAAGTGTCATGAAAGTTCTCATTCTGGCTCAAAAAATTATGTTCATGAATTGGACCTATTTTAACATCCAAAAATTTATTATGGGTATGTATGATGATTGGAATGAGAGGGAAAGATTTTATACATGCCTTTCCATGCATTAATTGTAGGCATGGTCATCTAAAATCATCTATAAGTAAGCCATCATCATCTGCATTCTAAAAAAATGTTCTTTCATGCACCCTACACACTTGACTTCTAAAAAAGCATTAGTTTCTCATGAAAATAAATAAAAGGGAGTTTATGACACATTTAAAGATCCTCTATGGCCTTATAAGCATCAAGGATACCTTAAAATGACTTCCACTTGGAGTTTTCACACTTTTCACTAGTTTGGTCACTATGCCAGTTTTGACTGGCTAACATGAAGCTATTTGTTTTAATACTTAATTTTTTTATTAGTATTTAAATGTACATTATGGGATATTCCAAGTCTTAATCCTTCTCCTAAATTTGGTTTCATCTTTGAACTCCTCCTGGAACTTGTAAAACACACAAAATAATCAAAAGTACCCTATTTTGTACCCTATTTGTATAATTGCATATAGTAAAAAATCATGGGGATTATATTGAGATATTATCTTTCAAGGTTAAATCATCATCCTAGTAAAACTAATCCATTATATCAGCTCTCCAACCTCATTTCCTCAAATTGGCCACTAGTAAGGGTTTTGAGCAGTTTTGACTCTTGATATTTGTTCATAAAAACTTGACATTCAACCTAAAAAAAATTACATAATAAGGTTTTTTATGATCCTTTATAACACATATAAACTTCATTGTCCTTTCATATCTTTAGAAAAGATATGAGCATTCAAAGCTAGCCTATCGAGCTCTTCCTTCCATTTCCTACAAGTTTGAGTTAATTTTGAGCTCAAAAATGGATTATTTGCAACCTCTATATGCTCCAAAATATTTATCACCTATATTATGACCCCATAACCATTATAAAATATATTATAAATATTTATTAAGGGTAAAAAATAAAATTACCTATCATTTGAAAACTAGGCCTAACCATGTCTAATAGGCTTGAGTTATCCTTGAAGCCTAAAATGAATTTTTGTGGTTATCCCTAAATAAAATATCTTAGACACATCTATAATTACCCAAAAAACATGTTTAAATATTTTATATTTATCATCTCAAAGTGGAATTTACCATGACTCTCTTTTTGGCTTCTAGGCCCAAACCTACCTAACAAGCATATTTGCAACCCTTGTAGGTTTGGACTACTCTGCTTAATTTCATATATCTTTGATTGGTTTTCATGATTTTAATAGGTGTTTTATATCTTATAAATATTTCTTAAAATTTCCAAATATTCTCCAACTCACCTGATCATTCCCTTTTCAAAAATTGTAGGGTTTGTGCACATAGGGAAGTACCCTCTATCTGAGATAAAATAGAGGGTAATTCCCCTATTTGTTCAAAAAAACTAACCATTTAAGAAGCTTATTTAAGTTTTAAATAACCTCTCCACAATATTTCCTCCCTTATTCAAATTTTTAGACCCTCCAACCCCCTCAATTTATAGGATAGACTTGTGTGAAGTGGACTGTGTATGTAGGATTTTCATAAGGACTCTGTAATGCATGTTTAGAGTCCTTTGTCTCTACTTGTCTTCCATGAAAAGAGTTTATATAAACCATAATTATAAATATTAATGTTTTCCAAGTCCATTCACCTTTAAACTTTCTATATACCTCTCATTTATAATTGACTGGTCAAGACAGCTTACAACCTTCTTGACTATGTTTTGCTTTAAAATACTACACATGTAGGTATTCATAGCTTGAGTTTGACCTTATAGAATTGAATAAGACTTTATTTCATATTTATATGGTCACGTATCATCTATTGGACCTATTTTCACCTTTCTTATCTTATATGATCACTTAGGACTCAAAATTATTCACCATATGACACAGTCAAATAGGGTCAACTATGTTTGAAACAAATGAGATCATGTAGGTGTTAGGGGACCATGTTGGACTATGATCATAATGTATAAATAATTTACTTCAATTTTTAAGGTCATTTATTAATTTTTAAGACTATACCAACACTAAGAATCATCACCCTCTTTATTCGCTACCCTATTAGCCACCTATAGTTGGTTGTAGGTGCATATTTCAACTTGAGGGGACACCTGTAGGTGTATATTAGAACTAAAACATAGTATGTTATCTCTTTATAATGATATTTTAGGTCATATATACCACTTAAACTATTTTAACCACTATCATATGTTGGCATGATCTATAACTATCAACTTGGAGTGCAAGGTCACTTTTGAATCAAATTTTATAAACATCAATGCCTGAGTTTAGTGTTTTTATAAGAAACTTTAGGCCTTTAAAAAAATATCTTCCCCTATTCATTCTCCCCTAAAACTTTATTAATATATTTTATATTCTATATTCTACAAGGTATACTCATCTATCTAATTCAAACCCTTTAGTATCCCTATTTCAATATGTTAACAAAACACCTCAAATCTTTATTTTCACATTTTAAGGATAAACTCCTTGAACACTATAATCTCATGATTTGAAGGTATATCCACTTAAATTTTCTAAATTGACACCTCAAACACACTTTTCATGGTCAACACAACATGTTTGGACATCCAAGATAGGTTTCATCATGATATAACACTCCATATGAGTACTCTAGTTCTCTGTCAACACCACCTGTAGGTGATTATCCTCATACACAAGTAGAAAAGTTGAAAGCATGGATAAGGTGCCTATTTTGTGACATTTATGAGTTTTAAAATCATTTAAATTATTTCAAATGGACTATTCACACTTTAATTATTTGATACAAATGTTAACACATCTTATTCAACATGAAATTATCTTCCAAGCACCTGTAGGTGCATGTTCATGGCAGAATGTGTGAGGATGTTGCACATGAATTCATAGTCCCTCTTTATTGCATAAAATTAAAGATTAATTCACTAATTAATATTTATAAATTATACACTAAGGCCTCAAAAAATTAAACACACCTCTGTGAACATGACATACAAGTTTCATGCATGTGCTTCACCATGGTTGCAAGTAAATAGTGAGAAAAAAGTTGACTATATGGTGTTCATAACTTCACCCATAAATTTCACATTTAAAACATGTAAATATACCTATCATAACCCTCTGAATCCATTATCAAATCATAAAGATCTGAAAATGGTGAAAATAGGCTTGTCATCCCAAATGAGAGTAGTCTTCAAACTTCAGATTATTTACTCATAGAAACACTTTGAAACGTGAAACCAAGAATAGATATAATTATATAATGAATATAAAATCATTTAGAATAAACCTTAATAAATTTGTTTACATACTTCTCCAAACCAAGGCAAAAACTATAAGGTGCATAGATTTGAAAGCAAAAAAACACAGTCAACTTCATGAGGATGGTTCATAAATCATAGGCCACCATGATTAAAAATATATTTATGTAAATGAATATATCTCATTATAATTTCACCTCCAAAAGGAATTTTAATTGTAATTTCTCCAACTATCTATACCAAATACAAATTTGAAGACTAGTTTTATGTCTTTAGACGGGTGAAAAAGGAGTAGAACATTTTTAGCTTATAAATGGCACTTATAAAGCATTTAAAATGTGAAATTGAGCTTAAGTAAGCTAAAGACATATCCCTTGACCTTAATCCATGTGTCACACTCCCTTATGGGTCATATAAATGCCAAACTCTTCTCTTTTCCCAAGAAAACTACCTTTTCTTCTAAAGAACCTACCACTTTCAATTACCAACAGTTGATTAAGACATATTAAGACACATGGGGCATGACATCACATTTTTCAACATTCACATTTCTCAAAGAGGCCATAGAAATCATTAAATGCCCCTTTTTTAACCTCAAAATGATATAAGGACTAAAATACTAATGACCAAGTCTAATGTGAAATTAAATAACCTATGGTATAATTTATGACCAAATATTAGACCCCTAAAACATATAAAAAACAATTTTTTACCTATAGGGGTCCCAATTTGACCTGTAGGGTCAAATTTGGTCATCATTACCTACCATTCACCATCCTTGGGCATTGGTGGAAGCAACCAATATTCTAGTACATGAGAAGGCCAAACCATAGATAGTTGCATTGTAGAAGGAGGAAGAGAAAAGAATGACTAATTTTGGGGAATCAAGTGGAGCACAAGTGGAAACCCCAGCTCCCAAAGTGATATAATCTTTAGTTGGTGTAAATTTTGACCCAACCAGTACCATTTTATAGAGGGTAACTGAGAAAAAGGCCATGATTGGTGGAGAATAATTCACTTTCCAAAAGGTAGAACCTTTTTTTGGATTGACACCAATTGGAGGACAGAAGCATGGTGAAGATCTAATATTTGAATAAAATGTTCTTGAAGTGGCTCATACTCAGATAGATTAATTAGAGATAATGATCAAATGCATCCTATAATAGAACAAGAACCTAAAATATCAAGCCATTTTGTCAATTTAAGAAGATAGGTTCATGCAATTATTTAAAGTTAGTAGAACCAAACAGGATGCAATAAGCAAATAAAGTACTAAGGATACATGCCAAGTTGGCCAATGGTAGGTTTTGAGCTACCAATTAAAATATTTGATCAAGGTCTTAACTAAAGATCAAATCCTAAGATTTAGGACAATTAGCCTAACCCACCTAAATATGGCTATGGCCATATTCATTGATAAAATTAAAGCCCTGAATAGTTATTCCAAGTAAATGGAAGACATTTCCAAGGACCTTAAGCAATAACAAGATAAAATGTTGCACATTTTGGATATATTGATCAAGGATCCCACCATACTTAGTCCCTTGGGCCTAATAACTAATGAGAATTTCAAGCATAGAACTACTCAATTCATACATGAGGTAAGGAACTAAGGACAAGGGAAAATAGAGGCCAATAATAAGAAGGTCATTGGCCTACTTTTATCATCAGAGGAGAAAAAGGGAAGTGTTAGTGGCATCAAGAAAGCTTTAGATAGGGATAAAAAGGATCTCAAGGGCATAGAGGATCAATAAAAAAAGTTGTTCATGAGACCTATCATTGATCTCTAGCTTATCAATGGGCATCATTATAGAATGAAGATCCCATAGGGGAGGCAAAAGACTACATCATCACAAGGGCCTCCTAACTAGTTAAGATAAGAATATTGTTTTTTATAATCAAGCCTATCTACTTTTGAAAAAGGAATATTCTTTTGTAAAGTCATGTGTAACTTGTAAAGCAAATTGCCTATAGGTCAGTCCCTTGGGGAAAGTCTAGTGTAGTATAGCACATTTGTGAAGAGGAAAACTATCGTAACACTTTTACTTTTTTAATTAGATATAACTGACAATCATACTTCTTGCAACCTATAAATCATTTGTAAATGGGGGGAGTTCTTAGAGCCAAGAGCTAACTGTAACCTTTGAGAAATTAATATAAGCAAAGAATTCTACAAAGATTGTCCAAATTTGCTCATGTCTTTTATTTTCCTAACTTTTCTCTCACTTGTTTGTTTTTATTTCTAGATTTGAATGGTTCTCATTAATATCTAATGTGTACATTTAAATGCATATCTATTAACTTGTGTTAATGTTAGGTTAATTGAAATTTTTAGGCTAATTTCATTTGCTTACTCTTTTTTCATTTGGGATAATGTTGTTTTCTTATAGGGGTAATTTTTTTAAGTGGACTTGATTCTTATTTGCATTATTTCACACCATCCTTATATGTTTGTCTAATGTCTAATAGGATTTTATCTTATGTTACTTCATGTCACATATTGGTTAAGTTCATGCCTAGATGATATTTGAACTTTGTCATGATATTTGGAATGAAGATCAACATCTCTTTTGTGTCTTACCTTTCTTTTTGTTCCTTGTTTTAATCATATCACTCTAGCCTAATTTTCATTGTAAATATGCATCATAGATTAGTCTTTAGATTATTTCTTGATCATAATTCACCATTCTTAGCATATCATAATTCATATTTTGCATAGACTAACTTTGGCCACAGTGGCTCCCAACCACCAAACATTATGTATATTATGAAACAGTCCACTTGATTTGCCTTTATTTCATCAATAGATAATAAGATTATCACAACATAAAACTCATGCACTAAATTCTTAGAATTCTAAAATGAGAAGTGTTATTGAACACTCTGGGCACTCGTGATACATATTCAGGAATCAACATTGTCTTGTCTCATTTTTCCTACCTTTATTCCCTTTCACTTATTATAATCTCCTCCTTAAAGATTCAATTTCCATGCATAAATCCACTACTTTACAATTTCAAATTAAGCTTAATTACCAAAATTTAACTTGAGCTTCCTTTATTTTCATAAATTGTGCATCTTCAACCTTTGTGTCTAAGGTCAAGTTGCTCATTAACTAAGTCCACTTAAGTAATTTATAAAATGATATTTATACTTTCCATTCTTAATGTAAACTATGGATGCTCTTTGACCCTATACATTATGTTTCCAAATGTCCCTTTTTTTAATGATTTGTATGTTAGGTTAATTAATTACATGTCCATTTGAAATAATAATACTCATTATCTAGAATTTTCCCTTATAACAAGGGTTAGTTTTTATAGTAAACAAAGTAATCATTAGCATAGGCCTTAGTAAGATCATTGTAATGTCTCAAGAACATATTATAACAATAAAACTATCAAAAGTGTCTTAATATACATCCTATTTATTACTTAATTCACAAGGCTCCATGATGGTCCTTAGTTAATAACATTTAGTCTTAAAATAACAAACCCAAACCATTCCACTTGACATTTTGATAAAATAAAATAATAGAATCTGTCTAATTATTTAAAAAATGAAATCAAGCAAAACAAGTTTAAGTACACTTAGCCATATTCACAACAACATAAGTCATAATAGAATATGTACTCTATCCACCAAGTAATAACATCTACAACTTTAAATGTAGTAATACACCCAAATTATTGTAGTCACATAATTAAATTAACTTAATCATCAAATAGAAGGTAATATCATAGTATAAGTAAACTAACAATCATCTAAAAGAAGCAAAAAATAAAACATGTTATTATACTATCGCGTGTGTTGGGTTACTAGAAATTTCACTATCATCTTCCAATCATCCCATCTATGCCATCCTCTTTAATGATGCTCTCTTTTTGTCATACTCTAAGGGAGGAATCAATCCTATATTCATTTTATGATAAGTAGGTAGTTATTCTAAGTCATCATATATATCAAAAATAATGATGCATAATTAAAAAATATACATCCATAATGTGTAGAATAAGAAAGTACATCTATCACATAATTCATCATGTAAACTAGTCAACATAGTACTATCCCATAACCAATATATGTCATAAGGTTTAAATCAAAGCAATAATAATCAAGTGATAACTATAATAATCCATAGATTTAAAGGTTATAATACTTATAGTGAAATTAGAATGTAACATCCTTCCCCCTAAAATTGGGCATCATTTTGATGACATTTATTCAAATAATAGTCTAAATAACAAATAGAGTTTAACCAGGATGCCGTTGATCCGGCGGATGGTGTGGATGCAGATCGTGTGCCGAAGGGACTCCACTTGGGAATAGGGTAAGCATCTTGAGCGCCCATTCTTCTGTGGGAAAAGGTTTATCTCCAGAAATGAAAAATGCAAAAGCTCCTATTTTTGGTTCTGGTCTGGGATCAAAGGAAAGGACTTATGCGGATGTGGCTGCTTATGAAGCCGAAATACATGATGCAAAAGATCAAGCCTCTGCTGGGAGATTGTGCGTTTCTTCTGTAAGTGTTTTAAATCCTGTTAGGGTCAATCTGGATCCTGATACTATAGAAGCAATTTTTGATCGGGTAGATCAGTTTTCAAATTTTGGGGCTATTTGTAGATTTAGAGGCTGCTGGCCTTCCCTTGTAGACCTACATGGCTGGATATCCAATACTTGGCTGCCACAGATTGATGCAAATGTTGAAATATTCCCTTGTGTTAAAGGTTTTTTCATTGCATTATTCCTAACTTCTAATGATCGACAGACCATTCTGTCTAATAGCAACCTCTTATTACAGGGTAAATTCCCCCTTATGGCTAAACGATGGCATAAGGACTTCAATCCTCTCACGGAAACTTTCAATAAGATCCCGGTCTGGGTTCGGCTCCCAAATTTACCAATACATTTATGGCAAGAAGCAGTGTTTAAAACCATTGGAAACGCTATAGGGGAGTTTTTATTTGAGGATGATGAAACTCAAAGGATGTACCGCTTGACCTGTGCTCGCATCATGGTTGAGGTGGATGTTTCAAAGGGCCTTCTTGAGGTGATTTGTTTGGATTCCCCTAGGGGTTCTTAGACGCAAAGGTTAGATTTTGAAGGTTTACCCTTTCGATGTAGAAAGTGTCACCAGACGGGGCACGTTGCAGGGAGGTGTACTGCAGGGAAATCCATACCTAGAAGTTCAACTTCTTGGTGGTCTAAAGCAGGACATGAACACTATTATGCTAAACAACCTGGTGCTGAATTGACTGATTCAGAGTATGAGAGTAGCCATTCTGAATCGACGGATAAGGAAACTCCGCTGGAGTCAGATCCTATTGTAGGTACTGCAGAGAAAGGATTTTGTGATCTCCCTGAACCAATTTCAAAGGAGGTGGAGGTCCCTCCACCTATTTTGAAGGCTTCTCCTAGGAGCCAAAAGCTGGCTTGTTCTCTTAAGGTTTTTGTTGAGGCCTTGTCACCCCCTGGACTTCATGGATCTAGGCCTTCTGAGGATTGGGATGCTGAGGCAGCTAAGGTAGAGGATGGCTGGACCACTGTTATGAGGAAGAAGTCTAAGCCCTTGGTCCCCCCTCTAGATATGAAGCTTCGGTCTTGTAAGAAATAATTTTTATTGTTTGTTCAGCTTTTTGTTTGTTGTTTTCAGTTTACTGGTTAAACTGGTTTTGCTTAAGCAGTTTCCTGGCTCTTGTGTTTTCTGGAATGCTTAAGGTTTTTTCTATCTTCGGATGTATAGGGTTTCGAGGTCCCTTCAAAACCTATTTTTACCTTAATCTAAAAAAAATAGAGTTTAACAGAATAAAAACATAGTATCTATTATTAAATCAAGCAAAAAAATATGGAAATATCTTGTAGAACTCATCATAGTACTCCCAAGTATCATTATCCTTAAATTATTAGTCCCACAAGACCTTGCATTATGACACTTCTCTATTATGAAAACAAAGTTTACAAGTGTTAATTACTCTGATTGGTTCTACCATGACCACCCCAAGATCCAAAACTTATAAAACATTCGAATCCAGAACATGCAAAGGATCATCTATATAATTTTTAAGATAAGATACATGGAAAACATTATGTAATAGAGCTAGGGATGATGGTAGAGCAAGCCTATATGCTATAGGATTGACCACTTCTAAAAAATTGAAGGGTCCTACAAATTTTGGTGATTGTTTTGTTGACATCCCAAATTTAATCGAGCTCTTATGTGGATTAACCCACAAGAACACTTTATCACCTAAAAAAAATCACCTATTTGTCCTCTTTAGATCATCATAAATCTTATATCTATCATTAGCCTTTAAAATCTGTACTTGATTACTCTGACTTGTTCATCCATTTCTAAAAGCATCATAGGCCCAAAGACTATCCTATCCTCTAACCTATCCCCACTGATTGGTGTCTTGCATCTTCTTTTGTACAGTGCCTCAAATGGTGCCATCTTCAAAGTTGATTGGTATGACTTATTGTATGAAAACTCAACCAACGGAAGATAATCTTCCCATTTGTATTTCTTATCCATGAAATACATATGAAGAATTTCTTCTAAAACCTAATTAACTCACTTAGTCTAACCATCAATCTCTTGGTGATATACAGTGTTGAAGTTTAGTTGTGTACCTAAAGATAAGATTAGAGTTACCCAAAATGTGAAGTCATCTTTAGATCATGATATAAAATGATCTTCTCTAAAAATCCATGCAACCTATATACTTCCTTTACAAACTTTTTCTCAAAGGTAAGTGCATCATCTGTCAAATTTCTTGGAATAAAATGAGCCACCTTGGTTAGTTTGTCAACAACTAATAAGATCATATTGTGTCTACTCCATGACATTGATAAATCTTAGAAAAATTCCATAATAATCACCTGTTACTTCCATTTTAGTATATCATGTAGATATAACAATCCAATTGGGTGGACATTCTTAGCTTTCACTCATTAACATTATAGACAATGTGACACATAGTCCACCACATCTTTCTTGATTCCCTTCTAAAAATATAGAGGTCTAATCTCTACCATGATCTTGGTTACTCCTGTATGTATTAAATCTGGGGCATTATGCAATTCCTCTAGCACTATGATCCACATATTTTATTGAACTAGTACATATATCCTTTAATTATAATGCAAAATACCATCACTCTCAAAACTAAATCATTTATATTGAGGATTTTAAGCATTCCTAGACAATGATTTTATGACATAATCATAGAATTCATCTCCTAGTGAGAGCTCAATCACTCAATCCTTGAAATTACTCTTGATAGTAACCATAGATATTATGTAACTTCTATGACTCAAGGTGTCAACTGCCCTGTTCTCCTTATCTTTGATGTAATTGATATCAAAATCATAATCAGACAAGAACTCAATCTATCATCTATGATGAGCATTCAAACTTTTTAGGGTGAAAATATACTTGAGTCTCAAGTTATCAATCTTGAGCTCAAATGGTTTTCCCAACAAATAATGTCACCAGGCTTACAAGGCATGAACAATTTATATAAGTTCCATGTCATGATGTGCATAATTTAACTCATAAAGTTTTATCTTCCTTGATTTATAAGCCACTACTGCACCATCTTGCATATGGACTCCTTATAGTCCCTCTCTTGATGCATCTATGATCATTGAAAATTAACCATTTGGGTCAAGATCTCTTAACACTAGCGTTGAAGTAAGTCTTCTTTTCAATTCCTAAAAATTTACTTTCACACCTTTCTAACTAGACAAATCTTTGGTTATTCCATTTCAATGAGGTAATTGGATTAACTATCTTGGAAAATTTTAGAATGAACTTCCTATAATACCTAGTTAAACCTATGAAACTTCTTACCTCATGCACATTCCTTAGCACTAGACACTTCATAATGGCTCTTATCTTAGTCAGATCTATAGAAATATTTTATACAATAATAATGTCTTATATATTACACTCTCTCCTAGAAAATGTGCATTTAGATAACTTGCCATATAGCTTGTGCTTCCACAACCATTGTAGAACTAGTTCTAGATGTTAAAGTTGTTCCTCTTCATTCTTAGAATATATAATAATGTCATCCAAAAAGACCAAAATAAATTGATCTATATAATCTCTAAATAAACTATTCATAATATTCATGAATGTTGTTAGTGCATTAGTCAACCTAAAGGGTAACACTGTGAACTCATAATGCCCATAATGAGTTCTAAAAGTTGTCTTTAAAATATCCTCATCTTGAATCCTCAATTTATGAAATCCCTCTTTAAGATAAATCTTAGAAAGACTATTTCTCAAAACATTTGATCAAAAATATCATCTATACGAGGTAGTGGATACCTATTTTTGATAATTACCTTGTTTAACATTCTATAATCAATGCAAATTCAAAGAATACAATCTTTTTACTTGACAAAGATAATCGATGCACCCCATGGTGACACACTAGGCCTGATCAACTCATTTGACAATAATTCCTACATTTGAGCCTTTAATTCAACCAACTCAATGGTTTTCATCCTACATGGTGCCTTAGATTATGGATTTGATCCAGGTATTATGTCAATAGAGAAATAAAACTCACATTTAGGAGGTAATACTAATGATTCTTTTGGAAATACATCATGAAAATATCTAAGAAATGGGTAATCTTTGAGAGATTGTTCCTTAGGTTCCTCCATTTCATTTATCTTGATGATAACTCATTAGCACCCTTTCATTGAGCCCTTTTGAGTTACATTGTATAAATGTGCCTGAGCTTCAACTCTCTTTTCTCACCTTGAATTTGTGTCTAATTTATAAAATAATCTAGACACTCAACTAGTTTTGTCCTTGTATTTTTCAATCCATTTGACTCTTAAGATCACATCATATGACCCTAGTGGTGATAGATATAGATCCACTACTATTATGAATATAGGAAACTTAATCTCTACTTCAACTAGGCACTTATCAACTATGACTTTTGATTCATGCTCATACTATATTGACCATGCATTTTCCATAAAACTAGCTCTTCTAGGAAACTTACTAAGCATTCTAGGAGCTATAAAACATTTAGTGGCCCCCATATCTATTAAAATAGAAATTGGATGTTCAAACAAAATACCTGGCATCTCTATGGGTGATGATTGAAATTAAGCGTGTCGATTATCAATTATTACATGAATACACTACTAAAATTGCCCTGGTGAGGAATAGGACTTTTATTCTTTTACTTGTCCTGAGTGCATTCATGAGCATAATGGTCTCCTCCATAAATGAAATATACTCTAGGTGGTCCTTTACTATCAGTTTGTCAGTTTCCCTTGAAACCACCTTTGAAGCCATTCCCTAGTTTATTGTTGGTAGATCTATTGTTGAATTTTTCATTCTGATTTTTTAATTGACCCTTGGAGTCTCCACTCCTCTATTTCCATTTCTTCTTCTTGAAATACAATTTAGAACTTTCAAACTTTTTTTTAAACTTGTCCCTAGCCTGTGCAAGAGACTTCAACTTTTTTACCTGTTTGATTGCCTTCTCAAAGACCTAGTCCATCGTAGAATGTCCATGAACATCTACCTCTCCACCAATATAGGGTTTTAATCCCATGATAAACTTCTTGATCATGAACCTCTCATCTACTTGGTAATGAGGTATGTACTTTAGAAGTTTGTTAAATTGTTCCTAGTACTTATTCATTGATAAATCTCCCTACTTTAGAGTCTATAAATCTATGATCTTCTGATCAAAATAAAGTTTTGGAAACCACCATGACTTGAATAATGTCACAAACTACTCCTAAATAGTGGTTGTCAAATTAAAGTTCATTTCTAACTTATTATTAACCCACCATGTAACTATCTCACTATCCAACTGATATGTTCCCCAAATTGCTTTGGTAACCTCAAAGTAGTTTTAAATTTCAAAAATACTTCTCCATCTCTATCAACCATGCTTCAGCTATATCACCTAGGATAGTTTCATTGAACTTAGGTGGACTCACCTTTTTCATGTCCCTAGACAACTCTATAGTAACTTGAGTTATCATATCCTATTGGTTTTCATACTTAATGGGATGCTCATCAGGTTCTTATTGATGTTATTATTTTCTATGGCCATGAACATCCTAATCCAGGGTTATGATTTGATCCTTAGTATCGTTTATGGCTGTGAGAATCTGATCCAACTTTGTTACTTATTCAATGACAAATTAGTTAAGATCAATTGGAGGGTTATTGTCATTAACATTCAAAGGACCCTCACTTGATACTCTAGCTCACACCAATCTTATTTATCTTTAAATAGAAGATTATGAAAATGGTAGCGAATTCATTAAATCCTAGAGTTTGAGTCTTGGCTCTGATACCACATGTAACAACCCCTCATGGATTGTACTAGAATTATGTAGTAATTTTTTTTAAACTATTTACTCAACATTTATTCTTTCATTATAATACACCATGAGAATATAATTAGTGATTTTTAATATGTTATCAAAGCATACTAAACTTTCATAAACTTATAATAATAATAGTTCCAATCACTAGCATTTTATATAGCATAACATAACTACAAGGAAAGTAATCACTTTATAATCCAACCATAGCTGGTATAATAAAATAGATACTACTATTAAAGTATAAAAAATAGTAAAATTACATTTACATTAGGTATTTTGCCTTAAAACAATAAATAGATACTATGTTCCATGGAGCTCGAGTCAAACCAACTCATGTATCTATGATAATATCAAGTGTAGTCTCCAATTAAGTATTATAGTGGGGATGGATAGCATCATTTAAGATATTTTCCACACCAACCATGGACCATCAATCCCCCACACAATCCCTCATCAGGGAATGGCCATCCCTTCATAGATGTGTAGATAGTTATGGTGAGAGAATTTAGAGAGACATGTTGTACCTGTGTACTATAAAATTTCTACTACATGATGTGTACCATAAATAAAATACATTATAACATGATATCACCACAAACATATGAAATGAGAATATGTATCTAACATTAATTTGACCAATGTTTTTAAATAGTTATTGATCTCTAGGATCAGTAAATTTCATACACACCACTTGATCAGATTACATTCACCTTGAAATGAGGTTACTAACTAAGCTAGTGAAGTTCATCTCACTATTTATTTAGTGCCATAAATGTGAGGTCTGGTTAAGAAAAACATAGCCAATAGATTCAATCAGATTATTTCCTATTAGAATACACAAAACATGCTAAGTATAGAAGTAATCAGATACATGCATTTTAGTCTATCAAATACTATGTAATGAATCTTAAATCATTTTATTTAATACATAAATAATAAATAGAACATGAACAATCCTCATTAGGACACACCATTTGGGTATAAACCATAATTTAGAATACAAGTTACTAAATCTCAAAAAGTAACTCAAATGTTATTTTAATTAACTTATAACATTAATTTACAGTCTAAAATACAAATGTTATCACAACTTATTTCTTGTACATATTTCTTAAATAAAAATAATCTAATTATGAACAACTTCAAAGAATCATGAACTAACCAATCCAACACCATATCAAACATTGTAAAATAAACTAAGTATCCATATAAACCAATCCAAAAGGTAATGTTCAACTTCACACAATAATTTGTATACAACTATTGCTGGCATACAAGTTTCTAGATTTGGTACAAGCTTTATCCATCTATCTATATTATATCTCATATATATTATGTAAATCTCTTTACAAGTTTATATACAAAAATTCAATTAATGTATATTATATTAAATGTTTAAAACTCAATATAATAGAATCATTTAACAATATTTATATATTATTTATAATGAAATTATAATATTCACTTCATAAGTAATTAACTCAGCTAAATGTTTATGACTCATTTTCAAGTGAATAACTCATGTACAACTTATCACAAGGAATGCTAAATAAATTCACAACTAGAAAAATTCATCTTTGACCAATAATACACATGCAAATTTATTATACATTGTATACCTTGAATACATAACACATGTGCATCTACTAGTTTGACCCCATCGACTAGTTATGCTAACAAATTATGCAAAAGATGAGTTTGTGTGTGTATCTATATATACACACACACACACACACATGCATAGTCTACATTATATTACCAAAAACCCAAAATATAAATACTTTAAATGCATATCCATACTTATAATTACTAAATTTACCACACAGCTAGGAGACTTAATTATTTCACAAGAAATAACACATGCACAGCCAACTAACAAAATATACCTCAGAGTTATATCTTATACATAGTCAACTACATAAATTAATTTCCTCCAAAAGGTCTATGCTTAATTAAACAATAATTGCTTCAAAATATATTATACATAGTCATAGCTTGACATAGTCAAATGACATTTTCACCTCCTAAGTATTTACCTAGTTGCTCAGCCACTAGTTTATCTTAGTCAAATTGTTATGGTATAAAGGGATGCAGATGACAAAGGTAGAAAACATATGCAAGAATAATATTCCTTAACGAGTTACAAGATCTCAAACATAAAAGACTTGAATCAATTTCCCAATTCACATAAGCATTATACAAATTGAATATAACTATATGTATACATGGGTATGTATGTATGTATATATCCAATATGCATATATATACCCATGTATGTATAAACTATTTTTAATCCTCTTGTAAAAATAAAATAAGTCAAGTTAAATACACACATTTGATTCCTATAGGTCCATATAATACTCAACCAGTCCAACTATCAATGACTTATATACATAGCCCAACCCCTAAATGGGTGTAACAGATTTTCATAATAAAAGAAGCATATCTATATATGCAATTTTTTTAGTTTATATGGGACATAATAACACATATAATTTCCTTTAGAGGCATAGATTTGAAAACCCATTCCCAACCAAGTCACACATATATATCATTATCCTTGAAAACCTAAGCCTATGAGAACATGACTCTGTGATGATACAGTGAATGAAACAAGGTTAAAATCTCTATGTGGTTACTTTGAACAATTTTTAAGCCTTATCCATGGAGTAAAAAATCTAAAGTCAGGTTTTATCTATATTCGGGTCCTATCCATTACTTAACTTATGATATCTTGACTAAAAATAGGAGACAATTAGTTGTTACTTAACCATTATATTTTGAATTATTTTTTAGTGTTCTTATATCTGCACTTAATTGTTTGTTAAAATTTAACTATTACTACTAGATGTTTCCATGATCTATATCATGCATCTTAAGCCTTAATTTGATCACTTTTTTTTTCACGTTCTTTAATAATATATATACCTATACATGTTTCTCCTATATGCTACATGATATATTCATAGTTTACATAGTTATATTATCCTTTTGAGGTAAGGTAACTACTAATTTATACTTCACCTCACCTCAAAAGTGGGGGTGTATTAGTGGTGGCATGGCTTCCATATTTGTTAAAAATTTAGATTTCATTGGGGGCATGTTTTAGAAACATGTTCTCCATACTTATCACAGTTTTAGATATACGTTGGGAACATGTTTTGGAATAAATTTCTCAACACTTACACTAGTTTTTAGTTTCAAATTATAGTTGGGGCATGATATGGAAACATGTTCTTCACACTTTCATAGTTTTTAAATTAGCCAAATCACATAATTATATGATTTAGATACACATTTGTGATAGAATTATATACATTACTAACATTGGTATCCCTAGATTATAGCATGAGACATATATGATGTGCATATGGTATTACAATATCACCTAAATTACAAAATAAAAATCAATTTCATATTTCAAAATACTTATATAGATTTTAGCACACCAAGTTGGACTATTACAAATTATTATTGAGATAATCTACTAAAGTAGTTGCTTCACTTTTGGTATGGTTAAGGTGATTAAATCACTCGCTCTTTACAATTTCATAGGCTAGTCTTGATTACATCATCTAACCTCACTATATTTATAGTGTGATTTGACTTTGTTTACTCATGCTCATGAATTTATAAGTATGAAGGGGTTTCACGATTGAGCTAATCTCAACTGTCACTTGACAACTCACCTTTTTATCCAAGGTTGGGGGTACGTTTCCTCCAATCTTTATATATTTATTCACTTTATATATTTTTATTTATCTTAATCTCAACTGTAATGGTTCATAATAATACATATATTCAAATAAGTTTCCAAATGATAAGGCAGTTGTATCAATACACATGTGTACTCCTAGAAATTTACTCTTTAAATTTTAGTCATTTAAATGCAATTGATTTTAGATTATATGCACTAATTATATATTTTTATATGTTCATGTTTTTAGGTCAATCCCAAAAAAATCACTCAATTTGAGATGACACAAAGTCAAGGTGTATTATACACACCTAGGTATTCATTTCTTTTCCTTTAAACTAGAAATTTCATTACTAGGTTAAAGAGGGGGAAATGTAGATACTATTTCTAAATTATATAACACCTTAATCTTTTACACTTATAAAATATGAACCTTGGTTTTTTTTCTTAGTTCTATAACTTTTCCATTGTTTAAAGGTTTGCATTTTCTATATCTTTATGCTCATTACTTATCTCTTAATCTGACCAATGTTATTTTAATGGCCCGAGCCTTCTATCTTTCCTACAATGATAAATTTGCTTTGCATCTATCTCCACAAGTTTGGGACCTATACCTACTTTCTATATTCTTAGAAACTTGCATCCCAATTAAAAGCCTACATCAATCTAAGTGTCATATGATAATACAAGTGTCTAGTGCCCTAAATTCATCTAAATTATAATTGTAGCATATCCCTATGGTTAACTTAAGTGATTAATTGTGATATATTCTCTAAAATTATTGGCATATATGAATAATTAGTCCTCATCCATTCATCACCTAGTGACTTCCTACCTCTCACAAGGAAAAGTACCAAAAACATTGAATCAAACATTCAAGTGAGCAAAGCTTCTTTATTTTCTCTCATTTCATTATTAGTAATAGGGACATCGCATCTATAGGTTTGAAGTATTAAAGGAACACTCTATGATATATAATTTCCAAGTTAAAAGTTAGGTCACTATTGTACTTATCACAAATTGCATCCTTATGCACACACAAACCAACATATAAGGGAGAACTACATGATTCTAAGTCCCTCTTCAAAGTAATAGCTATATAGGTAGCACCCACTGATAGAGGGTTCTTTGGGTTTATCTTGACAATATGACCCCACTAACCCATTTTTCCTAAGGTCATTATGAATATGATCTAAGGTTTTGATGACTTAATAAGAGCAATAATCCATGAACCATTACTAAATGCACCAGAGAAAATGTGACACATAACCCAAAATATTATAGGTGGTTGCATCTATATCTAATAAATATTTTATACTAGAAACTTGGGTCTAATATTCATATAATAATCAACATAATTATCCTAAGTCAATGTAAGTGTCTTAGGTTACACATGTGAAATTTTTAGAATCTGATGACTGATCTAAAATGCAAAACTGGTCTATTTCTAACATATTCCACATCAAATTTGCATATTCACTATAATCCAATAAAGTATCATTATTTTCCATTTTATCAATCATTGGTTTTACTTATTATTTTTTGCATATCTCAGAATTTAAATTTATAATATTATTTATTTGATTTTTCAATTAATTGTCCTATTATAGAGATAATTTATCACCCTTGTGCCCTAGGTTTTTTCTATCATTTTAACCTTAGATTAATTAATCTAAAGTTTAGGGTTAAAAAATCCCTATATCTCTTTTATGTTTAACCACTTGTCTAAGGGGTTGGACCCCCTCCTAGTAGTGGTACTGCAATCTACATTGTTAATTTTTCAAATGTGTCCAATGTGCACAATTACCAATTTGATCAATTGGTGAAGGCCAATGTCTCTTGGCACCTTATTTCTCTCTCTTTATGTTATAAAACCTTTATTCTCTAATGTTAGAGTTATGATTATTAATTTTTTGAGTTTTTTTAATAATGGGTGAGGTGTTCAAGTAGGCACTTTAGGTAGAGGTGAATCGAGCATCTCCACAATGATATTTTATCACTCATATCCTTGTTGTGGTACCTTAGCTTCTTCTTCCAAGACTCACTCTTTCTCTTTGATGTGTAAATTTTTCATATTAGAGTGCAACTCCTTTGCATAATATCTCTCATCATTTCATTTCCATACTTTGTGGGTCATCATGATTATTTTCTCATTCCTTCTTGGCTATTATTTAACCTTAAATTTAGATATGCATGATTATCTAGGTTTAAGGGGATTAGATTATATTTTTACACAAAAGTATTGAACTAAGCTAATAAACAATCTAATTAATATAAAATTTATATAAACAATACTTTGAATTTATATAACTAAGATTACTAAAAAATACAATACAACTATTGGTAGATATTATAATAAATTTGAAATAATGATACTTAGCTGGTAAATTGTGTGCATGTAGGTCTAAAAAAGAACAAGCTATAAGTGGACTAAATTATGATCCTATAACATTCATTAGTTTCTATAGATATCCTTTTTGTGGCATTAGACACTTGTGTTAGATCTGGACAGTTACGTTGATGTAATTATTTAACTCTATCTTAGGTGTCCTATAAAGAAAATAAAATGGATTTAGATGTGACCAACTAGAGCCTTATGGATTTTATGTCACCTCTCTTATGATATATTTGGATTTTTTGTACATGTTATAGCTCTTTATCAAATTATCAAACCCTTGATCTTCACCCTTAAAATGACTATGGGAAAAATAGATTAATGGGAACATAGTGTCAAGATTACCCCATAGATGCCTCTATCAATGGGAGTACCTACATAGCCAATAATCTAAAGAGGGCCTCAAAATTATGTATTTATCTCTTGTATTGTATTCTATGTACACAAGAATTCCATGTGTGATAAAATGAAATACATGTAATGACCTAGAGTGTTACTTAGAAAATATGGCTCATGCATTAACCTTTAAATGCTTCAGACCTATTGAAATACTGCTTATATGATTGATATATAAATAAGATGAATAGGTTAGGTTTTCTCACTTGAGTGATTATTGGTATATTTCTTTATGATTTGTATGTGATTTCCATGTGAGGAATAAATGAGGTTTTATCTTGTATATATACTAATCCCTTTTATAAATATCTCACATTAAAGCACTTAGGTTGACCTTTAGAATAAATTTATTTTATAAATTGGATGAATTTAAGGCACTTGAGACTTTGTAGGAAAAGTGGACACTTACGTTGATGCATGTGTCTAACTAGGATGAAAGTGTCCATAGTGCTATAAAATAGGTACATGTCCAAAACTTACAATGAAATATAATAGTTAGGTTTAGAGATTTTTTTCATTGTATAGAAATCATGGTCATTAAAATAACAATGGTTATACTAAGAGATAAGAAATTTTGCATAAAGAGATAGTGAACATGAGCATTTTGGCAATGAGCAGGTCTAGAGCTGAAAGTTATAGCCATGATAGGTATTTTTCAAGTGTACAATATTGAGGTATTGTTCACTAACTTTGGACCACATACCAAGATTCTACTTGGATAGATTAGTTGAGTAGAGTTCCTAACTGACCAAATGATCAAATGACTTGAGAAAGTGAAGAAGATCGAATAGGCTATCATCAAATGTCATAGATAAATGAATGGATCAGTCTAGATACACATTTGATAAATTCACTTAAGAGGCCTCTTAGATTCAAAGGATTGAATAAGCATGAGGTCCTTCATGCCTTAATCATCCTCTAAAAATTTTATATATATATATTGATGTCTTTACTATCTCATGATATAAAGCTTCAAAGTTAACAAGCAGAATGAGTTATGTGTGTGGAAGTCAAGTAAAAGTTGTGGCAAATAATTGTTTTAATTCAAATTTTACAAAGATGAATGCATGGCTAACAAGTAAAAATATATTGAGTGCCCATATGAATATCTAATGGTGTGCAACAACTGACAAAGCTAGTGGGTCCCAAATATCTAATGGAGCACATTAATTCATGTATCGAAGATTAATGGCAAGTTTATAGTCAAAAGGTTAGGGTATCCTAATATTAAACACATTGATGACAAGTGTCCAAATCTTGGATATAAGATCAAATCTAATGTTGAATGGTGATTTATAAATCTAGTGGGTCCAAGATGATCAATAGTGCATGATCCATCATACCAAAGCAAATAAATGGCGAGTAAAAGGTTAAGTTAGTTAATCTCAAAGACAAATGAGAAGTTGCCAAGTGTCATGACTATGGAAATTTTTAGGTAAATCAATTCTACACATTTGATCCATGTGAAGCAAGATCAATGGTGCATGTAAGGTCAAGAAGTTAACAAGCTTAGGATGAATGCAAGGCTACCATGTAACACAAGTGTGGAAGAAAATAGACTGATAGTAGGATCCTAAGGTTAAACAAAGAATTGAAAAGTGTCATGATCAAGAAGCACAGATCAAGTTAAATGGCCAAGATTAAAATTCAAAGCCAAGAGTTTTTAAGTAGAGGTCAAACATGGTTTAGGTTGAATCGAGAGCAATGTTTTAAAGGGCATGTACCATCATTTGAGTTCAGTTGAACATCATTAAGTAAAGATAGTTATGAATTCAAGGTGAAGCATTATTACCATAAAATCTCAGATGTAGGATAGATTCATTTAAACCTAGTATAGCCTAAAATGAATATATGCAACATACATATCTTCATCGATATAATAACTATATGAAAACCAATAAATTAGATTGGTTTTCAATCTATAGTAAAGATCCATATTTAGGTTGGAGAAAATTCAAACATAAATGAGATATGGTAGGGTGTCTCATCCTTAGACATAGTCATAGCTCTGATAAATAGTCACCCAAAGTAGATATGGTCATAGCTCTATCAATTCCAAAGATATGAATATTTTGACTTCACAAGCAAGTCAAGTGGGAGATGGCATAAAATCCAAAAATGGAGATCTAGTGATTATAGAAAGTAGTTAGAGAATTTAATAGATTTTTATGGTCTCTAAGAGTTTTTTTCATAACAAGATCATTACTCATCACCTTGGGAAAACTCTTGTCCTCTAGTGTGTTGCTCAATCAATGAAATGATTTAGAGACTATTGGGACAAATTAAGGTTTTTTTGTCTATAATTTATTATATCTAATTTGATCAAAATATGGTGGAACATTCATTAAAATATCATAGAAGATCATTTAATGATCTTGGATGGCATGCTCCCTCTCTTCACCCTTTATTTTTTTCTTCCATCTTCTTCCACATTGGAACTCTCTCTCTCTCTTACTCTCAAATTTTATATTCTCACAAGGAATATTTGATATTGAAGAGCAGGGGACTCTCTGAGATATTTCAAAATATGATCATGTTGATTAGGCTAAACCTTGTCAAGAATTTGTAAGAACTACTTCTTGATGTAATAAAAGACTTTATTTACCTATCTCTTGCCTTAGACTTGTTGAGTGAGTTATGCATGATGGCATTGTGAAGGAAAATATTCCTCATATATTTTCCTCCTTTTTGACCTCATTTAGCATGTTTTCAAGCTATTATAGGTCTGGATTAGTGTTCTGCCTAAACCTAGTCCATGAAACACTTATGTAGTGAGCTAGATTGTGAGGTTATGTGAGTTAGTATTGTCTTGTGCATATCTAGTGTGGGTTCAAGAATATGAGATCCTCATTTAAATTTATCACATCTCATTTTAGCCTTTTTAATATCCCTTTTCCCCTTTCTAACCCTTTTCCATACAATAATATTAGTTTAGGTGATTCATCAAAAGGAAGTTGGCCTTCTCTAGAGGTTTAACCCCACTAAAGGTGACCCACATCCTAGGGTTGTTCCCATATTGTGACTAGGAGTGGAGGAGCCTAAATAACTCCCCCACAAGGGTGAAATATCATGTCATAATAGTTTATAGCATGCTTGATGGAACTTACTAAATTATTCACTAGTGAAGAGTTTTGGTGTTCTCTTCATCCAATCAGCTGTTGGAGGCATGTATGAAAACATCAATGGTGACTTTAAGCATCTATTAGATATTTTAAGTAGTTTAAGTGCCCAATCATCATAATTTGGTATATACAATCAATTATTTTTTAATCATTATGCTTATTCTTTACCTCAATACCACACTTATCAAGCAAACAATATTTATGTACTCCCCCCAAGTGGCCCTCAAACAACCTATCAACCCTATCATGGCCTTTGTCCTCATCCCACCCCTGCATATGACTAAATTCAGCCTCCTTTTAATTCAAATAAATCTTATAATTCCCCTTGTCAATATCAGGCTTATCTTATTAAATCCTTGTTAGGATTCAAGCAAACATTATCAATTAATATTGAGATAATAAGGGAGATTGGTAGGGGTTCAGAGTTTTCTCCAGTCATCCCTATTTGTGTTTTACAAGAGGAAAGGAGTGATCTTTAGTTGGTCAAGAATATATGGTTAGTTTTTTAGGGTGAACAATGGTCATCTTGTAGGAATGAGGACATATCAATAATGAGAAGCATGATCCAGAATGTAGATAGTGTGTTGATATCTTATGAAGATTAATAGGCTCATTTGGATTAGTATTATGTGTGATCTCCCCTCTAAGAGCCTCAATATCAACATAAAAGAGTTATTAATTAGTCCCCAAGTCCATCCTTGTCAAAAAATAGAGAGGTAATAATATACCAAGGTAGAATAATCATGAAAATCAATGAAGGGGTTAAGCTTGGACAAAAATTCCCCAATCATGCCATGGAGGGGATATGAATCTTCTTGCAAGATTTTTAGAATGTGTGGGCACTAATTAAAGAAGCTAACTATCCATAGATTGATAAACAAGAATTGAAAAAGTGGGTATTATCCATTGAAAAGGTGTTTGAGTAGTGGGATAAATCATATGTCAAACCTGAGCCAATCAGTTTGGCCTCTCATACCCCTACGACCATTCCCACTCAAGATAATGAATCCATTCCATCATGGATCTTATCTAACACATTTAACCCTTACTATGTCATGCCCTTCCTTGTGATGCCACCCTATCCTATAACCATTCAAAAGGAAGAAAAGGTGTTTGTTCCCTACTCATTTCCATCATGAAAATTAGTTCAAAAAGGCATAAAGAAGAAAGAGGAGGTGTTAGTTGAATCAGTTCCTCAAGAGCCACCAAAGAAGCAATTCAAGGTACCTAGATGGAAGGACACTCTCTTCATCTTCAAGCAAGGTGAACTTTTTCACCCTCCCACCATCTCCCTCTTGGATAAAGAGCATGTTTTACAAAATATATAGGAGGATCTTGCAGTCATAAGTGAGCCACAAGAGGACAATGAAAGTGTCTATGATGAAGAGATCATAATAGTTAGACCACTTCATAGGGAGGAGATTGTTTCATATTTCAAGTTGTAGGAGCTTGATGAGAAACAAGAAGATAACCTTCATGAACCTATTATGGAAGTCAAGGTCATCTTAAGAAACTTAGAAGACAAATGGTAGCATTTATGCTTGGATTTATTAGTGAAATAGAGTAGCTTAATGTTACAAACTTGCTTGAAGAATACAATCCTCAAACTAAACATGGGAAAAATCTTGAATGGACTACTGAAGGTCCATTATAAATAGATGAAGAATAATATTAGAATAAGGTTCCTGAGATTGGTCCACTTCAAGATGAGGTGTCATTTGAGGATAGCCTTGATATGTTAGATCTAGATGAATGCAAATAAGATCTTGAGTAAGATAGGTGTGATGTTTTAGACATTGAATGGTTAAGTCAACCCTCATTTTTAGTTAAAGATCAAGATGGAATCTTGAGTGAGATTGATGCAGGAGAGATCTCAAATGCTTAAGAGATGCAATTTGATAAACATACTAGTGAAAATTTTGAGGATTTATGGTAGAGGTTCAATGCCATAACCAAAGACTTTGAAGAGGCTAAGAGACATGTCATTCCTCCAAAAAATTATGAGCATGCTTCTCTAATCATGATCGGTCCTAATTTTCACAAGGATAAGGTGGAAGAACATGGTATTTTTGAGCCACCAAGTACAGCTGCTCCCAAGAGCCTAAATGAAGTCTTCATGTAAGGCTTTCTCAAGGGTGATAAGCAAAATCAATAAATTTATCCTATAGTCCAACATGAACCAATATTGGAAGACTTGGACCCATATGTCTACATTAGAGACATGTTTGTTCCATTTCATCCATTGGAGAGCACATCAAAAGAATTGGCCATAAAGATGCTTGGTTCACCATTTCTGGTACCTATAAAGAGAGGTATTTTTCATCTTGGTTTGTTACAAGTGAATGCTACTCAATTTTTTCCATTTGACCTAGGAGGGAGGTGTTTTTAAATTATTGTATAATATTATATATATTAGAGTATATTTCATGATTTTCTCTAAGTGCCTGTATGCACATTTGTTTAGTAGGTTAGTTTCCCTTACTTTATTTAGGTTAGTTTCCTTTCCTATTATGTGTTTACTTTTCCAAATTACCTTGGTAACTTTTTTTATTTTGTTTCTTTTGGTCCTTGTGATTTAAGAGAGGGTTTTCAAGAAAGAGACAACCTTACTTAATTTAGATTGGCTTATGACTCCATGTCCAATGGATTAAACAAGACAAATGGTTTAAGTTCTCAAGCATCGTAGGTATGATTACCTATGAGTCACCAAAGATGTTTCCCAAATTTATCCCACATACTAAGCTTCTACCTGGATAGATCAGCTGAACAGAGTTCCTGATTGACCAAATGATCAAATGACTTGAGCAAGTGAAGAAGATGGACTAGACCATCATCAAATGTCATATATAAATAAAAAGATTAGTCTAGTTGAACATTTGATAAATTCACTTAGGAGGCCTCTCAGATCTAAATTATTGCAGATGCATGAGGTCCTTCATGTCTTAATCATCCTCTACAAATTTCATATCTTGATGTCTTTTTTATCTATGGATATAAAGCTTTAAAGTTAAACAAGTAGAATGAGATGTGCATGGGGATGTCAAGTTAAATCTATAGAAAATAGCCATTTGAATTAAAATGTTATAAGGATGAACACGTGGCTAACATGTGGCAATATCTTGGGTACCCATATGAATATCTAACAATACACAGTGACTGACAAAGCTAGTAGGTCTCAAACATCCAATGGATCATGCTAATTTGTGCATCAAATATTAATGGTGAGCTTGTATTCAAAATGTCAGTATATCCTAAGATTAAACACATTGATGATAAGTGTCCAAATATTGAAAGCTAAGATAAAATCTAATGTTGAGTGGTGAATAACAAATCCAGTGGGTCCAAGTTGATCAATGATGCATGATCCATCATACCAAAGAAAATCAATCCTAAGTAAAAGGTCAATAAGTTAGTGAATCTTCAAGATAAATGAGAAGATTCCAAGTGTCATGGCCATAGTAACTATTAGGTAAATCAATAGTATGCATTCGAGATGTGTGGAGGAAGATCAATAGTGCATGTGAGGTAGGATGAATGTGATGTTTTCATGTAGCATAAGTGTACAAGTAGATAGAATGATAGTAGGATCTTGAGGTTAAACAAAGAGCTAACAAGTCTCATGATAGAGAAGCCTTGATCAATTTTAATGGCCAAGATTAAAATTCAAAGTTAGGAGTTTTTAAGTAGAGGTCAAATTGAGAACAATGTTTCAAATAGCATGTACCACCATTAGAACTCAGTAAAACATAATTAAGCATAAATAGTTATGTATTCAAGGTGAAACTCTATCTATATTAAAGCTCAAATGTCAGATAGGTTTGTTTAAACCTAGTATAGTCTAGAATGAAGCTATAAAACTTGTAGATCTTTATTGATATAATGACTATATGAAAACCAATAATTTAGATTGGTTTTCAATCTATAGTGAAGATTCATATTCAGGTTGGAGTAGATGCAGATATAAATGAGATATGGTGGAGTGTTTCATCCTTCAACATAGTCATAGCTCTAATAAATAGCCTCCCAAATTAGATATGTTCATGGCTCTGTCAGGTCCAAAGATATGAAGATTTTATCTTCATAAGCAAGTCAAGTGAGAGATGGCATAAAATCCCAAAATGGAGATCTAGTGATTAGAGAAAGTAGATGGAGAATTTAATAGATTTTTAGGGTCTCTAAGGGTTTTTATTCATAACAGGATCATAACTCATCACCTTAGGAAAACTCTTGTCCTCTAGTGTGTTTCTCAATCAATGAAATGATTTAGAGGCTATTAGGATAAATGAATGTTTTTTGTCTATGATGTATTATCTCTGATTTGATCAAAAGATGGTAAAACATTCATTAAAATATGGTGTTAGCTCATTTAATGATCTTGGATGGTGTGTTCCCTCTCTTTTTTTCCCTTTCTCTTTATCTTCCATCTTATTCCACATTATCTCTCTCTCTCTCTCTCTCTCTCTCTCTCTCTCTCTCTCTCTCTCTCTCTCTCTCTCTCTCTCTCTCTCTCTCTCTCTCTCTCTCTCTCTCTCTCTCTCTCTCTCTCTCTCTCTCTCTCTCTCTCTCTCTCTCTCTCTCTCTCTCATAAAGAGAATTTGATTTTGAAGAGCAAGGGACTCTCTGAGATATTTCAAAATATTATCATCTCGTTAAGGCTAAACCCTATTAAGAATTTGTAAGAACTACCTCTTGATGTAATAAAAGACTTTCTTTACCTATCTCTTGCCTTAGATCTATATTGAGTGAGTTGTACATGATGGCATTGTGAAGGAGAATATTCCTCATCCTTTTTCCTCCTTTAGGGTTTTTTCAAGATATTTCAAGTCTAGATTAGTGTCTTACCTAAGTGCATGAAACACTTATGCACTGAGCTAGATTATGAGGTTGTGTGAGCTAGTATTATCTTATGCAAATCTAGTGTGGGTTAAAACATATGAGAGTTTCATTTAAATTTGGTGCTTAACTTTTTATCCTTATTAGGATCCCTTTTCCCCTTTCTAACCATTTTCCCTATAGTAACATTAGTTTAGGTAATTCATCAAAAGGAATTTGAACTTCTCTAGAGGTTCAACCCCACCATAGGTGACCCACAGCCTGGGGTTGTTCCCATATTATGACTAGGAGTGAAGGAGCCTAAATAACTCCCCCATAAGGGTGAAATCTAATGTCATAAAAAGTGATATATAAATCAAATATTATCATCTACATTTAGCCTACTTTAATCTAGTGATGAAATTATTTGTTTAAAGGAAATAAATACATCCCTAGGTGTGTATAACACACCTTGCCTTTACACTAGCCTAAATTGAATTATTTATTGGTGATTGACCTATAAACAAAAACATGTTACAATATATAATTATCATATGAAATTTGAAATTGAAATAATTTGAAATGCTTCAAAGTAAGAGGAGCAAGATTTGGAGTACTCCTGTGTGTTAATGCAACCATCTTTCCTTTTAGGAATTTGATTTAAAAGGATGCCTCATTATGAAGTGTTAAAGGTGATACTATTACAATTATGAACCTATAAGTTCATATAGATAGAGATATGAAAGGACACATGCCCCTAGCCCTTGTGTAAAGGTGAGTTCAAACACATCCATTGAATTTGTTTCATCTTAATCATGTAACCCAAATATGTGCATAATCTAGTGAATGTGAGTGATTTAATAAAATCACACTATATATTTAGTGAGGGTGGATGATTTAATCAAATACAACCAATAAATCTAGTGAATTTAGATGATTTTATCAAATCTAACTTATAAATTTAGTAAGATCGAGTGATTTAATCAACTCAAATTTTTAAAGGTGAACCAACTATTATAGTAGATTAGATCAATAATAGTACATAACAATCCATCTTGGGTATGATAAGAGACCATAATATTACTTTATATATATAAACTAATTTGATTTTGTAATTTTATGTGCCCTCTACATGGCATATGCTCCTCATATATGTCTCAAGATGAAATCTAAGTATAATAATAGTACCAATGTATAGAATGTTTCCACAAATATGTATCTAAATCATATAGCTATGAAATCTGGTGAATTTTAAATTGGTACAAGTGTGGAGGACATATTTCTATGCCATACCCCCATTGATTCTAAAAAATTTGAGAATTTGTGTAATTGTGAAGAACATATTTTTATAGCATGCCCCCACTATAGTTTAGAGGATGATGAATACTAAATAAGTGTGGAGTTTATTCCCTTTTGAAATATCCCCAATAAAATTTGAAATTATCAAAATTTTGAATTCATACATCTATAACATGCCCGCACTGATATCCCCCCTTTTGAGGTGAGGGGAAGTATAATATGGTAGTTACCTTACATCAAAAGGATAAGATAATTGTAAAAGTTGTGTATGGATCATGTAACATATATGAATAACATTTATAAATAGATATATCATTGAATTATGGTGTATGTGATCACATCAAGTCATAATATGTATGATATAGATCATGGAAATGTCTAGAGAATAACAATACAAGCTCAATAATTAATCAATCACACACACAAAAGCACTCAAAAACAAAGCAAAAGGGAATGGTCCAAGGATACCTCATACAAGAGGCATGTTCAAATCACACACAATCTAAGGGACATGACTTATTCAATGTCTAAAAAGTATAGAATGACATATTAAAATGTCTAAATAGGCAAATAAACGCATGGGGGCCACAATCTACGGAGCATATTCTGATGCTCAAACATGCAATACAATTCAAGATAATAGAAATCAAGGAACACACTTAAGAAAGTGTGTAAATAAAATTATAGAATATATTAAACCAACATGAACATAGCATACTAGTTCCTAAACATATGTGTTTGTAAAAAATGTTAAGTACATAGCACATTAAGTACATTGTGAAAGGTATAAGCATGGATATAGTCATGTGTAAGTATATAAGCTCAAACATGATAATATAACCTGGGAGTATCATGATAAAATAAGTAGATGACCCCAACATACTTATGATGTGAGTGGAGGGAAGGCCCAACACATGTATGTGCATATATCATGTATTTGGGTATATATTTACCACACTCAAATGAAATGTGAAACAATGAGTATATAGGAAAGTAATGATATGATATCTACTAACATGTAACAAATAACACATGTATAATCAATAGTACAAATAGGAGCATGCTAAATGTTTTTTGTATTTTTGAATTTTTTTTAATGTTTTTATATTTTTGAAATATTTACATTGTTTTGAATTTTTTTGGAATATTTGACATTTTGATCATTTACATTATTTGGATCATGGTCACATAGGTGAAAATGGTGCATGGCATGTTCCTCCTCATGATTTACATGTGAAGTATAAGAATGAATACCATCATGTGGTATATGGATAAATTTTCCCTCATGGGAAAAGGAGATACGTTGATGATTTTGATTAATTTTAACTTCCATCTGGTATAACTAAAGAGTTCCCACTATAAATTAATAATGAGATTTTTTTTCATAACCCAAACCCTTGTTTGAATCACTTTAGGCCCATAATAAATTGGTATTGTGATGTTGCCCAGGGAGCCTTGCCAAGCTCCTTTGTGTTTTACATCCTTTAGATCACAGCCAAGTTGTTGTAAACATATTACATTACAAGTGCTTTTTGTTTATGTAGTATCAAAATGGTTATGCCAAAAATAAGCACCACCCATGAATAATGTGATTGTGACATCTTATTGGCATGGATGATTTTTTATTTATTCAAATTTTGACATTTATTTTGGATGTATATCTTATGTTGATCCTATAATGAGTAACGATTGTATATATCCCATATGAATGTGATGAATGTCACATAATTCCTCGTAGTGTTCACTTGTAATTCATCTTCCTCATTTACATGTGGAATAAAACTTTTGTATTTGGAAAGAGATATGTTAAGTTTGTTTTGATACTTGAGTATGAATGAATCATATCTATGAACATATAAGTATAAATAGATAAATGATTCATAATGTTTATGTAATGTTATTTCCCTTAAAGGGAAAATAAGACCTCTACTAATGATGAATTTCAATTTCAGAATCTAAGGATATAAATTCTAAGGCATATGATGTACTTTTAAATTGAATAACTTAGTCTTGAAGGGATTCATTATCATGTTGTTTTAAATTTTTCAAATGTTCCAATGTAAGTATAGGCACCTTATGTATGTTAATAGCCAAAAGTAAGACATCCTCTAGTTGTGAAAAAGTGATTAACTAACCCTTAGGTAATATATAGAATCAATTGTGAGCTTCATTAGTAATACTCGTATGAAAGGCTTTTAACAATAGTTTGTCATCTTTAGCCCATTGACCAAAAAATGTACATATTTAATCATGTGATCAGTAAATAAAGAAAGAGGTAAATGTGGTATTTTAAAACCTTATGTATAAGGATATTCAAGTATAAATTATGTTATTGGTTCATTTTGAAAGGAGGTAATATTAGAATTAGCATTATGTTGAGCCATTTACATTTGACATATATATATACTTGTCTTTAAAGCTCTCCAATAGAACTCATTATAGACATGAGATCATCACTAGGAATGGTGGTGTTTGGAAAAGGTGTTATAATTGGTTTTAATCCACCCCCTCTTTTTAATTTAGGAATATTAGAATCACCATCCTCATGAATAATAAGTGCAACTTTAGAATCACTGAATTTAGAATACTTTGGTAATGGTATTTGATCTTTGAATTTTAGAACCTTTGGAATATTCTTTAAAAATTTTGGAAATTTTGATACTATGATATCCTTTGTTGGTTCATCCACTATTGATAGTGATATAGAAATTGGAAATTTATGTGGATTTTGTAAAGGTACTTCTTTTGGTATGTAAGGAACTTTTAGCATGAATGAATCTTTTGTAAGACAAAAATCATTTTTCTTATAAACCTTGGTTGATATTGGTAAGAGTGTATTTTTTGGAATATTAGGAGATTTTTACACTTTAGATTTGTAATTCACCCTTATTCATGGTGCCTTAATTTTATTTGGTAAAGACTCCATGATGTCTTTATTTAACTTTCAAAAAAAATTAATATTAAATGAAGGAAGAAATAATCATCACCCTTAATGAGGGGGATATTGTTTGGAAATATTGGAAGTGTGGGATTTTGAATCAATGTATTTGAAGAAACATTCCATTTTTGAGTAGTTTGTAAATCAACCATGATTTCATTATGCATTCGGCAAAAAAATTCACAGTCATACAATGGAATATTTTTCCCATACGAATCAAATGTGGATGTAAGGGGTGAAGGAAAAATTTTACTATCTTATTTAAGATTGTTTAACTCAAATCTTGGGATGGTGGTGGCATGGACTTAGTTAGAGGGATTGTATAGACCATCCTTATAATATTTGAGGTGACATGCTTGTGTGTTTGGGAAAAGATAAAGCTATTAAATTTTCACTTGTTTCTTTGATATAAAGTTTGATAGTTTCATAATCATAGTCATCAAAAAATATATATATCATTCATGATGAATTAAGTAAAGAAAAAAAATATTAGATAAAAAAAGGGTAAATATCATCAAATATATAATACTTATGTGATAATGAAACTCATAGGTTGGGCTCATTAAATGTTTAAACCTAAATTTAGATATGTAGGATTATCTAAGGTTAAGGGGGTTAGACTAACTTTTTACAAAAAAAGTGGTGAACTAACCTAATAAGTAGGTCAATTAATAGAAAACACAAATAAACAATATTTTAAATTTATATAACTAAGATTGGTAAAAATAGTACAGTACAACTATTGATAGATATTGCAATAAATTAGAAATCATGATACTTAGTTGGTTTACTATGCCCATGAAGGCTTAAGAAGGAATAGGATAGAAGTGGATTAGATGATGATCCTAGAATAGTCATAAATTTTTGTAAATATCATTTTTTATGGCCTTAAACACTTGCATCAAATCTAGACAATTGTGTCAACATATATTTCTAACTCTGCCATAGGTGTGCTGCACAAAATATTGATTAGTTATGGATGCAACCAACTAGAGCCTTATAGGTTTTATGTCTCCTTTATTTTTATGTTTTAATATCATGCACACATCTTGTCTCTCTTTGTAACCCTAGTTATTCACTCTTTTAATGATTATGGGAAAATGGGTTAGTGGGTTCACAGTGTCGAGCTGACTCCAAAGACCCCTCTATCAATGGGTGATGCCTACATAACCATTAATCTAAATATGGATTTATACTTATGTACATATCCCCTATGTGTTGGCTTATGTGTGAACAAGGATGAAATGTGTGATAATAAAAGACATACATTAACTTAGCTTATAACTTGGAAAATATGGATTATGTGTTGTTCTTTGAATGCTTCAAACCTATGAAAATATTGATCCTATGGCTGATATATAAATAGTGATGAGTAGGGAAAGTTCACTCACTTTATTTTTTTATCAAGTGCTTCAGAGTATATTACCTTGTGAATTCTATGTGATTTCTAGGTGAATAATGAATGAGGGTTGATCTTGTATATATATATATATATATATATATATATATATATATATATATATATATATATATATATATCCTTTTTTTAAATATCTTGCATTAAAGCACTTAGGTCAACCTTTAGGATACATTTTTTTTTTTAAATTGGATTACTTTAGGTCATAGGATACCTTGTAATAAAATTGTATGCTTACATCAATGCATATGTTTGACTCAGACACAAGTGTCTAAGGAACTAGAAAACATGTACAAGTCTAGAACTAGTAGTGAAGGATAATAATCAGGTTTAGAGATTTTTTGCATCTAGTATAGAAGCCCTGGTTATAAAAATAATAATGGTTAGGCAAAGAAAAGTTATTTTTCACAAAGATATAGTGAAAATGAGTCTTTAGGTAGAATGAAATTCTATAACTAAAAAGTACAACCATGATATTTATTATCCAAGTGTATAAGACTAAGGTACTAGATAAATCATATTTTGGTATCTACAACTACCTTTTCTAGTCAATTTTTAGTGTCTTTATGCCTTCAGAGCTCACATCCACTTGGGCCCTCCATGTTCATGTCACCCCTTACTATTTTTTAGTCACCATGCCTTATTCACCCTCTACCATCCACACTTATTGTGTGTAAAGGAACTTAGACATCTATTGGCAATTCTTTAATATTATTATCTACCATTAGCTTTTTGATCTCCAACAAGCATTTTTTTAAGTATGATCCTCTTGGCTCATGAAATAACTAGTAATCAACTTAATCAGGACAATAATATGTGGATCAAGTGAATTCAATCACATGTTTTCAATGTGCCATGACACCAAACATTAATGGCTCTAGTCCAAATTGCATACAAGTTATTTAGTTACTCTACATGTTGTTCAATCCAAGGATATTTTTGTCCTAAGTTTCTTATATTATCCAATATATACATTTTAAGCCATGTGTGTAGGTGGTTTGATAATTTATAGAAAAAATACCCATATAGTGGGTCATACAAATTATCCTCAATCCATTCCTTTGTCTTATAGGTACCATAATTAGTTTGATTCTTTGTAAACTTATGTTTTGTCTGATCTGACTAATGCTTAATATTTTCCAGGTAGATCTAGTACATTATTTTTGTTACCATTATAGAAATAAAATATGACATCATAGAAAGAAAATCAAAATGTTTGACTAGTCAGTGACCAACACACTTGTCTTTCCACATGCTCCAACATTGAACTTACTTTTTGCATTGGCACATCATGTGAGTTTGGACTCACATACTCACTCAAGGTCTAGAGAGATATAACCAGGTTGGTTTGGGGTTAGTCAATAATGGATTCATCTAAAGAGTCGTTAATTCATCATATCCATATCCTAATATACCTAGAACACATGCTTATATATAATGGTTTATATAAATACTAATATGTCTAACCTCAATGCACTCTAAATCCATAAACTACCAAGTTACTCAAAGAAGACAATGTATCCTCATAGCAATAAATAACAAAGTTTATCAAGTACTTATTATCAAATTAATTATGGTTAAAAAATATACCCTTAAGCATTTAATAGTATCAAAAATGACTAAAAATGATTATCTCGATGTCCTAAACATCCTACTAGTTGTAAAAATTTGTTGTTAGTTTTCCTCCTCTTTTGTTCATGTCGGGATCTTGCTTCTTATAAGCATCTAAATAAATTTGGGTGTTATTTTGTATCATGTCTATCATAAATAAATAATTAATTCATTTTTCCATTTATCTTGGTAATTAATATGGCATTCAACTCTAAGTCAGTAACCTCACTGTGTGTCTCCATTTCCTAGTTGTTTGTTAGATCCCTATCATCAGTAATGATGTATATCATTATCATCTATGGTTTTCCACTATTGCTCCTAAGCACATTATTAGTGTAGGGTGTTCATTTTTAACATATATGTTATTATGTTTATTTCTTACACATGTCACATGGGTTATTCTACCTAACTTGGAGTTTCCCTACACTTGTATGATATGCTTGCTTAGGTGTAAATTGTCATAGGAGTTACATGTTTGACTCATCATTAGCTAGATAGAGTTACTCATGACCAGTACTTCTTGATATGGGAGTTACACTCTATTCTTATCACATTTGACCTACTTTCATGGGTACGTTACACATTTCACTCCATATTTGTACATCTTGCTTATTGAGTTATTCTATGGAGTGTTGGATATTTTCTCTCATTCCTTTCCAATATTATTTTATGATTTCATTTACTAGTAATTTCATTATGATGTGCACTTGATTGAATCATGATATCACTCCACCATGTACATCTGTTGATCTGGTGATCTTGGATACAACTATAATATGGGATCAGAGTTCCAATCCATGTTCACGATTGTCTAGTTGGTTATTTTCTATTATTTTATGAAATACTTGAGATTTGATATTGTCTTATCATAGGAATTATTAACATAAATATTAAAATATGTGGGATTTCTCATATTTGGAGGAATATAGTTTTGTCTTGCTCTATTTCCATCATATTGGAGGCATTTATCTGTAAGACATTCACTTAGTGGTGAAGCATGTAATAGTAATTTTTCATTTTTTTTCATTTTAATTTAATTATCTACTAAAAATTTAATAAATATAGGGTTTATGAGGAATGCCTAGAGATAGGAATATGGTTTTTCACCATTTTTAATCTATTGAATGTGGGAACTCCTTTTTATCTTGGAATAATAACTTGTACATAATGAGATAACTTAGACAAATTTGATTAATAGATAGATAAGTGAGCTACCTGGTTAGGAACTAGTCCTAAGAAGTTATGAAATTCCTCAAGTGGATGTCAGGTCACTATTTTCATAATTAAGTAGATAATAAAAATTGAAATTATAAAATAGAAAGATGTGATATGGATGCGATAACAAAATGCTTAGGAACTAATCTTCATCTAATTATCAACATAAGTGAAGTGTTCATTCTAATAAGCTTCAGTACAATTTACAGCTACTTGTATAGCATCTAATTGGTCATAAGTGGATTCAACTAAAGGATAATAGACAATGGCATAAAGTTCTAACTCAAAATCTATGTCACTCTAGTTGGCAAAGAGAGGTTGAGAAATGATGGGTAGATCAGTGATATTAATTATTTCATGTGAAACTCTGTGCAAATTCATCTACAAATAAATTCCATATTTAGAAAGGTAGAAGATAAAATCAGAAGGAATCTAATATAGATTTTTATGACTAAATGTCTTGGATTCTAAAATATAATGCAGAGATTGATGTTGATCTTGCAGAATCGATACCAATTTAAAGGAATCGATGTCAATTCTATTAAAACTTCACAAGGTCATAAATATAAAGTTAAAGGATAACTAAGGATATTCTAAGAGAAAACTAAGGATAACTAAGATAAACTAACATTAAAATGACAAGGAAATAGATATATTTAAATAAGAAATTAAATATTTAAGATAAAGAACTTACCTTGAAATAGATGCAAGCAGATTATATCCTTTCTATAGATGCAAGCAATCTCATTAGTTTGTGATGGCCATTTTGGATTGGATATAGCCTACTTTCATCAATGTGGAACTAAAGGTTTGTTTTAATTCTCTTAAAGAAATCTTAACATAATTTTGAGATTGAAATTTTATGGGGCTAAACCAAAGGGTCACCTATGTATATATAGATCAATACCAATCTGGGAAGATCGATGTTGATCATGGGAGAATTGTTACTGATTCACCATTTTTGGAAAACATTTGCTTTGATCAATTTTGGATTTTTCCAATTATGGGTTAATTTAGGATTTTAAATGTTTATTTTGTTAGCAATGGTTTTACTATGAGGGTAAGTTGTTTGAAAGTTAAGATTTATGGGTTATAGATTAGATTTTGTTGGTTAATAAGTTAAAATGGTATTTTGTAAAAATAAATTACCAAGTACCTAATGATAAATAGTTTATACTTTAAGATAAGTGTATTTAGGATGAAATAATAATTTAAAGTCCTAAAACACCAAATAATTCATATATGACATACAAAATCATAGTGCTACATTTTCCCCTTTTTGTGGAGTGGTATGTAATAAAGTGTCATGAGACAAAAATTGTGAGAGGTCCAATGCCCCAGGTTTATGTGAGGAGGTATCCCCCCTCAAATTGAGATATATTAAAGGATTATGAGTAGGTGATGGGTTTTAAATATGGAGTAATGGATGGGATGAATAACTAAAAAATGACAACCAAGAATGCAGATGCATAAAATGAAGTATACTTTTACACTAACAGGGTGTGAGATAGTATAAGAAGATATAACCCAAGACAAATCACATAATAAATTTCTATAGCTATAAATAAATGGGATTCAATTAAGGCAAATCAATAGAATAAATGATAGGGTTTATATGACCAAATATTTTGGTGTGCTTCACGATGTGTGTGATACCTATAAATGGTTATTCTCATGATGAGATGCACTCTCAGGACCCACAGAAGGGAGATGCCCAAAAAAGTGCATGCCCTATGTAAGTTGTGGAACTAACATGGGGTCTATTTATACAAGCCTAAAATTTAATAATACAAATAATTGGATAGGTGTGTCAAGGTAACAATATTGGGCTTCAGAGTAGGACTAGATGCATGAAAAATTGTAAGCAGTGTAAAAGAAAAAAGTTAGGCCAGATCAACGTCAATTAAAGAAATCAATAGTGATCTATATAAATCAATGTTTATCAAAAAAATATTGATGCCTATCTAAATATGACTATGTAAGAAAATCCAACATGGAAATAGTTCATTTACTATCAATGCACAGTGAGTGAAGAGATAAAATTTGATAGCAATTTTGATGTGTGGTATGATGGAGGTGAGCGATAACTATCAAAGGTGGTGATGATGTTCTCATGATGAGGTAGTCCTTATTTTTATTTAAGTTTTTTTATTTTTGTGAAGTTTTGGGTAGGGTAATTTTTAAGGTTTTTAGGGTAGTATAGCAACTAGGGATCGACATCAATCCCAATGAATAATCACCAATTTATTAGAAACATCATTGAGTAGTGATGATAATTTATATAAAAATGGCTAACAACTAAGTAAATATATTAGGGTTAAACTAAGTTAAATTTGTAGAAATTTTAAGGCTTATATAGGATTATGATAACAAGTATGGACATTGTTGAGGATGCAAGACCAAGTACCAACTCTTTTAGAGTGGTTACATTATCAGCTAAGTGACGATGGTTGGGCCCATATGCAGGCTGTGGGCTTAGGAGGAGTACACTTCTACCACTATATTCACAAAGACACAAGCCTAATAAGAGCATTACTAAAGCAATGAGTTGGGACCACTAGAATTTTTGGTTACCTAAAAGAGATATGACCATTATAATTAAGGACATTTATAGGATATTATGACTCCCAGTGTAGGAGGCTATTATTATACCAATGGAAAATAGGGTTGCATAATAGTGCTAACATAGTTTTATGGTCGAAATTCTATGGATATCAATTTTACAATAGGAGGATTTGTTTTTGATCTTTTATATGATGCAGATATGAATGAAAGACTAGTGATGATGATGATGATGATGATGATGATGATGATGATGATGATGATGATGATGATGATGATGATGATGATGATGATGATGATGATGATGATGATGATGATGATGATGATGATGATGATGATGATGATGATGATGATGATGATGATGATAATGATGATGATGATGATGATGAAATATTTGTTTTTGATCTTTTATATGATGCAGATATGAATGAAAGACTAGTGATGATGATGATGGTGATGATGATGATGATGATGATGATGTGGGTCATTTCTTGTTATACCTTCCCTAACTTAGGTGGAGGAAAGCTCTTATGGAGCCTCATAGGTGTTGTTGTAAATATGTGAGAGTAGTGAACAATATTTGTATAGGCCTAAACTTTACTAGAATATATATATAGGGAATTACGAGGGTGGAAGACCTAGAGGAGATTTGGTTTGGATGTGACCTTCATTTTGTAGTGCTAGGCATATGAGCACATTAGAGTGATACAACCCATTGGTGCCCCATGAATATGATGGTATGATATAACCTATAGTATGGCTTTCCTTTGTTTGAAGGAAGATTTGGTATAGGCCTACATAGATGGTGTGACATGAGATTTAACATATCATCGGTGAGTCTTTAGGGAGCTTCAGGATGGTGACATCATTTGAAATCCTTACATTATATTTCCTACATGACCTAGGGTAGAGGTAGAGTTAGTAGATATTCAAAGGGAGTGATGGTTGATAAGGAGGAGGATGAAGTATGTAGAGATTTTTCATTTTGGGAGAGTGAATAGATAGTTTGGGCTGATTTAGGATATATCATGGGCCCCATGAGTGTATAAATGATATGATATGGAGATCAGACTACTAGAGGTTGATGTCATAGATATTCTAATAAGGTCCAAGGAGGAGGTGGCAGACACAGATATAGATGATGTAAGGTATACCCTGTTGTTTCCAAAATTAGCTTAGCTCATTTTTGAAAACAACCCCCCCTGCGAAACTTGTCTGTTTCACGTTTTGCCTCTCTAGGCTCGTTCTTCAATACGATTTTTATAAATCATTTTCATCTTGTCCTTGGAACGAGGAGTGGTTACTATCTCGTTCAGGTCAAGTTTTCCCTTCCCCTTTTTTCTCCTTCCAGAGTTGGTCTCTTCTTTATTTTCTGTGCAAAGGCGGCGAAATACGCCACCTCTGCATTTCTCTTCTTTTCTATACAAAGGAGGCGATTTTTGCCGCCTCTGCACATTTTCTGCAAGGGCAGCAATTTTTGCCACCCCTGCACTCTGACTTTCAAGGGCGGTGATTTTCGCCACCCCTACAAAGAGACCGATAGCATGCAAAGGCGGCAATTTTTGCCACCCCTGCACGCCTCAATTTCTATGCAAGGCATTAATGGCCGCATGCAGCGGGTTGTTGGAGTGGATTTTTCACCTTATATATTCTGATTTGAGCCTCATTCTTCTCATTGCTTCCTCCTCTCCTCCTACCTCTTGCACCTGAGCACCTTAAGTGACATTTCAAAGCACCAACTCATAGATCCAACCTCGTGGCACGTGCATTTTCTTAGGTAGGGTTTATTTTTATGTTTTACGTTGTTTTTCTCAGTTTTAGCTTAGTGTTTTGTTTTGTTTTATTTCTTTTCTTCTCCCTCCTACCCACAATTTTTTCTACCAAAGACCTCATGCGGGTGACATTTTTGCCACCCATGTCTTTTTTCCATCTTTCATGCAAACCCGGTGAAAAACACCACCCTTCCGCGCTCTCCCCTTGTCAAGAGCAGTGGTGGCGATTTTCACTGCCTCTGCATTTTTCAAGCTTTTTCCTGCAAGGGCGGCGATTTTCGCTGCCCATGCATTCTTCCTGTAAGGTCAGCAAAAATTGCCGCCCCTGCATCCTACTCGCAAGGGTAGCAAAAAATGCCGCCCCTGTTATTTCTCCCAATTTATGCAAGGGCAGCGATTTTTGCTGCCCCTACATTTTTCTTTAATTTTTAGCTTACTCCAAGATTTTTTTCTGAGTTGTCCTTTTCACGCATTTTCTTCCTCGTTTTCTGCTCCTTTCCTAACCTAGCCTATTTAAGTGACCTCCAGTAACCCATGTCACTTAAATTGCGCTCTCCCTCTCTCACTCACTCTTCTTTCATCTGTAATCATGGCAGCAGCACCTTCAGCAAGCTCCTGTACATTTGCTCCCATCCAATCAAGACTGTCCTCTATGACGGAAGCGTCTCCCTCAAAGGCAAAGAGCATGAAATACAAGTACCAGGGCATCTTTCCACCCAAATCAGTCACCTTGAATTTCAATGACATTTGAGATACCGAGATCGGCCACGTCGACATGGCCAAATTCCTGAAGCAAACCAAGGCAACAAATCCCAGCACTGGGATAAAAAAAATTGTTGAGAGCAACATCCACCTGATGACCGCCTTTCCGATAGTAGCACATCATGCAGAATTTGTCCTCCAGTGCATGCAATTTTACAAAAAATAAACCAGATCAGTCTCAGACACCAATGGCGGCATGATAATTCGGTTAGACCCCAATTTTATCGACAAAGTTTTCCTGTGTCCGCCAGCCACTGAAGTAACCCAAATTGACTTCGATAATGCATAAAAGGAGTACGACAATGACCCAGAAAGGGAAAAGAAGGTCATGAATTATAAATGGCTAAAGACTCTGAGGACCAGTCTCTCTAGATGGCTGAAAAGCTTCCCCAGAAGTGATTTCATCGAAGAAGTTGGTGACTTAATCACCCTCTTCAGCAGAGTACGGGGCCTCCCGTCCTCTTCACAATTCCATGAATGGATGTATCCATTCATTAAGATCATCCTTCAAGGTAAATAGACCATCTTTTGGGGGGAACAAATCAGCAACGCTATCCAAGAACAACTGACCAGGGTATAAACCTCCTTCAAATTCTACATGACCTCGTACCTGGTCTATATCGCTACCACAATGCGATCTTTCCCAGGTTTGACAACAGAGGGAGATAGAAAGACCACCCCGGTCTACTCATACTATCCACAGATGACACTTCAAGGATCAACACATCATTTTAGGTGAGTAAATGATGCTTTCTTCACCGTATTCTTGTGTCTCTTCGATCCTCAGCTGGAGCAAAAGAGAATATCATATGAGGCCTGGACGATAGTGAATGGTTATCGCTGCATGTTTCTCTAGTTCCCTACATTTTACTATCTTCGGGTGGGTTTCTACCAAGGATACCCTTATATGCTCCCCAAATTCCCTTTAGACAGATTAGTCCTAATGGATCTTTGCCAACAACTAGTTGTCGTGCACACGAAGCAAATGGAACTTAAGAGACCCAGTTTCAAGTTTCCTATCCAAATTGGCAGGTTTTTAATTGCTACATCAACCAAAGCCAAGGTTATGGAAATAGAAATGTAGATGGTTACCATCAAACCATTTAAGAGATGGGAGAAATTTGACTTTAGGGGAGTCAGAGAGAAGATTAGAAGAAAGACTCAGTTCCACGAACCCATGATTGAGGATATTTGGGTGGACCTGAGGACGGCTAATGAAATAAGAAAAATGGACTATTGCCGCCTCACACTGGAATAGATAGAATACCTCAGACTTGTTGAGGTCCCTTCTAGTTTAGTCGATGATGGGAACATCATAAATAGTAGGTATCTGATAGAAAAGGTTGCTAGTTCCCCTCTCCCTCCAGTTCACTGGTCTCAAAAGGAGTTGACCTCACTGAGGAAAAGATTTGAACCAATATTGGCTAACACTAATGATTGGTTAGTAGCAAAAGGGATCACCCTAAAAGAATTTGTCACAGGATCAGAGGCTGAATACCAAGCAGAGTTGAAGAGGAAGGCAGAAAACCGAACAAAAAACAAAGGTGACATTCCTTCGCCTTCTAAGCCTCACAAGCCTAGGATCATCTTTGTTTCCAAAAAGCCTAAGTCAACACAAGAGCCTAAATCAGCAGCTGAAAGAACCAAAGGTCAAAGCCCTAAGGCACAGATAGCTCAACCTATGAAGACACAGGATCAACCTTCAGAACGACCAAGTGTTGGGTCTCCAATCTCACCGAGATAAGCACAGTCGATCCAGAGCACCTCTCCTTCTCCCCCTCAATCTCCTATGGTGCCTTCTTCTCCTATCTCTCCAATCAATGTTCCATCTTCCAGAGCCGCTTCCCCTTCTAGGGTTGTTTTTGGTGATCCTCAGGGTCCTCCAGCAGGTTCCCCTCGCTCTTTCAGGTCCATTCTGAGTCTATCATCTCCGTCTTTCAACCTGCCACCAAGCCCTGCACCTCAGCCAAAATCAGTAGTTGATACAGTTTCGCCGGTTACTCTAACTACAACTACTACCACCACTAGTAGTGTGGAAGCTGCTATAGTGACACCGGCAGAGGCAACCATTGTTACAATGGGTACTTCTCTCCCACCTTGGATGTCTGCTTTCACGCCTAAAAGAAAGAAAATGGCCACCTCCCCGAAGGAATTCTATTTTGGCAAGATAGTGCCGGCAAAAGTAAGGGCTCCTAAGAGGCCAAAAATCCTCTCCAGGTTGGTCGAAGAAAAGGGGCAAAATTTTCTAGAAATTGCCAAGCCTCCTCAGGACGTAGTCCTTGAGGGTTTTGAAATGAGCAGTTATTTCGTCTCTCGTGTTGAACTTGGCAAAGTTACTCACGAAGGGGCGAAGAGCGATCTTTAGTCAGCAATGGACATCATGGTCCAAAAGTTTGACAGGAAAAAGGAGATGAAGGATTTTTATAAAGCCAAAACTGAGTAGTTAACAGCAGTGATCAAGAGGTTCACTATTCCGACTGAGGCAGCAACTCCAGAGGCCTTTTCCGTGGATGATTCAGTCATTCAGAAAGCCAAAAAGACCTATTTAAAGGGGAAAGTCATGGAGGAATATGTTGAAAGGATGCACAATCAGGGAGTCTCTTTGCTATCAGAAGTTACGAAAAGAACAGGTAAAATGAAGAGATTGAAAACTCAGATAGACAATTTTGTCTCCCTTATCTTTCAAGAAATTGATGGCTTAGAGAAAAATCTCAGCAAATGGAAGGAAATGAAAGATCTTAAAAAGAGTACCCTAATATCTATCGGTGTCATCCCCAACAAATATTCCTATGTTGAGATCAAGGAGTCAATGATCTTCAGGATTCAGGTACTCAAGGATCTAATTGATGATCTCAAAGCTTTCAAGGAAGCTAGTGAAAAGAGTGACCTGAGCCTACTGAACAAGTTAGAAGAGCTACCATGCAACTTGACTTCCAAGGACCATCAATTCCTTTCGGCAGAGGAAATGATTCAGAGTTTCGAAGGGATGATCTAGAAAGATTTTGAAGGAGCATCTTTCTCAATGACTTCAGTAGATAGCATTCTAGAGGCTCAGTTAACTTTGGAGAATTTGAAATCTAGGTTAACTAGCCACTCTAAAGCCATCATAGCATTGAAAGACGCATTGATTAGAGCAAGGGTCATCTCCAAGAATGCAGTTGTGCCAGACAGCATAGGAATTCAGGCATCAATCGCCATGTACGATGCTCATCTGAAGAAGTCCAGTGGCAAGAATTGACTCTCTCTCCCCCTTCTCTCTTCTTCTATCCTTATGCATTTCTGTTTTGTCCAAAATGCATGCAATTTTGTAATATGTAATTACTTGTAAATATTTTGGAAAATATCTAAAATTCAAAGATGAGTCATCTTTGACCAAGATATTTTATATTTTATTATTTTCTATTTTTTAGGATTTTCCTCCCTATATATAGTGGAGACCTCATTTGTAAATGATCTTGGAAAATTTAATAGCAAACACTCTGCTGAAATTGAAGCAACTTTTGAGACTTTGTGCTCAAATTTGTAAATCATATTCTATTGAATGAATGAGAATCAGGTTATTTTAGACTTTGTGTTGAGATTGTCTGTGTTATTTAGGAAATAGTTCTTATGTCTTTTTCCTGGTAACATCTTGTTTATCTGATTTAATAAGCAAGTAGGTGTGTTATTATTATCTGAGGGCACTTCTTGAGGGTAGGAAATAGACTTTGTGCTACTTTTACCTTTGAGATTCTTTTATCTTTTGTAGTTTTAGGTGAAAACTTTGTGCTTCACTTTACTCTACGGTTGCACTTATTCCGGATCTGTGGAGAAGCTACGAAAGACTTTGCCCTTGCGTGAGCGTTCTTGTGGATTTTGTTACTTCAGGTAATCTCTTGCTCTTCATTTGATACCATTCCTGAAAGAAGAGGAGTGTTGTTAGCTTTAGACCAAGAATTTTCCTCTTTTGTCCTTCATACATTACTTCTAAAAAAAGAGAAGTAGATGTTGTTATACCACCCCCATGTGTTATTTTCTGCTTAATTATATATCCGACACGTGAATATTGATAGGGAACCTCCCCTTGATGAGAGAAGAGATTTACTTTGTTTAGATCTGGTAAACCCATACTTTTCAAGGTGGTAAATCTCCCTTATGCTGTGGCTGATATCCCCATTTTGTCATCAGTTAGTTGACGACAAAATATTCACCCAACAGTTTTTGGTGACTCCGCTAGGGAACGGATGTACGGTCTGAGACCTCAAAGTTTCAGATTGAAGCAGTCCTTATCCTTATCCATTACATAATCTAGCGACTCCATTCTATATCTTACCCATTATCATTCTAGCCTTACCACCTACCTACGTTATATTACCTGGTCTGCAAAACCAGAGCTACTGAGAAGAACGCACATTTTGAAGCCTCAAGCTTCAACTTGAAGTAGTTTCAGTCCCATTTTTGTTTTGAAAATCTGGCAACCCCACACTACACAAGAAGTCAGAGATCTAAGGGTGTTGTTGACCCTGTGTTTGAATTGGCACAATAGAGTAATTTTGCTTTGTTTCCTCCACCAGCTTCTCTTCAACGGTCTAGGAGTTTTTCTTCTAGCCTTGTCAGGTCACCAACACAAGGTAGAACTCATTTTCCCGCTGTCAATCACTGCCTACCTATAAACACTCCACTAAGGTTTATTATCCCACCTTTTAATCCTCTTATCATAATGGCTCAAGGCCCATGGGGTAATTCCTTCGGCCCTTTTAACTTGACCCCACCTCTGCATGAACTACCTCGTAGTTCTAAGAAAAAATTTCCTAAGTTTTTTGGTGATGGGAAGGTTCATCCTGACGAACATGTTTTCACCTTCTCCATAGCATGTGGCGTAATTGGGGTCAAATTTGAAGATGTGGCAGTAAGACTTTTTGTGGAAACTTTACAAGAACCTGCCACGGATTGGTTTTATCACCTGCAGGCTGGGTCAGTAACAAGCTGGGATATGCTCAAGTCTAAATTCGAAGCTAGATTTAAACCCGCTGAGGATGCGCACGCTTTGTTGGCACAGCTGACACAATTGAAAAAATAATCCCAGGAACCCATGAGGGATTTCATAGCCAAATTCAACAAATTGAGGAATCGAATTCCAACCATGGCTTAGCCCACGCCAGAAAATCTCAAGTGCTTTTTCATCAACTCACAGCTTCTTGAAGTAAGTTTCCTGTTAAGGCGAGCTGGCCCTATGGACCTAGCCTTGGCTCAAGGTTTGGCTACCGAGATTGAAGATGATCTTATCCTGGCAGGCAAGATCAGGAAAGAGTCTAGTAAAAATAAATTCCCTTCATCTGATGAAAGCTCTTCTATGGGCACTACAGATCCTATGGTGCAAAAATTAACAAATAAACTGATAGCTTTGAAAAGAGAAATTGCCTAAGGTACGTCCACTCCTACCTATCGAGATGCACCCAGGAGGACATTCCAAAATCAGTAATATCAAGGTAATATTGTCCAGATCCAAGGGCAATCAAACCGCCTACCTCCCCCTTCAGGAAGATTAGCCATTAAAGCAGCACCTGCCAATTCAGCGGTCAGATACCTAGAGGCTGAGCACGACAACTCCTTTCAACCACAGCTAGACCAACAATAAAATGCTAACCTCTTTGATGAACAAGATGAGGAATTAGCTGGCGACTCCAATATCGGTTTCTTGGATTATCAAGATGAAGCCGGGGGTAAAGGAGAAGATTCAGAGGGAACTTACACTATTTTTACTAGATCTCAAAATCAGTCGGCTTCACAAACTGACAAAGGAAAAGTAGATGAAGAACCTCGGCAACTAGTTTCTATAGCCAGATGCGGGACTCCATTACCTCCACAATCAAAAGATCAGATAACTCATAAAAAAGTAAGTACTACCAATCACCCGATATTCCCCTCTTCTGCTACTCAGGCTAGTGGAGTACCCTTCAAAGCCTCTGATGATGGAATTTCTTCTTCTATTGCAACTACTTTTCAATCATTTGATATAATTGATCATGCTAGAAAGACTAAAATTTAGATGACAGAGGTTGAGTATTTAAGAGCTAACCCAAAATAGTTTGATAGGTTAGCAGAGTATGTTAAACATAAAGTTGTCTCTGTAGGACAAGATTATTTGAAAGTTGTTCTTGATCCCCCCAAAGACAAACCAGCCCAAAACAATCTGGTTGTGACTCCTCCTGTCGCTCCCAGAAAAATAGAACTTTTCTATGTTTCCCTACTTATAAATGGTTACAAACTGAGTAATTTTATTATAGACTCTGGGGCTTCAGATAATGTCATGCCTGCCAAGGTGGCGGATTCTCTCGGCCTAACTTTGACCAAGACTTTTGGGAGGTGTTTTTCCATGGAAAACAAATAAGTTCCTTTCATTGGCCAAATAAAAGATGCCCAATACACCTTTGCAGCTTTTTTAGAAAAGCGAATAAAAATGACGGTTCTAGAAGCCGATGTTCCAGCATCTTACGGCATCCTACTTGGGTGAAATTTATGTAAAGATGTTGGGGGCGAGTTAAGCATAGACCTATCAGAATTAAGGATTCCACTCCAAGGCGTCATGAAGAAATTGCTTCCTGAAAAAGAAGCCAGGTACATAGTTACCCGTTCTGCAGCGCCTGAAGCTCAAATTTTATTTGAGTCTTCAGGCATGGGCACTTATTTCTTATCCATAGACGAGATCCACGGTGCATTAGATGAAACTCCTACTGGTAGTAATTTGTGTTTGTTTTCAGCTGACGTGAAGGGTGGAATGCCCAAGCAAAATGAACACATGAAACAACCCTTTCCCCAAAATAGGAAAGTTTGTATGAAAAAAGTAATACCTGATGAGCTATGGACCTTGGAGTTTGACGGCAGTTGCTCTTCTACTAGATCAGGAGCCGGAGTTGTGTTGGTATCCCCTCAGGGAGAGATTACCCCTTTTTCCTACAAATTGCAATTTAACAATACTAACAACACGGCTGAATACGAATCCCTGTTGCTTGGACTATAGGCTGCCAAAGAAAAGGGCATTAGGAAACTCCATGCTAAAGGAGACGCTGAGTTGATAGTTTGTCAGGTAAGGAACCTCTATCAGACTAAGAATGAGAGGTTGTGCCATTATCACAATCCGGTATGGGATCAGATCAAAAATTTCGATGCCTTCAATATCTCTGCCGTTCCGAGGGAATTCAATGATCGAGCAGATGCATTGGCTGTCTCTACCACCCTCCTGATTCCCCACCTAGATTTTAAGGGAGATAAGTATACTATTGAGCTGGTTTTTCGACCAAGTGTGCCAGACAATGCCAACCACTGGCAAGTGTTTAACAACGATGATCAAATCATCACCTTCTTGGAGTAAAAGGACACTTTCAAACAACTGTGTTTTGAAGGTAGTGAGCCTCGGGAGTGTGGATTAACCCCTGAAACCCAGGTCGATACAGGTGAGGATTTTCTACAGCTCAAGGGAAATAAAATTCCCAAAGGTTTGGTTTCCCTAGAAAAGCTTTTTGATAATCATGATAGGTTTGTCAAACAACAACGAATAGATTCAAGTTCTTCTCAAGATTTTGATCAAGTCAACTTGGAGACCAAGCACGATCCTAAGATGGTAAAAATTGGGAAATGTTGCACTTCTGAAGAAAGGTTGGAGCTTGGTAGTTTACTCCACCAATATAGGGATGTGTTGGTCTATTCTTATGATGACTTGAAATCTCTTAGGCCACATGACATCCGTCATGACATCCCCCTGAAAGCCAACTCTGTACCTTACAAACAAAAATCTAGACAATATAATCTAAAAATCTCAGGTACTATTTTAGCTGAGATACAAAAGATGCTGGATGTTCAGATAATTTTTCCAATCCATCACTCAACATGGGTTGCTAACATAGTACCCGTCAGAAAGAAAAATAGTGAGATTCGAATCTGTGTAGATTTCAAAAACTTGAATCAGTTATCCTTAAAAGATAACTACCTCCTTCCCATTATGGATCAAGTCTTACAAATGGTAACAGGTTCAAAAATGTTATCAATGCTTGACAGTTTTTTGGGGTACAATCAAGTTGAGGTCGGGAAAGCAGATCAACACAAGACAGCGTTCACCGCACCCTGGGGCACTTTCACTTACCGCAGGATGCCTTTCAGTCTAATAAACACAGGCACCACTTTTCAAAGAGCCATGGATCTTACTTTCAAAGATTTGATGGGAAAATTCATTGTAGTATACCTGGACGATCTGACAATTTTTTCAAAACAGTGTTCGGAGCATGTTCACCATTTGCAAAAGGTACTGGAGCGCTGCCATCAAAACGGCATCTCGTTAAACCCAAAGAAATCCATCTTCAGAGTGACTGAAGGGAAACTTCTTAGACACATAGTGTCTCGAGAAGGCATCAGAATTGATTCAAAAAGAGTTAGGTCCATCCAAAAGCTTACTCTACCTACCAGCAAGACCGCAGTTCACTCTTTCTTCGGAAAGGTGAATTTCTTTAGGAGATTTGTTCCTGAATTCGCTGAGAAAACCCGTCACATTGTCAACATGATGAAGAGCAATGCCACATTTAGGTGGACTGCCGAGGGCAAATCAACGTTTAAATAAATTAAAGAAGCAATTGCTCGGGCACCAGTCTTGGTCTGTCCGGACTATACTAAAAGTTTCAAGATATATAGTTATGCCTCTGAGCATACACTGTCAGCTATTCTGGTTCAACCAAATTCAAAAAATGCAAAATATCCTATTTCATTCATGAGTTTCCCACTCAAAGATCACAAGTTGAAATATTCCCTTATGGAGAAACATGCATACGCCGTGGTCAAGGCTGTCAAGCATTTCAGGTTTTATATCCTAAATTCTCACACCGAAGTTCTCGTACCAAATACAACAATAAAATCTATTTTGACTCAGCAAGAATTTAGTACAAAGAGAGGTAACTGGATTGCCAAAACTCAGGAATTTGATCTGGACATCAAACCAACCAAGCTTGTACGAGGAAGGGGTCTCTGCCAATTGATCACCAACAACATTCCAGACGAATTAAAAAGTGAAGAACAAGATATCAAAAGCATGCCCACAATTCTCTTTATCGCCACTACTGATGAGTGGTATTCTAACATTGCTCATTTCCTAACATATGGTGAGTGTCCTGTTCATCTTTCTTTGAAATAAAAATAGAATGTTAAATTGAAAGTATTTGGTTACGTTATGTGGGACAACGGTCTTTATAAGAGAAACTTGGACGGGGCATTTCTTCGTTGTGTTGACAAAGCTCAACAAGAAAGACTTTTAAAATCTTTCCACAATTTGGCCTGTGGAGGACATTTCTCTGCACCGGTGAGGGTACACAAAATTTTACGAGTAAGGTACTATTGGCCCACACTTTTTCTAGATGCTTAAAAATAGGTGCGTAGGTGTGAGCTGTGTCAGCAATTTGTTGGAAAGCCTAAGCTGCCTGCTTTGCCCCTCAATCCAGTTGTGATCGAGGAACCATTTCAGCAGTGGGGTAGTGATTTCATTGGTGCAGTTAACCCATCTTCGAGTGCCGAACATGATTATGTCCTCACCGCGATGGACTATTTCACTAAGTGGGTGGAGGCCATACCAACCAAGCATGCTACATCTGAAGTAGTACGTAGCTTTCTCAAAGAAAATATCATCTCCAGATTTGGGGTTCCACTAAAAATTGTGACAGATAATGCAGCCTATTTTTCGTCACATGATATTACTCAATTTTGTTTCCATTACGAGATTACCTTATCTCACACTTCAGATTATTTCTCTCAAGGAAATGGACAAGCAGAATCAAGTAACCGGAACCTGGTCACCATTATCAAGAAATTGGTGGATGACAATCAAAGAACATGGCACAAAGCTTTGTATGACGCTTTATGGGCTGACAGGATAACACCCAAAAGAGCTATAGGTATGTCACCTTTCCAACTCCTATATGGACAAAATGCAGAAATTTCCATTACCCTTGAACTACCAGCACTCAAATTAACCAGAGCAATCGAAGACTCAACCTTCGAAAGCTCAGTTGACAAGCGGATCATGTGTCTGACCGAACTGAATGAACAATGAGTTATGGTGGTGGATCAAATCAAGGAACATCAGGACCGGGTGAAAGCACTTTTTGATAAGAAAACTAGAGTGCATGACTTTCAAGTCAGAGATCAAGTCTTGTTATGGGACAAGCGACGAGAACCAAAAGGGATGCACGGCAAATTTGACTCCCTATGGAGGGGTCCGTTCACCATTCGACAGCTCTATGGTGAGGCCAACTTTTTGCTGAAGTATAAAGATGGAACACCATTTACACTACCTCACAATGGGTAGCATCTAAAGCTTTTCAACCCTTAAAGCTCGGATGAGTCTATTTGTAAAATATGTACAGTTCTTATGTTTTGTCTGTTCTTCTTTCTCATTTTTCTCTCGACTCTGTAGCCCAATGGCTTGGATGAAGGCACTTAGAGACTGGATTCTACTTCTGCTAATCATTTTGATTAAATGGAAGTTCCCCAATAGGATCTAGTTGTTGTTTCTAAAATCATCTTAGCTCATTTTTGAAAACAACCCCCCTGCGAAACTTGTCCGTTTCGCCTTTTACCTCTCTAGGTTCGTTCTTCGATACGATTTTTATAAATTATTTTTGTCTTGTCCTTGGAATGAGGAGTGGTTACTATCTCATCCAGGTCAAGTTTTCCTTTCCCCTTTTTTCTCCTTCCAGAGTTGGTCTCTTCTTTCTTTTCTGTGCAAAGACGGTGAAATACGTTGCCTCTGCATTTCTCTTCTTTTCTGTGCAAGGGCAGCGATTTTTGCTGCCTCTGCATGTTTTCCGCAAGGGCGGTGATTTTCACCACATCTACACTTTGACTTGCAAGGGCAGTGATTCTTGCCACCCCTGTAAAGAGACTGATAGCATGCAAAGGTAGCGATTTTTGCCACCCTTGCATGCCTCGATTTTCATGCAAGGCATTAATGGCCGCACGCGGTAGGTTGTTGGGGTGGGTTTTTCACCCTATATATTCTGATTTGAGCCTCATTCTTCTCATTGCTTCTTCCTCTCCTCCTACCTCTTACACTTGAGTGCCTTAAGCGACGTTTTAAAGCACCAACTCGTAGATCTGACCTTGTGGCACGCGCATTTTCTCACGTAGGGTTTGTTTTTATGTTTTACATTGTTTTTATCGGTTTTAGCTTAGTGTTTTGTTTTGTTTTATTTCTTTTCTTCTCCCTCCTACCTATGGTTTTTTCTGCCAAAGACCTCATGCGGGTGGCATTTTTACCGCTTATGTCTTTTTTCCATCTTTTTTGCAAAGGTGGTGAAAAATGCCGCCCTTCCGCGCTCTCCCCTTGTCAAGAGCAGTGGCAGTGATTTTTGCTGCCTCTGCATTTTTCAAGCTTTTTCCTGCAAGGGCGGCGATTTTCACCGCCCATGCATTCTTCCTACAAGGTCAGCAAAAATCACCGCCCCTACATCCTACTCGTAAGGGCGGCAAAAAATGCCGCCCCTGTTATTTCTCCCAATTTATGCAAGGGCGGTGATTTTCGCCGCCCCTGCATTTTTCTTTAATTTTCAGCTTACTCTCAGATTTTTTTCTGAGTTGTCTCTTTCACACATTTTCTTCCTCATTTTCCACTTCTTTGCTAATCTGGCCTATTTAAGTGACCTCCAGTAACCCATGTCACTTAAATTGCACTCTCCCTCTCTCGCTCACTCTTCTTTCATCTGTAATCATGGCAGCAGCACCTTCAGCAAGCTCCTGTACATCTGCTCCCATCCAATAAAGACTATCCTCTATGATGGAAGCGTCTCCCTCAAAGGTGAAGAGCATGAAATACAAGTACCAGGGTGTCTTCCCGCCCACATCAGTCACCTTGAATGTCGATGACATTCGAGATATCGAGATCGGCCACGTCGACATGGCTGAATTCCTGAAGCAAACCAAGGCAACAAATCCCAGCACTGAGATAAAAAGAATTGTTGAGAGCAACATCCACCTAATGACCACCTTTCCAGTAGCAGCACATCATGCAGAATTTGTCCTCTAGTGCGTGTGATTTTACAACAAAGAGACCAGATCGGTCTCAGACGCTAGTGGCAGCATGATAATTCAGTTGGACCCCAATTTTATCGACAAAGTTTTCCTGTGTCTGCCAGCCACCGAAGTAACCCAAATTGACTTCGATAACGCACAAAAAGAGTATGACAAAGACCCAAAAAGGGCAAAGAACGTCATGAATTATAAATGGCTAAAGACTCTGAGGACCAGTCTCTCTAGATGGCCAAAAAGCTTCCCCAAAAGTGATTTTGTCGAAGAAGTTGGCGACTTAATCACCCTCCTCAGTAGAGTACGGGGCCTCCCATCCTCTTCACAATTCCATGAATGGATGTATCTATTCATCAAGATCATCCTTCAAGGTAAACAGACCATCTTTTAGGGGGAACAGATCAGCAACGCTATCCACGAACAACTGACTAGGGTACAAACCTCTTTCAAATTCTACATGACCTTGTACCTGGTCTATATAGCTGCCACAATGCGATCTTTCTTGGGTTTGACAATAGAAGGAGATAGAAAGACCACCCCGGTCTACTCATACTATCCACAGCTGATGCTTCAAGGGTCAACACGTCATTTCAGGTGAGTAAATGATGCTTTCTTCATCGTATTCTTGTATCTCTTCGATCCTCAGCTGGAGCAGAAGAGAATATCATATGAGGCTTGGATGGTAGTGAACGGTTATGGCTGCATGTTCCTCCAATTCCCTACATTTTTCTATCTTCAGGTGGGTTTCTACCAAGGATACCCTTATATGCTCCCCAAATTCCCTTCAGACAGGTTAGTCCTAATGGAGCTTTGCTGACAACTAGTTGTCGTGCACACAAAGCAAATGAAACTTAAGAGACCCAGTTTCAAGTTCCCTATCCAGATTGGCAGGTTTTCAATTGCTACATCAACCAAAGCCAAGGTTATGGAAATAGAAATGTAGATGGTTACCATCAAACCATTTAAGAGATAGGAGAAATTTGACTTCAGGGGAGTCAGAGAGAAGATTAGAAGAAAGACTCAGTTCCACAAACCCTTGATTGAGGATATTTGGGTGGACCTGAGGACGGCTGATGAAATAAGAAAAATGGACTATTGCCACCTCACACTGGAGTAGATAGAATACCTCAGACTTGCTAAGGTCCCTTTTGGTTTAGTCGATGATGGGAACATCATAAATAGCAGGTATCTAATAGAAAAGGTTGTTGGTTCCCCTCTCCCTCCAGTTCAGTGGTCTCAAAAGGAGTTGACCTCGCTGAGGAAAAGATTTGAACCAATATTGGCTAACACCAATGATTAGTTAGCAGCAAAAGGGATCACCCTAAAAAAATTCGTCACAGGATCAGAGGCTGAATACCAACCAGAGTTGAAGAGGAAGGCAAAAAACCGAACAAAAAACAAAGGTGACGTTCCTTCACCTTCTAAGCCTCACAAGCCTAGGATCATCTTTGTTTCCAAAAAGCCTAAGTCAACACAAGAGCCTAAATCAGCAGCTGAAAGAACCAATGGTCAAAGCCCTGAGGCACAGACAGCTCAACCTATGAAGACACAGGATCAACCTTCAGAATGACCAAGTGTTGGGTCTCCAATCTCATCGAGACAAGCACAGCTGATCCAGAGTGCCTCTCCTTCTCCCCCTCAATCTCTTGCGGTGCTCGCTCCTCCTATCTCTCCAATCAGTGTTCCATCTTCCGGAGCCGCTTCCCCTTCCAGGGTTGTTTTTGGTGATCCTCAGGGTCCTTCAGTAGGTTCCCCTCGCTCTTCCAAGACCATTTTGAGTCTATCATCTCCGTCTTTCAACCTGCCACCAAGCCCTGCACCTGAGCCAGAATCAGTAGTTGATACAGTTTCACCGGTTACTCCAACTGCAACTACTACCACCACCAGTAGTGTGGAAGCTGCTACGGTGACACCGACAGAGGCAACCATTGTTACAATGGGTACTTCTCTCCTGCCTTGGATGTCTGCTTTCATGCCTAAAAGAAATAAAATGGCCATCTCCTTGGAGGAATTCAATTTTGGCAAGATAGTGCTGGAAAAAGTAAGGGCTCCTAAGAGGCCAAAAATCCTCTCCAAGTTGGTCGAAGAAAAGGGGCAAAAATTTATAGAAATTGCCAAGCCTCCTCAGGACGCAGCCCTTGAGGGTTTTGAAATGAGCAGTTATTTCATCTCTCGTGTTGAACTTGGCAAAGTTACTCACGAAGGGGCGAAGAGTGATCTTCAGTCATTAATGGACATCATGGTCCAAAATTTTGACAGGGAAAAGGAGATGAAGGATTTTTATAAAGCCAAAACTGAGTAGTTAACAGCAGTGATCAAGAGGTTCACTATTCCGACTGAGGCAGCAACTCTAGAGGCCTTTTCCATGGATGATTCAGTCATTCAAAAATCCAAAAAGACTTATTTAAAGGGGAAAGTCATGGAGGAATATGTTGAAAGGATTCACAATCAGGGAGTCTCTTTGCTATCAGAAGTTGCAGAAAGAACAGGTAAAATGAAGAGATTGAAAACTCAGGTAGACGATTTTGTCTCCCTTATCTTTCAAGAAATTGACGGCTTAGAGAAAGATCTCAGCAAATGGAAGGAAATGAAAGATCTCAAAAAGAGTACCCTAATATCTATCGGTGTCATCCCCAACAAAGATTCCTATGTTGAGATCAAGGAGTCAATGATCTTTAGGATTCAGGTACTCAAGGATCTAATTGATGATCTCAAAGCTTTCAAGGAAGCTAGTGAAAAGAGTGACCTAAGCCTGCTGAACAAGTTAAAAGAGCTGCCATGCAACTTGACTTCCAAGGACCATCAGTTCCTTCCGACAGAGGAAATGATTCAGAGTTTCGAAGGGATGATCCCAAAAGATTTTGAAGGAGCGTCTTTCTCAATGACTTCGGTAGACAGCATTCTGGATGCTCAGTTAACTTTGGATAATTTGAAATCCAGGTTAACTAGCCACTCTAAAGCCATCACAGCATTGAAAGACATGTTGATCAGAGCAAGGGTCATCTCTAAGAACGCAGTTGCACTAGATAGCATAGGAATTCAGGCATCAATCGCCATGTACGATGCTCATCTGAAGAAGTCCGGCAGCAAGAATTGACTCTCTCTCCCCCTTCTCTCTTCTTCTATCCTTATGCATTTCTGTTTTGTGCATAATGCATGTAATTTTGTAATATGTAATTACTTGTAAATATTTTGGAAAATATCTAAAAGTCAAAGATGAGTCATCTTTGACCAAGATATTTTATATTTTATTATTTTATGTTTTTTAGGATTTTCCTCCCTATATATAGTGGAGACCTCATTTGTAAATGATCTTGGAAAATTTAATAGCAAACACTCTACTAAAATTGAAGCAACTTTTGAGACTTTGTGCTCAAATTTGTAAATCATATTCTATTAAATGAATGAGAAGCAGGTTATTTCAGACTTTGTGTTGAGATTGTCTGTGTTATTTAGAAAATAGTTCTTATGTCTTTTTCCTGGTATCATTTTGTTTATCTGATTTAATAAGCAAGTAGGTGTGTTATTATTATCTGAGGGCACTTCTTGAGGGTAGGAAATAGACTTTGTGCTACTTTTACCTTTGAGATTCTTTTATCTTTTGTAGTTTCAGGTGAAGACTTTGTGCTTCACTTTACTCTACGGTTGCACTTATTCCGGATCTGTGGGGAAGCTACGGAAGACTTTGCGCTTGCGTGAGCGTTCTTGTGGATTTTGTTACTTCAGGTAATCTCTTGCTCTTCGTTTGATACCATTCCTGAAAGAAGAGGAGTGTTGTTAGCTTTAGACCAAGGATTTTCCTCTTTTGTCCTTCATACATTACTTCTAAAAAAAGAGAAGTAGATGTTGTTATACCACCCCCATGTGTTATTTTCTGCTTAATTATATATCCAGCACATGAATATTGATAGGGAACCTCCCCTTGATGAGAAGAGAGATTTACTTTGTTTAGATCTGGTAAACCCATACTTTTCAAGGTGGTAAATCTCCTTTATGCTGTGGCTGATATCCCCATTTTGTCATCAGTTAGTTGATGACAAAATATTCACCCAACATACCCTAGCATATTTAGTGTGGTAGTTAGGGTAGTTAGATTTTAGACAAGATAGGGTGGTATGACCTTAATAAGAGGGAGAAAATGTGGAGATGCAAAATGTAGAAGAGGAGGGAGGAGGAGATGAGGAGGAGAGGGGAGAGGAGAGAATAAAGGATTAGGAGATAGATATTATAAGGATTATTATTTAGAGGGATGCACTAAGAGCCTAGTGCATCACCTTATAAAGATAGGTGACCATAGTACATGAGTATCTCACTACCATGCAGATCAAGTGAGATGGTCTACAAACCAAACTAGATTCTTTATAGGTAGAGTATGACACCTTATATTTGAGTAATGATCTGGTGGTTCAATCTCAAGTTAGATACCATGATGAGAAGGATAGATTATGATGAGGATATAGAGGATCCATGGGTAAATAAGTGTAGGGGAAGTTGAGCCAAGTATATGATGGGTATGTATTGTGAGTGTGGATAGATATTGAGAGATGGCAGCCAAGATGCACTATTATGAGTAGATTGTATTAGATCTGCATCTAGAGATTCCTTGATATGCCACACATGTGGCCACATAGGACAGGTCCTCTCAATGGACACATATAGGTTTAGCCAACACATGGAGTGTATCACAAGGGATAGATAAAAGGGGAGATGGAGGATGAGATGGGGGTGGGGATAGAGGTAGATATGGGGGTGAGGTGTTGGGAGAATCTAGCTGAGCCATCTCTAGTTTACTAAGTAGCCGATTTTATATTTATTGTACTAGTCAGAGAGCCATATATTTTGTATACTGAGACTTGGATGATTTATATTTGAGTATTTATATATATAGATACAAGATTATGATTGTGATTTTTGGTGTTATATTATGTGATTATGGATTTTATTAGATTATGGATTGAAATGTTTATGGATTTTCATTAAAATGTTATGGATCATAGAGTTATTTTAGGATGCTTTGGATTTAGATTATGTGACTATGGATTTAGCTATTTAAATGACAATGCGATAGATTAATTATGGATTTAAATTAAAATGTTTATGGATATAGATCATGTCATTATGGATTTATCTTGGGATTTTATGGATTTATGTGATGCAATGAATTAGATTGGATTATGGATTTTTAAATTTTGTGATTATGAATTTAGATTAGGATATCATGGATTTATGTGATGTGATTGTGGATTAGATTAGATTATGTATTATAGATTTATGTTTTGTGATTATGGGTTTAGATTAGGATATTTAAGGATTATTAGATTGTTAGTTTAAATGATGTAATGGATTTAGATTAAATTATGATACTCTTATATTGTGATCAAGATATATGTGGCAATCTTGCTTTATATTATGCGAGTGATAAATGATAGATACTTTAATTAGCACAATTTTGATTTATTTAGGATAAAGAGACTCAAAGATTTTATTACTCATCATTGGCTTGTACCACAACCCAAGAAAAATCTCTTACAGTAATTGAATGTGAATCCTTAACTGATAGTTAATAAATATACTAATAGCCTTAGGTCAACTAAGTTCAAGATCTATGGGTTTGAGATGGAATTTTATAGGGATTTGTTTTTCTTCAAGATTTTGATAAAAAGTGGATTTTTTTAAGAAGAAGATGTTTTTACCTTGTGTTCTAAAGCTAAGGTTGACCCTAGGATCCTTTTGTGACAATTCATGTAGACTAATCAATGCAAGAAGTCTACTAATTTAGAGAAAGTTGATCAATATGGTAAGCTTTCTTGGGATATTTCATGCATGATATCCATCCTTTGAGGGAGTGGTTTATATTTTGAGAGATGTTTTTCAAAGTAGATATCCTTGAAGGGAGTAGTCTGAACTTTTGCCATTTTTTATATGTATATAGTTGTCCTTAGAGGGATCAGTCTATTATTTTTGCCCTTTTGAGAGATGCCTTTTTTGCGTGGTTTTTTATCCCTGTGTTATTATTTTCCTATAGATGTCTTAAGGTATCCTAGAATAGTTTCCAAAGCTTTTTTATATAAGATGATATTCTTATTCCCAAAATTAACTACTTAAGTGATAAAGAGGGGTTTTAGAAAATATTTATTTGGGGCTCCTTCCTATTATAGGTAGAGCTTGTCCATTTAGAGCATGTTATGGATAGATTCATGGTATTCATATTCAAGGTTAGAATAGATATGTTTCTAGATAACCACATGACTCTATATATCATTATTTGGTATGAAAGGGCTATCATTTTAGCTAAAAAACCAAAAGAAAAGAAACTAGGTTGACCAAGGTGAATAAGACTTAATAACAATGGAAAGGATGCAAATATAATGCATTAAGAGATTCTCATTCTAGTTTTCCATCAAGAAAGGTTGAATGATATGCCCTAGATCTATATTTATGGGTGATAATATATGGTCCAAACCAATTTGGAGCAGATCTTCCTCATATTTTTTCCATATTAATGACATGTTGATTTTATTTCAAGACAAGGTCACCAACATTAAATTCACAATCTTTTAAATGTTTATTATGTGTACATTTTATGCATTCCTAATATACATGGAGATGGTCAAGGGCAGTCGATCAATGCTCATCCAAAAGCTCAAACTGGGCTAATCATTCATGATGGAACTTGTCCTCAAAAATGATATTTTTAATAGAGATGCAAAGGGAAGGAATATTAACCTCAAAAGGAAGTACAACTTCATCACCATAAACTAGGGATAAAGGGGTAGCACCCATTGGGGTTTGAATACTAGTTTGATAAACCCATAAGGCAAAAGGAATATGAAGATGCTAGTTCTTTATAGCATCATTAATGACTTTAGTTAGGATTTTCATAAGAGTTTTGTTAGATACCTTGGCCTATTCAACTAGCTTGAGGATAGTAAGGTGAGAAAAAGCTTAGCTTAATGTTGAAAGAGTTAGAGTTTTTGAACCTTTTTATTTTTTAATTGTTTTCCATTATCTATAATGATCTTATGATAAATACCAAAGCAATAAATAATATGATGACCAATAAACTCCACAATTTGGTTCACTTTGTTTGAGATAAGAAGAATAGCCTCCACCCATTTAGTGAAATATTCGGTGGTGATGATGATAAATTCATGGCATTGGAAATATTTAGGATTGATTTGACCTATAAAATTGATTTAAAAATTTTGAGAATGTTGATGTATTATTCTTGATTTAGTTAATAGTCTGAGTAGTAAAATTAGTAAATAAATATGTAATAATTAAGCCACTAATTTGTATAAATTTGATTACGATTTTAACCTGTCTAAAAATAGTAATAAGGGATAGAAATTAAGACTTAGTTGGAAACTATTTAAGATGGTTGAGACAAAGTCTGGAATTCACTGTGCAAGATTGGGATACTATCATAAATTAGGATCTAGACTTTGTTTTATAATTAGACAATAGCACTAAAATAGGACACTAGTAGCATTGGCATTGTATTCCACTTCTACCGTTATTGTCTAGGAGACCTGATATTTATGGGTTTTATTCGCCATGTTTGTAAAAACTTTTTTGTGAATATTTAACTATCGGATGTCCATGGAACTCCTTATAAAGAAAATTTTGTCTTCAAACCCTAAACTCCTTTGTACTTTGACCAAATTTTAGAAAGAGGGGAGGTTAGTGTGTGTAATATTCATTGGGCATGTATCGACACCCCTTGTGTGGACATATTGATTACATACCAATACTCTAAAGAGGGATCAAGTCATATATAGTTCTCCCACTTGATTTGTTTTATGAAATAATGTATATAATGATGCAAAATACCAAACTAGATGTTTTTGAGGTGGCTAGGGACTGGTGTAAGGATTTGGATAAGCTTATAAGTGTATTGATTGGTTGTATGTAGAGAAAAGGAAGACTATTTGAGTAGTCTTATTTGTATTCTTGCTTGCTTAGTGATAATTTTTAACCCCCTCCAAATGATCTTTAAATGGGCTTTTACAGGGATCTATTGGTCATGGGTTTAATGTGCTCGCATTATGCTGACAATAAGAAAGATGAGAAACCAAAAGGAATTGAATGTTGGGGCTAAAAATGCACTTGGACAGGAGCATCAAAATAAGACACTAGTGGTATCGATGTTTTAGTCTAATTTAGGCATTATTGTCCTTACCTGATGAGGCATAGGGGATGGATTTGTCATGGAAAGAATAGTCTAGCTAAGCTATGATCAGGTTTGGAAGGCTACGAATGATTGGAAATCAATAAAAATATGCTTATGAGGGTCATAAATGAAATCAAAAGGGACCTATGAGTTAGGTGTCATTATCCACATTCAAGTTATCAATTTTCATATTTTATATGATTACATTTGCCCCCACTTTATTTTAGTGAGGCAACAAGTGAAATACTAGGATAAATAAAAAATAGAAAGCACTTACCTACAAGGGTGAAGCTCATGAAGCTATGTGATGTTGGGTGTGTATAGAGACAACACATTATGAAGTGTAAATCTATAAGAGAAATCAAAGAATAGATTAGTTCTTACTAGATACACTATATCTAAAATAAGAATATATAAATCTAGGTAAGAGAGAGAGAGAGAGAAAGAGAAAGGAATAAATATAACTCACCAAATATGTAGACCAATATATAACCTATTGTGATGTTGAGTGATGTTAGATGTGTGATGTACTTAGAGTAATATCATGAATAGAGTTGAGTGTGTAATTCTCTGAGAGTGACTCAAGAATGTAAAGGCTAGCCTTTTTGATCCATCATCACCTACTAAGTGAATCTATCTAATCATGTGTGTGCTAATCAATGTTTGGACTATGTGTTCAATCCCTCAAAGTAGGTGGTTCAAGAATACAAAAGTTAGTTAATCCTTTGGATCCATCATTACCCCATGAAGTGAAGTTATGAACTGATACCGATATGAAATGTGTGTCATATGAGATGGCTCTTAAAGCCTGTAAATGTTTTATAATCTAAAAATTTTGGTATGGATAGTCAAATGTATGATGGAAACTAGTCCACTCTTGGCCACTCTAAAATATGGATATTAGGCTTTAATTAAAGCTACTTTGAAATTGATGCACTAAGCTTATATGAAAACCACTCTAAAATGTGAAAGTTAAGCTTGTATAAAAACCACTCCAAAATGATGTCAACCACCTATAGATAGATTAAGGCACATAATTACTAATAATGACTGGGTAATATGCTAAACTTGGACAAAAAAGAAAACAAATGTGTCATATATATTACTCCCAATCACTGGTATTTGAAACATGGATTATGATCTAGAAGTTATACCAACTGTCATACCTAAAACTGGAAGTGAGAGCCATCATGCCATGGATGATTCCCCCTCTATCTAGATTCTCTAAGTAAAAGTGTACTAAAAACTATTGATTTGAAATTGGTCTGATTATGCAAAAATATAGTTGAACCTACTTTTGTGCCTATCTATGGAAAGACTAGTTTTCATACTATTTGGATAGGAGTGACAAAAATGGACAATAAAGGGCCCGATGTTATAGTCCAATCTTGGTGATGTTATCCTAGGCTAAATTTGGTAATTATTTTAACATTTTCACTATCTATCTGGTCTTCCTAGATTTGAAGTCTAGTTTTTATTTTGGGGGTTTTAAATGCTACTTTTTTAACCATTAGGAGCTCTGATCTCTATGATAAAACCCCTATTTATTTCTCCCTCTTCTGAGGATAAGAATTAATACCCTGCAATGAATGTCCTTAGAATAAATAGCCCTACAAGTGTGTTATTCTAAAAATATACATGATATAGCAATGATAATTGATAGGATATCTCAAGATATAGCATATTTTGTAATAAGATATTATTAGATCAATAGGGGTATGCCTAGATAGATGTAACAATGTAATAGCATGTGCAATATACTGAATTGGAATTGGAAGTATAGTTAGTTTTTAGGTTTTATTTGTTGGTTGTTAGTTGGCAAGGAGGGATGGATCATGATGTCCATCATGGAATCCAAGAAATTAAGATAATGCATGATATGGATCATGGCATTACAAATAATTGAAAAATAATCAAGCAACAAGCACACAAGGCAACAATCAAAAATCATACAAGGGTGGCCAAGGGGCCAAGTAAATAAGGGACATGGGCACATGTCACTCTAACTGAAAAGCAAGCATACAAGGTATGTTCAAATGCCACATACACATACAATTGAAAAAAGCAAGGTTGGTGTGAAAGCCAAAATCACATAGAAGAGTACAGGCAAAGGACATTGGCAAATTTCCTAAGGTAGACACAATACATAAAATCAAAAGACATTGGTAAATGTCCTAAGACACATATAGGAGACAAATAGGAACTAAGAAATGTAAACAATTTAGCTACATTAAACAAGAAAGGAAAGCATGTAAATATAGGAACTATAATCATATCTAACTAATCAAAGCAAGGAGTGAAAGTATGCAAGATGTGTTAGTACAATACTAGGTATATGCTAAGAAATACACAAGTGTTATATAATAGTGAGTATCGATAGACTAATTTGTGTAAGCTAATAAATAGTGTACATCAACATAACTAGAGTTTGTGGTGCAGGAATGACATAACTTGAATAATGTAGTAATGTAGAAGATTCCCCTAGGGGGAAGATATATTAATGTGTGTCTCTAATATACAAGTAGGATACCCCTTCAATGGGTAGAGTGAAGCAATCAAAGAACTAGATGTCACTGCACATAATCAAAGAAGATCAAGTGAAGCATGATAATGTAGATAAATCGACAAATAATAGCATAAAATAGTAAATGTAAGTCTAGCATGATAGTAAAAATTTAAAGCATGGATGATGCATACAATCAAAAAAAATTTGGTGATTTTGAATTATTTGTATGTTTTTTTATTTTAAAATATTTGAATATTTTTGGATTTTTGAAAGTTGTATTATTTTTGGTATTTTGAATAATTTATGTATAATCAATTATAAGGAGGCCTATGTACAATAAATTGAAAAGTAACTATGTGCAGGTAAGGTTAATAAGAGATGATACTAACCAATGAGTCTCATGGGAGACTCGTTATCATAGTGTCATGTATCAAGGAGAGGAATTGTGCATGATCGTGAAGCATGATGGAAATACTAAGACTATGGATTTGAAAGCTGTATATGTTATAAATGCTCTAAAATATTTGAAGTAAAAACCAACTATGGGGTCCGCTTATAACTCTAAGAAGTGGATGTAAATATAGGGATCTTAGATATCCATTTGGTAGTAAGAGATGCTCTCTAAACATGTGTTCTATAAGTGGATGCATGAGACCTCAATGATATTTCCTTAGGTGTGAACACTGCAGCTATAATTTATCTAGAATCTTGAAGCTATGGTTACTTTAAAAGAGACCTTTGTGAAAGTGATGGATGCCTCAACTGTGTCTGAATCTAAACTAGAGGAAGAACTAAAATTAGTGGAGAAACTAAAATTGGTGGCTGAACTGAAACTAGTGACTGCAAAGTAAAATATGGATCTAAAGTGGGGATTGATAACTCATATAGAACTCCACCAACTATGACAACTTGACTAGCATGAATGAATTTCACACATAAGTGAACTATAGAAGTTACTGCTCAAAGTTTCTAAATCCATGATCAACCAAGTAACATATCAAAAACTCCTACATTGGGAATAATAATAAATAGTGTGGCCAAATGTGTTAGATCAACCTATAGAGGAAGTAAAATCTCACCTAATGATCTCTGTATGTGCTCACTAAATCCATTGATAACTATGTCCATCAGGGTAATATCCTACTTTGAATATCCTAAATGTTGTATTAATGTCATAGTGCACATGTTCACAATGGATATATTGTCTATGAGAACACTATGAATAAAATTATTATAAATGTAAGATTTGATAAAGAGTGCATGATAATCTGAATAACCCTCAACTATCTCTTGCTCTAAGAAGGAGATGGAAGGTCTATCTATAACTCTAGAATTATATACACCAATCATGTTGGTCAAAGGATGTAACTCAACTAAAGGTGCTCTATATGTATCTGGTAGGGGATGTGCATGATATGCATGGTGAATACCTGATGTATCCCCTATCTCTTATTTAGAATGTTGTGAAAAAGGATTTGAAAATATTTTTAAATATTTATCCTAAGTTTGCTTTGCCTGAGAAGGCTCAACTGAGATACCAAGATTAATATGATTATCATCTATCAAATCATGTATCTTGTGTCTCAAACTGATGCATCTATTTGTTGTATGGATTAGTGCCCTGTGAAACTTTTAAAGTACATGTTGATCATATCCCTGTGGAAGAGAATTTTTGGGTCAACTTCCCAAATATGAGGGAGAGATATAATGTTGTATTCCAATAGCTACTATAAAAATCTAGTTGAAGAAACTGGTAGATTGGTAAAGGTTCATCAAGGATTTGCTGATAAAACCACATGTTGAGGGGGCTCGAAAGCCACATTAACTATCGATTAATTCTGAATCTTTTTATCATTAACCTTGACTTTATATGGGACTTTGATATTAATCTTGTTTTTTATTTTTTATGTGCTCATGTAGTTGAGTTTTCCCATTGAAATTAATTTGACTTCTCTTTCCTTTAGTGTGTGACACAATTCAGTGAAGGAAGAGAATATTTTAAACATAATTAATTTATGCAAAGCTGGCAAGAGACTTTATTTGAATAGATCTTTTAACTCTTGCTTGGCCATGGGGTTAGTCATCTTAGCCAAGATAGTCTTATATCAAAGAACATAATCTATGAGATGCTCATTTTCCCTTTGTTTATATTGTGTAACTTGGTCATATGAAACCTTGTCACCAATGTTAATGCTAAAATGAGCTAGGAACATGTCAGCTAAAGGATTGAATATATTGACCAACTAATTTGGTAGACTATATAACCATTGTAAAGCATAATCCTTTAGGCTTCATGAAAATATCTTGGTTAGTAGCTAGTCATTTAGCACATATTCCAAACATGCTACATGAAAATCTCTCAAATGTGTCTCTAGATCACCCTTGCCATCATATAGAGTAAGATTGGTTGATCAGAACTTTATGGTAAGGGTGTAGAAGTAATATGATGTGCCAATATTGTATGCATTAGTGAAAATGAATCAAAACCCTGTATAGGTCTAGAGGTACCTTGCTCAATATGTAGCACCTTAGATTGAAGAGATCTTATATCTTACATAAGGGATACCACATCAGGAGACAAACATGTACTAGTTGTAGCTAGTGGTGGCATAGAGGTAGGTTGGGCTATTATAGGGAGTTGTTGAGACATAATTACCCTTGTACATAATTACCCTTGTACTATCATTTGAAACTAGTTGCTCCATAGTTTGAGAAGATTGAACATTGTTCACTTTTTGTTGCCTCTTGAAGTATTTTAAGCATGTCATCTTACATGTTATGATGTTTTGTTAAGAGTTCTTGAAGTTCCCTTTTATCAATTTCATCAAAACCAGTGTATTAAGCCATTATTAAGGTAGGAAAATAATTTGAAAATTGATTGAATTTTTTGAAATAATTTTTAATAGGAAAAGTGTTAGAGAAGAAAAGTATTAAATATAGGAAATGTAAAGTCCTAAAAATTATATAAAAAAGATATGAAGCTCTCAAAAATGTAAGGTGATACCTAAAGAAGAAATGGGACCTAGTATATGCAACTAGGATTTAAAAGATGATTATTTTTAAAATTAATATGAAATTTTGAAATTTAAAGTGAATTTTTAAGTTAGATATGCAAGCAAAAAAATAGGAATTTATTGGAAATTTTATGATTTAACGGGACTTAGGAGATGCAAATAGGGTTTTGAAAAATAAATATTTTTGAAAATTACTATTGAATTTCAAAATTTGAGGTGAATTTTCTATTTTAATATGCTAGTAAAAAATCAAAAAAATATTAGAAAATTACTGAGAAAATATCAGGACCTAGTATGGGCAACTAGGGTTTGAAATAAAATTATTTTAAAATTACTACTAAATTTTAAAATTTAATGCTAATTTATAATTTTATTATGTAGGTAAAAATTAGATAAATATAGGGAAAAATAGTAGGAATTTTACCCTAGGGTTTTTATGCATAAATGAAGTAAGTCATGTTCACCAGATAGTTTAATAATTTTGGGAATATTGGTGTATTATTCCTATTTTAGTTAAGGGTCTGAGTAGCAAAATTAGTAAATAAATATAGAATAATTAAGCCATTGATTTGTATAAATTTTATTTCAAGTTTAACCTTTATAAAATAGTAATAAGGGATAGAAATTAAGACTTAGCTGAAAACTATTTGAGATGATTGAGACAAAGTCTAGTTTTCACTATGCAGGACTGGGACACTGTTGTAAATTAGGATCTAGACTTTATTTTATCATTAGACAAGAGTGTTGAAATATGACACTGGTGGCACTAACACTTTAGTCTACTTTTGCCATTTTTTTTTAGGAGACTTGAGCTTTTTAGGTTTTATTCATTGTGTTTGTTTGACCTTACCTGTGAAGTTTCAACTACCAAATGACTGTGAAACTCCTTATAGATCAGATTGTGTCTTCAAACCCTAGACTCCTTTATACTTTGACCAAATTTGAGAAAGAGAGGGGGATTAGTGTGTGTAAGATTCATTAAATGTGTATCCACACCCCTTATGTGGGCACGTTGCCTACATACCAATACTATGAAGAGGGATCAAGCCATATGTACTTCTCCCACTTGATGTGCTTTGTGTAATAGTGTATATGAAGATGAAAAATTATAAAATTGATGTGCTTGAGGTGGCTAGGGACTGGTGTAAGGATTTGGACAAGTTTGTAAGTGTATTGGCTAGTTGTATATAGAGAATGGGGAAAATTGTTTGAGTATTCTTACTTGTATTCTTGTTTACTTAGTGATAATTACCAACCCCCTCCAAATGATCTTTGAATGGGCTTTTATAGGTATCTATTGGTCATGGTTTGAATGTGCTCACATTAGGCCAATAAGGAGAAGGATGAGAAACCATAAGGAACTAACCATTAAGGCTAAAAATGCACTTGGATAGGAGCACTGAAAGAAGACACTAGTGGCACTGGTGCTGCAGTCCAAGTTGGGTTCTATTGTCCTTAATTGATGTGGCCTGGGGGGATGGATTTGTCAAGGAAAGAGCAATCTATTTGAGCTGAGATTAGGTCTAAAAGGCTAAAAATGACTAAGAATTAGTGAAAATATGCTTATGAGGGTCATGAAATCAAGAAATAGGGGCGTATGGGTTGGGTATCATTAGCCACACTCAAGCTACCAATTTTCATATTTTATATGATTATAAAAATCAAGCCCCACTGGTAAAATGGCCAAAAGTCATGTGTTACCTTTAATATGTGACTAGGGACATGTGATAGATTGGCATGTTGTTGGAATTTTATGCATTTCTTAACATATTCACAATAATCTTAATTTAAAGTGGGCTAATAATAGCCTAATCGTAAGATTATCTTATTAATGGTGTGGCCATTAAAATGTCCACCATAGGACCCATCATGAGCTTATTTGATAGTGAGGGTAGCTTCATGATCTTTGAAACAATGAAGAAGGATGCCATCAAAACCACATTTATAGAGAACACCCCCTAGTATGACAAAATGAGTGACGTGTTTCTATAAATATCACGTGTCATTTTTGGATAAATTTGGAGGAATAATTCCCCTTGATAAATAATCAAATATCTATGTACCAAATATCCACCAGGTTTTCATCTATATTATGGATGGAAGGAAGATCAATTTTGGTAAAAGAAGGCTGATTGATTTAGTGGATGAGAACAAATAACTTATATTCTCAAGACAAATATGGGATAAATGAGGCTAAAGAGGCCATGGTATCCACAAACTTGTTAGTTTATCGAGCAGTGGTTTGGATAGCATAATGCTCAAAAGTAACTAGTAATTGATCAGCCAAGGTCTCATGTTTCTAGAGGGTATCATTTTTACATTGATATATGTTCTTTATCTGATTGACCACAATTTAGGAATCACCATAGATATTAAGTTATTTAATACCTAAGGCTAAAGCGGTTTAGAGACCTATGATCAAAGCCTTATACTCTACCATATTATTTGTGCAGTCAAAATAAATTTAAAAAGATAAAGGTATAGGTGTCCCCCCTAGACGTATTAGGATAATTCCATCTCCCCCACCATGCTCTCACTTGGATCTATTAAAGAATAAATTCATTTGATATTGAGGATCTAATTGAGATGTGGAGGCTATGGACTCATCTGGGAACTCATAATTGATTAGTTGATTATCATCAAGAGGTGCTTCAGCAAGTTGATCAGCAATGATTTGACCTTTAACTAATTTTTGGTGGATAAACTAAAAATCAAATTGTACCAAAATCATGAGCCATTTGGCCATTCATTGATTTTGATAAGGATTTGAATGCATAAATTTTAAGGGATCTACATTCATGATTACATAGGTTTTGTGATTAAGTAGATAATGGTGAAGCTCAGAAGCTACAAAGACTAGAGCCATGCATAAGTTTTTATAATGTGTATACCACATCTCAAATTCAATGAGAGTGTGACTTATATAATAAACCACCTATTATTTATATTACTCATCATGATGGTCAAGCTTAGCTCCTAGGGCATGGTCTGTGGCTAAAATATACAAGAAGAAAGGTTGTCCCTCCTTATAAGGAATGAGAATTGGTGGTAAGATAAGATAGTTTTTTAGGGCATCAAATTCCCCCTGATAGCTAGAGTCCCAAATGAAGTGGGTATCTTTCCTTAAGAGGTGATGAAATGGTTGACATCAATTGGATAACTAGGAGATAAAATGATGAATGGACTAAAATTTTCCTTGTAAGCTATAGAGTTACTTAAGGTTAAATGGGGGTGGCATCTATATAATGGATTTGATCTTAGCAGGGTCAACCTCTATCCCCTAAATAGAGATGATGAAACCCAAAATCTTACCTATCAAAACCCCAAATAATTCATTTCTTGAAATTAAGATGGACATTAAATTGTATTAGGTGAGGGACGATTATTTTAAGCACCAAAAGATTGTCTTTTGTAGTTTTGACTTATTAAGGAGATCATCCACATAATATTCAATGATTTTATGTATTATGTCATGGAAAATATAAGTCTTGTCCCTTTGATAGGTGTCCCTAGTATTCTTTAAGCCAAAAGGCATAACCTAATAATAGAAGGTCCCCCAAGGAGTAATAAATGAATTCATATGTTGATATTCTAGTACGATGAGGATCTAATTGTAGCCAGAGAAACTATCCATAAGTGATAACATTTTGTGACTAGATGTTAAATCTACTAATTAGTTAATATTAGAGAGAGGGAAATCATCTTTAGGACAAGCAAGGTTAAGGTTATGAAATTTAATACAAAGGCATAGTCCTCCTGTAGGTTTTATGATAGGGATGATATTAGACACCCATTGAGGGTAGTCAATAGGTTGGATAAAATTAATGGATAAGAGATGTTGCAATTCTTCTTTGACCAAGAGTGTAATGCAAGAGTGCATTTTTCAAATTTTTTATTTTACAAGTTTGGAATCAAAAAATATGACAATGTTATGGATGACAATAGTAGGGTTGATACCAAGCATGTCACTATAGGACCAAGAAAATTATTCACTATGATCTACTAGAAATGTAGTGAAATCTTGGTGATCCTAAGGATCTAAAATTTGATAACCTTAACAATTCATAGAGTCTCATGAGATCCTATGTTAATGTCAATGGTAGCTTCATTTAATATACTAGAGGTTTCATATGGAAGAGAATTACGTAGATGGGAGTTCTCCACACCTAAATGAGTTAAGATCAGCTCATCATCTTGGCACTGAAGAACAAGGATGGTGGGAAAATCTTACCCTATCATGTTTGGGTAGGAAAGAGGAATGGTTTTGGTTTCCCCATTGATGTGATAGATGAGAGGTTCCATAGTGATGGAATTGATCAAAAAAAAGTCTAGTGGAATGGATACAACCTCATCTATCTCAGAAGGGGTGTTGGATAATGAGGATGACGTGTCCTCTTTGAGATAGGTAGAAGAGTGGTTTATGGGATGTTTTTGGTATTTTTGTTAAAACTTAGGCCATGCTTTTCATGAGGTTTCTTAAAATTTCCTAATGTGACATCATGTAGCCCTTATTCATAGTGTCCTATATCAAAGCCATTCTAAGCACACCATTGTAGGTATGTTTGTGTAAAGTTGGGTTTTCTAGGAATGATAAGTTTGAGGTAAATGGTTAGGCATGGGTTAGGCTATTAGAACCTAAATAACTCTGATCAATCCCCCCATAAATTAAATGAGTGCAAAGGAAAGGTGGAGTGAAGGGAATGAGTTCCCTGAGATTAGTAAAATATGCATTTTTTTTGTCAGAACACCCATATTTTGGGGAGTGGGGAGAGTGTTGAGCATCAATAACTAATAGTATCCCATCCATAGTTGCTAAAACATGGAATCAAGGGAATCCTTTCTAGTAATTCTTGATGCAAGGATTGTCATACTAGATGAAGTTTTATTGGATGATGATGGGATCATGATTTGTAATAAAATTAAGACATCATTTGGTTGAAAGGTAAGGTTACAAATTTTAAATGGATGTGGATTGGTTGGGACACTATGGACCCTACCTTCATGTTCAAAATGAAGACATTGATAGAAGGTGGAGGGGATGCAATGCATAGAATGTATCCAAGGATGTCCTAATAGGATATTGTATTGAAACTCCCCTTATATTACATAAAATAACTTGGAGAGGGTACGTAAACCTACTTGGATGGGAAGGACAACCATTCCTAATGTAGGGGCCACATTATCATTGAATGCTCATAAGATGGCTGGGGATTGAGCTATAATAGTTTTAGGTAGCTATAGTTGCTTAAAAGTATGAGAGGAGATAAAATTTATGGTTGATCCATTATCAATCATTACTCATTTGATTTGGGTTTGATCAATTTGGTTAGTGATAATTAGTGACAGATCCTGGTCATCAGGCTGTAATGGTGATATTTCAGAATCATGGAATGTTATGGATGACAACTTTTGAATTGATGTGATAAAAGACTAAAAAGGTTAGGGTTCATCTGATTATATCTTGGTATCTTGTAAGGCTTCTATCATATCCTTGTGATGCTATGGAGAGTTTTGGATAAGTTCATATAAAGACATCTTGATTGAGAATTGATGAAGCTACTTTAGAATGGATATCTATACCAACTCTAAAGCTTTATTATTTTTTGCTTTTCCTAAAATATAAATTTTAGGTTTTAGGATGGGCATTGTAGGACTATTTGTGGTAGAAGTAAGAGATTTTTCAATAGTCACTTTGGTTTTATTGGGATTTTGGGTCTTATGATCTTGGGCCTGGGATCATGTAGCTATGTGTATCACATCTATCTAAAACAATGGTGGATTTGTAGTGTTTTTAGACTTATCTAAATATAGATGGTTTATGATGGGTTTAAGTAGAGTTCTATCAGAGATTATATCTTCCTTTGAAACTCATTTTGATCCTCTTAGTAATATACTAGTTCCTGAGGTGGACATGACCCTAGTAGTTTAATTATGGGGATAGTCATGACCAAATTGTTTCATTAAAAGATCATCTTCTTCTAATAAGTTTTGGACCATAACTTTTGGCATGTTATAACTTTTAGTATCATGTCTTGATATTTCATTATACGTGCATTTATTCTTTTCCCTATACCACACTAGTTTTTGAATATGGGGATAACAGGTTTTATGGGTGGTAAGGTGATCAGGGAAGTTTGAAGAAGTTGATCAAGAATCTTAGAGTAAAACCCCCTCAATGGATCCTAGCTAGGTTTTTTGACCTTTTAAGGAATTATCATGGAGGTTGTATTTACTTTTGAGTCTTGATACTTTGCACTAGTTGTTTGAATATTCCCCACAATAGGTACTTTATGTTTGGGATAATAATTTACACCTAGGACTCATGGGTAGTAAGGATTTAAATGATTATGAATTGGCATTATTATAATGGAAATATCCCTTTTTAATGTTATATGCTCTTAAAAAGAGGATTCAATAATTGTGGTTTTTAATTTCATCGAAGGATGAGGTCCCAATATGGATTCTCTAGTTAGAATAGGTGGCAGAGGCATCTTCCCTTTTCAAATCTAATCAGGGGTAGCAGGGATATCTTATTTAGGGATTTCAATCCCTATGGGAGGGTTTTATAAGGATTTTCCTCATGACGCCCTAAGGTTTTTGTTTCCAATTCTTAAATCATTCCCCCTAATTTCTCTCTTTACAAGATCTGGCTCTTCTTGGGCTATGAGGGAAACTGGTCTTAGGTTTGGCTGAGGTAGCATAATAGTCTTCTCAAGGGTAAGTAAGTTAGAGGGAATGGGTATGCTACATAAAGTTGTTGCAGTGACTAAAGGATTGGTATGCATATTTTTTGAGATGTCTAAATAAGCATCCTCCTTGATAGCCTTCTCATCCATTATTTCTAATTGATTATCTTGAACAAGTTTAGGTAATGTTTCCTCAAGAGGATCCCAAATAATGAGATCCAAAAAGCTTGAGTGAGTCTTGGGGATAACTCTACTTGATTCTAATGGTTTGAAGGCATCTCCTATAAGTAGATATGGGATTTTAGTTGTCATGGAAGGTGATTCATAAGCTCTACCAACCCCTTTAGGTAGAATTTGATCATGGATCATACTTATTACATGGGTCTCATGATCCGAAGTGCATCCTAAATTAGCATGTACAGAATTAGACATTGAGGCATGTTTGGGGAACATCTACCTAAAGATGTCCATAGATTTATTAGGAGGAGCATTAGGGTTAAGTAGTGATACCTATTAACATAGACCTGGTACATAATGGTAATTACAAAATTCATTTTATTTGAACCAACTAGGCTTAGGGTGAGAGTCATCAAAAGGTCTAATCAAAGGAAATTCAATCATAGATGTTCTTAAGAGCTTGTCTAAAATAGAAGCATAAGATTCCCCTAAGGGTCTATACTACTATGGAGGAAACTATGTTAATGGTTTTTGTGATTGTGCTTGGAAGGTAGAGGGTTTGCATTGGCTTTTTTTCTATGGGGGTGTTGATTTTAAGACCATAGGATTAGCAGTGCCTTTGGTTTTAGTATTGTTAGTTCCTTTTGTAGGATTAGGTTTAAAGTTTTTATTACGTAACTTTACCTTCCCTTCTTATAAAGCTCAAATGTCTAGTTTATGGACCATAGAAAAGGCCTCATCAAAAGTCTTGAAGGATTGAACCCATTATGTTGATGAGATATGTTTAGCACATGATCTCATAAATAATTTTATTAGATCCTTTTGAGGAAGGGAAAAATTAAGTTGGTTTATAAGACTCCACCATCTAGCCATGAAATCAGTGACAAATTTGTCATCAAATTGTCTAATGGCATAGAGGTTGGTTATGCTCACTTTTCTCATGATGTTAATGGAAAGGTGCTCAAAAATGATTTGTGCTAATTGTCTAAAAGAGAATAGGGAATGTTGAGGGATATAATTTTACCAGTATAAAGGTGGTCTAACTAGTGACATGAGAAACATTCTTAGGATAAGAGTGTCATCATGTGCTATAAGATAACAAGCATGTCTAAATGCTCTAATGTGTTGTTGAGGATCTTCCTTATTATGAAATTTCAAAAATTTTAGAAGTTTCCATTATGAGGGGTATGGTCTAATAGGGATAGTTGGATTAATGGGTTCATTGTATATTTGCTCATAAGTGAGAATATTTTTCTTCTCAGAGGTAGAGGCATCCAAATTTTCCATCCTATACATAAGGTCAAGTTATGTATTATATTAAGGAATACCCCCTAAGACATTCTATTGTGGATGTTGATAGGTATGAAATAGAGTTGAAAAGGGTTGTGACAAGGGGTAACCAACTGAAGTGGTCATAATTAGTTGGGATGCCACCACATATTGTGGGGCTTGCAAGGGTATATAAGTGGATCCAAGGGCTTACGAGGGAGATACATCTTGGGTAGTCAATGGAATATACTACTAAGGAGGTTCAATCAAGGGAGCTTGTTATAAAGGCTGAGTTTGGGGATTTGAAGCTATGATAGTTTGGATGGGTGGGAGAGTTGCAAGGATTGAAATTACTATGTTCTAAGTTGTCATGGTAGGAGGTGGAGTAAATGTAAATTGAGGTGTGGTAATATTTTGGGCTTGGGTAATAGTTGGATATGGACCACTAGATGTTATTGGAGGTGGATTATTTAAAGGTTGCATAGTGTTAGTATTAGAACCTATTAGAGGAGGATTGTTGAGAAAGGAAACCATGGCTATATTAAACCCTTTATGTCCCTCTAGGGGCATTGTAAAAACATTCCCAGAAGACTATGTATGAGGGAAAAGTGGAATACAGATGGCTCAAGGACTAAGGTAATGGTTAAGAGAAATTGGATTACTATCCAATATGGTGATGAATTCAATATCTCCCTAAGTATATAACTAGCGAAAACCCTTCCCCATAGACTTAGGAGAAGTAAGAGGACTTGAGGTTCTCTGTATGGATGAGGATGAGGTTGGGGATTTAGTTTACTTTAGCGATTACTGTTGTGTCAAAACCATGTAGCACCGAAGAGAGATCAAGAAATGAAATAAAAAACACACAATAGTTTTTGTTTTATTATCTCATTTTAGTGGAAATAAGCACACACTAAAAAACATACTTAAAATATCTTAATTTTTTAATAAATTAAATTTATAGTATGATAAGGAAAAAGGTTAACAAGGGTACTAAAAAATGGTAATTTAAAGATGGTTTTGGGTTTTTGTTTAAGGATGGGAACCTCTATATACAAAAAGGTACATTGAGGCCTGATTATATGCTATAAGAATGTATGTGGCTTCATCTTGGGGCTTGCCCCCTCACTTCACACACCATAGTGATAAGGGTGTCAAGTTCTTAGCCTTTATACTTTTTACCAAAAATTTTATATTCAATTGGTACACTAAGTTGGTTTTCCCCTTGGTGATGAAATCCAAGTGGGTCCACTTTAGGTAGGAAAATGTTTCAAATGCCTATATAAATATTATGTGGTTTTAGATGTGTGTGATAAGGTCTGATTACTATGATATATTGATCCACCTAGATTAGCTTATGTGAAATAACTAAGCAGGCAAAGGATCAATGCAATTATTTTTTAACCTTATAAGGAAAAGTAAGAATTTTTGGATTTTCTCTTTTTTGAATGAAGATAAATAATCAAAAAGTTTCAACTAATGAACAATTTCACAATGAAATATATCAAGAATAATGAGATCTTAGGGGTCCCACTGGGTATGCCAAAATATAATAGTAGTTTTTCATTTTTTGCTTTCAATTTAATTATCTACTAAAAACTTAATAATACAAGGTTTATGAGGAATACTTCAAGATAAGAAGATGGTTGCACACCGTTTTGAATCTAGTGAATGTGGTAACTCCTTTTTATCTTGGAAGAATAACCTGCACATAATTAGAAAACTTGGACAAATTTGATTAATAAATAGATAAATAATTTGCCTGGTTAGAACCAGTTATGGGAAGTTATGAACTTCCTCAAGTGGATGTCAGGTCACTATTTTCACAATTAAGTGGATAATAAAAACTAAAATTACAAAATAGAAATATGTGATATGGATGTGATAACAAAATGCTTAGGAACTAATCTTCATCTGAATTATCAACATAAGTGAAGCTTTCATTCCAATAAGTTCCAACACAATTCACATCTTCTTGTATAGCATCTAATTGATTAGAAGTGGCTTTAATTGAAGGAGAATAGATAATGACACAAAGTTCCAACTCAAAATCTACATCACTCTAGTTGGTGAAGAGAGTTTGAGAGATGATGGGTAGATCAGTGATAGTAATTATTTCATGTGAAACTCTGGGCAAGGTCATCTACAGATAAATTTCATATTTAGAAAGGTAGAAGATCAAATCAAAAGGAATCTAAGATATATTTTTGTGACTAAATGGCTTGGATTCTAAAATAGAATGTAGGGATCTATGTTGATCCTATAGAATCGATACCAATTCAAATGAATCAACATCAATTTTGTTAAGACTGCATAAGGTCATAAATAGAAATCTAAGGGATAATTAAGGATATTCTAAAAGAAAACTAAGGATATATAAGATGTTTTAATAGTAGAATGAGAAGGAAATAGATAGAATTAAATAAGAAATTAAATATTCAAGATAAATAACTTAACTTGAAATAGATGCAGGTAGATTATATCCTATCTGAAGATGCAAACAATCTTCTTAGTTTGTGATGACCGTTCTAGACTGGGTATAGCCTACTTTAATTAGTGTGGAGCTAGAGGTCACCTATAATTCTCTTGAATAAATCTTAATAGCATTTCAAAATTGAAATTTTGCATGGCTAGACCAAAGGGTCACCTGTGTATATATAAATTGATGTCGATCTAGGAAGATCGGCACCAATCATGGGAGAATCATTATTGATTCACCTTTTTTGCTAAAAGTTCAATTTGATCCATTTTAGCTTATTCCAATTATGGTGTACTTTGGGATTAAAAACATGGGGTTTGTTACCAATAGTTTTACTATGAGGGTAAGTTGTTGGAGGGTTAATATTTATGGGTCGTAGATTAGATTTTGTTGGTTAATAATGTAAAATGGTAATTTGTAAAAATAAACTACTGAGTACCTAATTGTAAATAGTTTAGACTTTAAGATAGGAATATTTAGGATGAAATAATAATTTAAAGGCATAAAAAACCAAATAATTCATATATGACATGAAATTGTAGTGTCTACAAAGCACTTTTACAAATTTGAATGCTTGTCTTTGGTTTTGGTTTCAGATTCCCATGGTTGAGTGTGTATTGGAATGAATGTTTTAGACCATCCCTCTCATAGTGTTCAATGATTACACCAGGTTGGCTAGCACTTGGAAATTTGGCTTGAATCTTATATTGACAATGATGAGCTCAACATTTACATTAAGAATCCACTCAGCCTAGTTCCCTATTATGTTGAGACCCAACTCAAATCTTGGCACTCAGTATTACAATCACACAGACGTTAAATTGAATCATCCCTAGCCAGCCCCACCTTAGCATTGGTAGAATTTTAATCCTCCACAGCCAAATTTCTTGCATTCTCTTGGACCTATTTTTAGTTTTTTGGCACCTATTTATGCAACTGGTTATGTCAATGGTGTTTTAATATCATGTATCTAGCCATCTGAATAGTAAATACCTATGCACTAGCACACCTTCGGTAACCATTAAAGATTTATGCTTGAAAAACTATAGTTGTGTTTTGCAAATATAACTTGCATTTCCTCCCATGGGTGGCACCTCTCTACATATGTTTGGATCAAGATAGGCTTGTTGTGTATTTGGAGTCACCATTGACTTCATAGGACTGAGCTTGGCCCATGAGTAAGGTTTGAACAACCTAATCAAGGTGTTTGGCATCTTCTAGCCTAATTTGGCTCAAATACATCACAAAAACCTGCTTATCTCTTCATGGTGGCACTCAACATTTTTCTTCTCTTTGTAAAAGTCTAAAAACCTAAAATTCTACCCTAAAACCTTATAAAAAAATTATTTTTATTTTCAAATAGTTGTTTTATTTTTCCTTAAGTGGTTTGTTTCTCACTTGAGATCACATAGGGACAAGTATAAGGGTTTTTTTAATTTAGTTGACTTGAGGAGGAATGTGGTTTAATTACAGTTCTATTGACTAGCTAGAAGGTATATTCACTCCCTTTCCACTTGTGTATTTAAAATTTTAGTGCAAATTCATTAAATAGGCCATTAATGATAGGAAATTTAATTTGTTATAAATTTTGATCGACAACTCAGAATCGAGTGTCATCTTTTTCTAAAGTATGTATTTTTTGTCCTCTTTACATTGGTCTAAGTTGTTTTATAAAATTCACTAAATTCATAAAGTATCATATTTTGGGGGTTCTCTACTTCACCCACTTTTCACACTTGTACCTCTTTAATGAATTATCAATAGAGTTTGATGTCCCTCCATTTTTTCTTATGCACTGATCATTCAAGATGAATTATTGATTAAGTTTAATGTCTATATGAATGTGTTTATACTTAAAACATTATGGGGGGTCATTTTTATTGTTATGAGGGGTTATTATGTGGTGTTGTGTTTTAAATGAACTTCTACACTCTCATTTTTTGTATTGTGTTGAATCCTACACTTACTGCTCATTTGGATTCATTCTTGGTTGTGTTCGATGTTCTCTTCATGAGTGTGCACTGTTCTTAGGGGGTCATTATAGTTTTTTTTGTGCATTTGTGCACTTTTATGATGAGATTTGTTTTTACACCAATGATTCTTCTTGGAAAAACCAACTATGCTTCTTGGCATGCCTATGTGGAGCACTTTCTCACAAGCAAGAATCATATCCTATTCCTATATGGCTAGATTCCTATTGTCACTGGTCATGTTCTATTTAATAAGTGGGATAACACTTATGAAAAGGTTCTTGGTACACTATTGTTACATGTTTCCATGGATCTTCATTTCCATGTGGAGCATAGAGCATGTCCTTACACTATTTAGAGCATCTTACAGTCTCTTTTTAGATATCCTAATGAGATTTACATCACACCTCCTATTCTGCTTCTTAATGTCTCTTCAGATAATATTTTACTCTCTCTTCCTACTCTTATTTCTTATGACAACACATCCATGGTGGATAATGCTCTTCTTTCTATCAAGCCACCACTACAGGACAAGATTATGCCTAACCCTATTACGAATTCTAATTATGTTCATGTGCATGGTGTTTCTCATCTAAATCCATCATAGATTGCCACTTTAGAGGACTACTATTTTCATTGAGAGTACACCTTGGGAGAGCATTGATGACTCTTCTCTTCTTATGGATATTTAGTCTATGGATCTGTGTGATTCGTTTGTAGTCTCTTCTTCAACCTCGAGGGTTGTTGAGCCATGGTTTTCACTTCCCTTGCACATCATTTTTGTGAATTTTCCATGTCATTTTTCTTCATTGGACTCACCTATATTTGATGAAAATTTTGAGCTTGAGCATATTTTTAAGACTGAGGACTCTTGTTCTAACACAGATCACTACAATAATGATTTTGACACACTTCCACCATCTCCTTGTCACCTTTTAGATATTAAGGAGTTATTTTCTGATCCACCTACCTCTAGTATATTTTAGACATTGAAGGGTGTATTTATGTTGATCCAAGACTCATTAGACATCGAGTAGTCTATTCCATAGCTACAGGGCATTCTACAATCCTTCATAATCTCTACTTTCATTACACCCTTATTTCATAGAGAAGTTGGTCTTTTTACTATGCATGAGGAACACAATTCCTTGTATAGGGACTACACCTTATTTAGAGATCCATCAGGAACTTGGTGAGCACTTTCACTACTCTAGGTTGATTCATTCCTCATTGTACCTACTTCTGACAAGTTTACATTAGTGACATTTCTTCTAGTTCTTGTGCACAATATTTTCAGACCTATGTCACTCCTTGTTTATAGACCTATTTTAGATATTTTTATACTACTTCCTTCATCTTCCATTATGGAATGGGCATAATTTCAATACGTACCTTCTTTTCTTCATTTGGTAAAAGGAAGAAACATTGTTCAATGTAGATGGAACTTACACAGTCTTCAGGTAGAAAATCTTTTTATCAATATCGGTAACCTTACGAGCTATACTTGGAGTGTGGATTACTTGAACATCATCTTCAAGGGGGCCTTATAACTCTCTCTTCTTATTTTTTCTCTTTTGGGAGGGAGTTTTTTCCCACAGGGTTTCTCATTTTCTCCAATTTACGAGAGTTGCTTTGTACATGGGTAACTCATCAGGGCTTGTTGGTGGGACCAGTTCTTTTTACCTGCCTAAGTTATGCTTATAGGGAGTGTTATTTTAGGGTGTTTAGTTTTTATATATTTCTTATTGTGGTTATTTCCTACACATATTACATGGGTTATTCCACCTCATTTGAAATTTCCCTACATTTTTAGGATATGCTTGCTTAGGTATACATTGTCATAGGAGTTACATGTTTGACTCATCATTAACTAGATAGAGTTACTCTTGACCTACTATTTTTGGCATGGGAGATACACTCTAATCTTGAAAAATTTGACCTACTTTCATGGGGTAATTACACATTTCACTCCCTATTTTTATAACTTTCTTATTGAGATATTCTATGGAGTGTTAGATATTTGCTCTCATTCCTATGCAATATTATCTTATGCATGATTTCTTTTACTAGCAACTTCATTGTGATGTGCACTTGCTCAACTTGTGAGATCACTCTACTATGTGCATTCATTTATCTAGTGTTCCTAGCTACAACTCTAATACATAAAAGGTCTTTCATGTGTTGGTTTGATTGATTTGTCACTTGTGCATGTAGGTTGGTTTTATCGGTGAGAATGCAACTTAGTCGAGAATGCATTTGAATGATCAATACATAAGTAATAAAAACCAGAGGGACATCAAACTCTGTTGATAATAAGTTAAAGAGGTACAAGTGCAAAAAGTGGGCCAAGTAAAGAGCCCCCAAAATATGACACTTTATAAATTTAGTGCATTTTATAAAACAAATTAGACTAATGGAAAGAGGATAAAAAATACATACTTTTGAAAAAGATGACACTCGATTGTGAGTTGTCAATCAAAATTTATATCAAATTACATTTCCTATCATTAATGGCCTATTTAATGAATTTGCACTAAAAATTTAGATACACAAGTAGAAATGGAGTGAATATAGACTTCTAGCTAGTCAATAGAACTAGAATTAAACCACGGTCCTCCTCAAGTCAACTAAAGTCAAAAAAACCCTCGTACTTGTCCCTATGTGATCTCAGGTGAGAAAAAAACCACTTAAGGAAAAATAAAACAACTATTAAAAAATAACAATTAAAATTTCTTAAGGTTTTAGGGTAGAATTTTAGGTTTTTAGACTTTTGTAAAGAGAAGAAAACATTGAGTAACACCATGAAGAGATAAGGTTTGTTGTCATGTATTTGAGCCAAATTAGGTTCAAATATGCCAAACACATTGAACAAGTTGTTCAAACTTTACTCATGGGCCAAGCTCAATCCTATGAAGTCAATGGTGACTCCAAATACATAGTAGGCCTATCTTGATCCAAACATATGGAGAGAGGTGCCACCCATGGGAGGAAATGCAAGTTATATTTGCAAACACAATTATCATTTTTCAAGAATAAATCTATAATGGTTGCCAAAGGTGTACTAATGCACAGGTCTTTACTATTCAGATGGCTAGATACATGATATTAAAACACCATTGACATAACCAATTTCATAAATAGGTGCCACAAAAACTAAAAATAGGTCCAAGAGAATCCAAGGAACTTGGTTGTGGAGAATTCAAATTCTACCAATGCTAAGATGTGGTGAGCTAGGGATGACTCGATTTAATATATGTTTGATTACAATACCGAGTGCCAAGATTTGAGTTAGGTCTCAACATAGCAGGGAGCTAGGCTGAGTGGATTCTTAATTTAAATGTTGAGCTCATCATTGTCAATATAAGATTCGAGCCAAATTTCCAAGTGCTAGCCAACCTGGTGTAATAATTGAACACTATGAGAGGGATGGTCTAAAACATTTATTCCAATGCACACCCAACCATGGGAATCTGAAACCAAAACCAAAGGCAAGCATTCAAATTTTTAGAAGTGCTTTGTAGACACTAAAATTTTATATGTCATCTATGAATTATTTGGTAGTTTAGGCCTTTAAATTATTATTTCATCCTAAATATGCCTATCTTAAAGTCTAAACTATTTACCATTAGGTACTCGATAATTTATTTTTACAAATTACCATTTTATATTATTAACCAATAAAATCTAATCTACAACCCATAAATATTAACCCTCTAACAACTTACCCTCATAGTAAAACCATTGCTAACAAACCCCATGTTTTTAATCCCAAAGAACCCCACAGTTGGAACAAGCCAAAATGGATCAAAGTGAAATTTTAACAAAAAGCGTGAATTGGTAATGATCCTCCCATGATCGGTGCTAATCTTCCTACATCGGCATTGATCTATATATACATAGGTGACCATTTGGTTTAGCCATGCAAAATTTCAATCTTGAAATGTTGTTAAGATTTCTTCAAGAGAATTACAGGCAACCTCTAGCTCCACACTAATGAAAGTAGGCTATACCCAGTCTAGAACGGTCATCATAAACTAAGAAGATTGTTTTCACCTTTAAAAAGGATATAATCTACCTACATTTATTTCAAGGTAAGTTCTTTATCTTGAATATTTCATTTCTTATTTAATTCTATCTATTTCTTTCTCATTTGACTGTTAGAACGTCTAAGATATCCTCAGTTTTCTCTTAGAATATCCTCAATTATCTTTTAGCTTTATGTTTATGACCTTATGCAATTTTAAAAGAATCAATGTTGATTCATCTGAATCGGTACCTATTTTGTAGGATCGACATTGATCCCTACATTCTATTTAAGAATTAGATCCATTTAGTCACAAAACTCTATCTTAGATTCATTTTGATTTGATCTTCTACCTTTATAAATATGAATTTTATCTATAGATGACACTGCCCAGAGTTTCACATGAAATAATTAGTATCACTGATCTACCCATCACCTCTCAACCTCTTTTTACCAACTAGAGTGATGGTGCTTTTGAGTTGGAACTTTATGCCATTGTCTGTTCTCCTTCAGTTGAAGCCACTTCTTATTAATTAGATTTTATACAAGAAGATGTGAATTATTTTGGAACTTATTGGAATAAATGCTTCACTTATGTTGATAATTTAGATGAAGATTGGTTCCTAAGAATTTTGTTATCACATCCATATCACATCTTTTTATTTTATTATTATTTTATTTTTTTCAAAGCCTGGTAAACTTTTTAATCTGACTGGCGCCGTTGGCTAGACACGACTAATACCAGTACCACGAGGCCTGGGGGGTAACTCAAACACTGGACCTGTAGAGTTGTAACGAAAATACCCGACTAGCCGACCATGACCCCTGACCTTATAATTTTAGTTTTTATTATGCATTTAATTTGAAAATAGTGTGCTGACATCCACTTGAGGAAGTTCATAACTTCTTAGGACTGGTTCTAACCAGACAACTCATTTATTCATATAAGCCTAGTTTTCAGTTTTAGAGTGGCTTTCATACAAGCCTAATCACCACCTTTTGGAATGTCCAAGATTGGCCTACTTCTCAATACACATTTGGATATCCATGCCACATTGTCAAATCATAGATAATTTATGGGCTTCATGAGCCATCTCATACAACACACATTCATACCAATTTCAGTTCATAGTTCACTACATCTTTTGGTGTGATGTTGACTTTTTTTATTTTTATTTTTGCTTTTTGATAATTGTCTTTTCTTTAAAATGATTTGTATTTTAACTTTTTATGGATTTTGTAGATAACTAAACATGAGTGACAAAAGTGACACACATAAATGAGTTTTATGTTTTGGTTATATGAAGTAAGATATCTATAGAGATGATTGACTAAATAATTTGGCTTTCTTATAAGCTATTATGTGATCTCAAATATCAACCGTATGTGTGCTTAATATGAGAATAAAAATAAAGGAAATAAATGGAGATCCAAAGAGATTTATATATAATTATGCAATGATAATTATATTTTTTAACTGATCATATGATAAAGATAAGATATTATGGGTATGTGAGTTTAATAACCAAGACATAATAATAACTATCTTTGTGCTAAAAAGCAATCATAAAATTAAAAATAGAGAAAAAGAAATCCATGTAAAAAGAATTACAAGCCATAAATATAAGGATAATCCATAAGATATCATGAAAAATATATAGATAAATGAGACAAAATCAACATGAAAATCAACATATCTAGTATATAAATAGTCATAAATCAAGGCCAAATCATATAATAATGTGATAATGGCTTAGAATTTTAGAAAGCTTTGAAAGCTGATAAGGATCTACTTAGCAAAGGTCTCAAGTGGAATGTTGGAAGAGGTAACAAAGTGGACTTTTGAAAAGATCTTCGGATCAACTCCCCTTTGGCCTCCTCCTTCCAAGATTTAGAATTAATTTCTTTCTTCAAAGAGACCTTCAACCATAAGGTTGTTCATTATTGGGAGGAGACTAACAGAAAGAAGAAGTGGAAACTTCTCATAAAAGATGATCTGAACTAGAAGTAAACCTATCTCTTGCATGACTTAAACATTTCTCTCCAACACATTCATATCATCTTTTTCCAAAGGAGGATGCTCTTATTTGGAAAAATTATCCTAGTGGTCTTTACTCTCTTAAATTTGGATATATCTCCCTTTAGGGTCAAGCGTAAGTTGATGATAAATGGAATGATCTTTGGTTAAAAAACCTCATTCTGAAAATCAATGTTTTCTTTTGGTTGGTAACTTAGAACAAGATTTTAACTATGGATAATCTGGTGTGAAGGGCTATTCCTTTTTCAAAATAGGTGCACTCTCTGTAGATGGGAAGCCAAATCTATCGAGCATTTGTTCCTTTCCTATTCCTTTGCTTCTTCCATTTTTGAGCATTTCTTTAGTAGGTCTAGTTTTCCTTGGGTTACCCTAGGCTCCATTAAGGACCTAATTACTCAATCGAAGCCATACTAAGAATCTCATCCATTGAAATTATAGTGGAATTTGGCTCTCCCCCATATTTTTTAGGGCATTTAGAAATCTAAGAATTATTGTATTTTTTAGAATTACAAGGCCAATCCTTCATCCACTTCCAAGAGGATCTTAACCTATATCCATGAAAATTGGTCATCGTTCACTCCCTGTTTTGACCAAACTAGTTCCCCTATCTTCTCCTAGATACTAAACAACCTCAATCTTGACATACTAGGTAAATCCCAAGTGAAGGGGGTTGATAAGTCAAAATTCAAATTGGTGCATCTTCTTCCCTCTTGGTTTAAACTAAATTTTGATGGGGTAACAAAAGGGAACCTGGGCCCAGTGGGAGTGGGAGGAGTTATCAAGGATTCTTTTAGGAATATCAAAGTAGCCTATGTGGGACCATTAGGGATCCAAACAAATCATGTCTCAAAAGCTAAAGTGATACTTTAGGGCATCAAAATGGAAGTCAAACTTAGCTTGGAATTCCTCAAAATTAAGGGTGACTCAATGAACATTATTAATTGTCTAAAAGGCCTTTCCCACTTTTCTTAGAATATTTTTGGAATCATTGATGATGCAAAAAACTTGTTGGCCCTTTTCAAAGGGGTCTCCATAGTGCATGTTTACAGAGAGGGTAATAGGTGTGTCGATTGCATGGCCAACCTTGGGGTCCAAATAAGTGATTTCATTAGTTGGCATGAGAGAGATTTTCCTAATGATATCATCTCAATTATTGAATTAGAAAAAGGACACACCCCACATGGTTATGATGGTTTTTTTAATTATGACACAAATCTGGATTGAGAACTTTGATTTTAATATGTGCAATGTAATTATCAATATGACCTTGCATATTTGGGTCATTCTGAGATCACAACACATTTTTTTATTTGTCTCTTTTATCTATAATCTACCCATCTCCTTCTCCAAGTGCTTAAACAGTGAAACTTGTATAAGAAGTTTGCAAATTCACAAAATGGGTAGGGATAGAGATCGGTTTGAACCAATTTCATGCTCTGATGTTAAGGAAAATGAATATGTGTGGCATAAAATGGTCAAAGGCATTTTGGCACCCTTCATGGAATGGCTTATTGGGCATGACATAGGGATTTCTAGGGACTTCACTCATGACTAGAAAGATAATGAACTTTGAATGTATGGCTTGAGAATCCTAATCACAAAGGATCTCATTGGAAAGACTACCAAGATGGAATGTAATGAAATTAAAGCTTTCAAAGATAAGAAGAGAAAAGAGGAGCTTCTGGGCATTTTCTTCAAAAAGGAGACAAATAAACCCAAGATTTCATCTCAGAAGAGTTTCATGAGGTCAGAACTACCAAGGAAATGGCCTGAAGTTTGCCTCAAGATTATGAGGTATATTACTTTAGAGGGAAAACATACTATGATTTTTTCCCATCACATCCTCCTTCTCAATCATTTCAAAGGCCACACCATCAGCATTTTATTTTTTCTATTACAATCCTTGGAAGCCTTGATGTTGAACTTTAATAAGAACCCTTTGGTAGATTTAATTCATCAAGGTTTGATTTTTTTATTGATTAAGCGAGGGGAATTGCAATGGTCCAAGAGAATAATTGAGGTAATGGATATCCCCAATGAGAAGGATGATACTAAAAATGGAGAAGATTACTCTACTAAGTTAGACTTTGATAATGAGAGGAACATAATGTTGGGGATTTTACTGAGCATGCATAGGAGGAGCCCAAACTAGATATGGAGAGTCCTATCTATGTCCATCCACTAGCCAGTAGAGGTAGAGGGGTTATCATTTCCAATACGAAAGTGCAAATCATGAATCCTCTCCAAGAGTTGGACATGAATATTTCTATCTAGAAACCCCTAAATAGTGAAATTGTAAACAAATTTGATAAATTAAAAGGGTTATTGAGCCACAAGTCAACAACTAATAAAGTGGGCAAGGATAATTTGATACACACTCCATAAGGTAATAAAACAACTTAGAGTGGTTATTAGGAGGTCAACCAGGATCTTGAAGAAGAGAAAGTGAATATTCAGTCTACTATTCTCAAGTGTAAAAGATAGGAAGAGGATAAGGACCATTTCATTAGAATCCATACCAGAGGGATGAATAATAAAGGTGATTGTATTGAGACCAAGAAATTAGTCTTTATTCTGAATTAGAATAGTTAGATTTTCTTTATCTCTTTTTATTTGGTCTTAGGTTTTTTTACTAAAACTTGGCATAAGTTTGGTGGTAGGGTTTTTAGCTACTAGGTTCATCTTTTGTCCCTTTATTGTCCTATTGTTTTGTCATGTCTATATTCAAATTTTCTTATATAAAGGGAATGAGACCATTGTTATTTCTATGAGGGTTTATTGTGTGGTTTTGTGTTTTAAATGATCTTCTACACTCTCATTTTTTGCATTGTGTTGAATCATACACTTACTACTCATTTGGATGCATTCTTGGTTGTGCTCAATATTCTCTTCATGAGCATGCATTGTTCTTAGGGGGTCATTATAATTTATTTTATGTATTTGTGCACTTATATGATGATATTTTTTTATACACCAATGATTCTTCTTGGAAAAACTAACTATGCTTCTTGGTGTGCCTACATGGAACACTTGCTCAAGAGCAAGAATCATATCCTATTCCTATATGGATAGATTCCTACTCTCACTGGTCATGTTTAGCTTAATAAGTGGGATAACACTTATGACAAGGTTCTTGGTACACTATTGTTACATGTTTCCATGGATCTTAATTTCCATGTAGAGCATAAAGCATGTCCCTACACTATTTAGAGCATCCTACAGTGTCTTTTTAGATAACCTAATGAGATTTACATCACACTTATTCTACTTCTTAATGTCTCTTTAGATACTATTGTACTCTCTCCTCCTACTCCTATTTCTTATGACAACACATCCATGGTGGATAATGCTCTTCTTTCTATCAAGCCACCACTACAGGATAAGATTATGCCTAACCCTATTACAGATTCTACTTATGTTCATGTGCATGGTGTTGCTCATCCAGAGCCATCATATAATGGCACTTTAGACGACTATTATTTTCATTGAGAGTACACCTTGCGAAAGCATTTATGACTCTTCTCTTCTTATGGATATTCAGTCTATGGATCTATGTGATTCCTTTGTAGTCTCTTCTTCAACCTCGAGGGTTATTGAGCCATGTTATTCACTTCCCTTGGACATTATTTTTGTGAATGTTCCATGTCATTTTTATTCATTGGACTCACTTGTACTTGATGACACTTTTGAGCCTCAACATATTTCTAAGATTGAGGACTCTTCTTTAAACACAGATCACTATAGTAATGATTTTGACACACCTCCACCATCTCTTTATCACCTTTTAGATATTAAGGAGTTATTTCTTGATCCACCTACCTCTAGTCCACTTCAAACATTAAAGGGTATAGGTATGTTGATCCAAGACTCATCAGACATTGAGTATTCTATTTCATAGTTACAGGGCATTCTATAATCCTTCATAACCTCTACTTTCATTGCACCCTTATTGCATAGAGCAATTGGTCTTCTTACTATGCATGAGGAACATAGTTCCTTGTATAGGGACTACACCTTGGTTAGGGATCCATCAGGCACTTGGCAAACGTTTTCACTACTCTAGGTTGATTCATTCTTCATTGCACCTACTTCTAACAAGTTCACTTCAGTGGCATTTCTTCTAGTTCTTGTGCACAACATTTCCAGACCTATGGCACTCCTTATTTTTAGACCTATTTCAAATATTTTTGTATTACTTCCTTCATCTTCCATTACGGAATGGGCATAATTTCAATACGCACCTTATTTTCTTCCTTTGGTAAAAAGAAGAAACATTGTTCAATGTGGATGGAGCAGTCTTCAAGCAGAAGATCTTGTTATCGATATTGGTCATCTTGCGAGCTGTACTTGGAGTGTGGATTGCTTCAACATCATCTTTAAGGGGGCCTTCTAAATCTCTCTTATTATTTTCTCTCTTTTGGGAGGGAGTTTTTTCCTACAGGGTTTCTCATTCTCTCTACTTTATGAGAGTTGCTTTATACATGGGTACCTCATCAGGGCTTATTATCGAGACCAGTTATTTTTACCTGCCTAAGTTACGCTTATGGGGAGTGTTATTTCCTACACATATCACATGGGTTATTCCACCTCACTTAGAATTTCCCTACATTTTTGGGATATGCTTGCTTAGGTATACATTGTCATAGGAGTTATATGTTTGACTCATTATTAACTAGATGGAGTTACTCTTGACCTACTATTTTGAGTATGGGAGTTACACTCTACTCTCAACACATTTGACCTAATTTCATGGGTTAATTACACATTTCACTCCTTATTTATACATCTTACTTATTGAGATATTCTATGGACTGTTAGATATTTGCTCTCATTCCTTTACAATATTATCTTATGCATGATTTAGTTTACTAGAAAATTCATTATTATGTGCACTTGATCGACTCATAAGATCACTCCACTATGTGCATTCATTGATCTGGTGTTCCTAACTACAACTCTAATAGACAAAAGTTCTTGCATGTGTTGGTTTAATTTATTTGTCACTTGTGTATGTAGGTTGGTTTTATCAATGAACATGTAAATTAGTCGAGAATACATCTTGAATGATCAGTGCATAAGTAAGAAAAATGAGAGGGACATCAAATTCTATTGATAATGTGTTAAAGAGGTACAATTACAAAAAGTGGGCCAAGCAGAGAACCCCCAAAATATGATAATTTATAAATTTAGTGCATTTTATAAAACAAATTAGACCAATGGAAAAAGTACAAAAAATACATACTTTTGAAAAAGATGACACTTGATTTTGAATTTTTGATCACAATTTATATCAAATTACATTTCCTATCATTAATGGTCTATTTAATGAATTTGCACTAAAAGTTTAAATACACAACTAGTGAATATAGCCTTCTAGCTAGTCAACAGAAATGGAATTAAACCACAGTCCTCCTCAAGTCAACTAAAGTCAAAAAAAACCCTCGTACTTATCCCTATGTGATCTTAGGTGAGAAATAAACCACTTAAGTAAAAATAAAACAACTATTTAAAAATAATAATTAAAATCTTATAAGGTTTTAGGGTAGAATTTTAGGTTTTTAGACTTTTGCAAAGAGAATAAAAATGTTGAGTTTTGCCATGAAGAGATAAGCAAGTTTGTTATTATGTATTTGAGCCAAAATAAGCTAGAAGATGCCAAACACCTTGAGCAGGTTGTTTAAACTTTACTCATGGGCCAAGCTTAGTCCTATGAAGTCAATGGTGACTCCAAATACATAGCAGGCCTATCTTGATCCAAACATATGGAGAGAGGTGCCACCCATAGGAGGAAATGAAATTTGTATTTGTAAAACATAACTATATTTTTTCAAGCATAAATATGTAATGGTTACCAAAGGTGTGCTAGTTCACAAGTCTTTAATATTCAGATGGCTAGATACATGGTATTAAAACACAACTGACATAACTAGTTGCATAAATAGGTTCCAAAAAAACTAAAAATAGGTCCAAAAGAATCTAAGGAACTTGGATATGGAGGATTAAAATTATACCAATGTTAAGGTGTGGTGAGCTAGGGATGACTTGATTTAATATCTGTGGGATTGCAATACCGAGTGCCAAGATTTGAGTTGGGTCTCAACATAACATGGAGCTAAGCTGAGTGGATTCTTAATGTAAATGTTGAGCTCATCATTTTCAATATAAGATTCAAGCCAAATTTCCAAGTGCTAGCCAGCCTGGTGTAATCATTGAAAACTATGAGAGGGATGGTCTAAAACATTCATTCCAATACACACCCAGCCATGGGAATCTGAAACCAAAACCAAAGGCAAGCGTTCAAATTTGTAGAAGTGCTTTGTAGACACTACAATTTCATATGTCATATATGAATTATTTGGTGTTTTAGGCCTTTAAATTATTATTTCATCCTAAATATTCCTATCTTAAAGTCTAAATTATTTACCATGAGGTACTCAGTAATTTATTTTTACAAATTACTAGTTTACATTATTAACCAACAAAATCTAATCTATAACCCATAAATATTAACCCTCCAACAACTTACCCTCATAATAAAACCATTGCTAACAAACCCCATGTTTTTAATCCCAAAGTTACCCATAGTTAGAACAAGCCAAAATGGATCAAAGTGAACTTTTAGAAAAAAGGGTGAATCGATAATGATTCTCCCACTATCAGTTTTGATCTTCCTAGATCAGCATCGATCTATATATACACAAGTGACTCTTTGGTTTAACCATGCAAAATTTCAATCTTGAAATGTTATTAAGATTTCTTCAAGAGAATTACAGCCAACTTCTAGCTCCACACTAACGAAAGTAGGCTATACCCAGTCTAGAACGGTCATCACAAACTAAGAAGATTGTTTGCACCTTCAAAAAGGATATAATCTTCCTACATTTGTTTCAAGGTAAGTTCTTTATCTTGAATATTTCATTTCTTATTTAATTATATCTATTTCCTTCTCATTCGATTGTCAGAAAGTCTTAGATATCCTCAATTTTCTTTTAGAATATCATCAATTATCCTTTAGATTTCTATTTACGACCTTATGTAATTTTAATAAAATCAATGTTGATTCATCTGAATCAGTACCAATTCTATAGGATCGACATCAATCCCTATATTATATTTTAGAATCCAAGCCATTTAGTCACAAAAATCTATCTTAGATTCCTTCTGATTTAATCTTCTACCTTTCTAAATATGAAATTTATCTGTATATGACCCTGCCCAAAGTTTCACATGAAATAATTAGTATCACTGATCTGCCCATCATCTCTCAACCTCTCTTCGCCAACTAGAGTGATGTATATTTTTAGTTAGAACTTTATGTCATTGTCTATTATCCTTTAGTTGAAGCCACTTCTGATCAATTAGATGTTAAACAAGAAGATGTGAATTATTTGGAACTTATTGGAATGAATGTTTTACTTATGTTGATAATTCAGATGAAGATCAGTTCCTAAGCATTTTGTTATCGCATCTTTCTATTTTGTAATTTTTGTTTTTATTATCCACTTAATTATGAAAATAGTGAGTTTACATCCACTTGAGGAAGTTCATAACTTCCCAAGACTGGTTCTAACCAAGCAACTCATTTATTCATATAAGCCTAGTTTTCAGTTTCGGATTGGCTTTCATACAAGCCTAATCTCTACCTTTTGGAATGTCCAAGATTGTCCTACTTCTCAGTACACATTAGGCTATCCATGCCACATTGTCAAATCATAGAGAATTCATGGGCTTCATGAGCCATCTCATACAACACACATTCATACCGGTATCAATTCATAGTTCACTACATCTTTTGGTGTGATGTTGACTCTTTTTATTTTTATTTTTCCCTTTTGATAATTGCATTTTCTTTAAAATGATTTGTATTTTAAATTTTTATGGATTTTTTAGATAAATAAACATGAGTGACAAAAGTGACACACATAAATGAGCTTTATGTTTTGTTTATATGAAGTAAGATATCTAGAGAGATGATTGACTAAATAATTTGGCTTTCTTATAAGCTAGTATGTGATCTCAAATCTCAACTGTATGTGTGCTTAATATGAGAATAAAAATAAAGGGAATAAATGGAGATCCAAAGAGATTTATATATAATTATGCAATGATTATTATGTTTTTCAAATGATCATATGATAAGGATAGGATATTATGGGTATGTGAGTTTAATAACCAAGACATAATAATAACTATCTTTGTGCTAACAAGCAATCATAAAATTAAAAATAGAGAAAAAGAAATCCATGTAAAAAGAGTTGCAAGCCATAAATATAAGGATAATCCATAAGATATCATGAAAAAGATATAGATAAATGAGACCAAATCAACATGAAAATCAACATATCTAGTATATAAATAGTCATAAATCAAGGCCAAATCATATAATAATGTGATAATGGCTCAACATTTTGGAAAGCTTTGAAAGCTGGTAAGGATCTACTCAGTAAACGTCTCAAGTGGAATGTTGGAAGAGGTAACAAAGTGGACTTTTGGCAAGATCCTTGGATCAACACCCCTTTGGCCTCATCTTTCCAAGATTTAGAATTAATTTCTTTCTTCAAAGAGACCTTCAACCATAAGGTGGTTGATTATTGGGAGGAGAATAATGGAAGGAAGAAGTGGAAGCTTCTCATAAAAGATGATCTGAACCAGCAGCAAGCCCATCTCCTGCATGACTTAAACATTTCTCTCCAACATATTCATATCATCTTTTTCCTGAAGGAGGATGTTATTATTTGGAAAAATGATCTTGGTGGTCTTTACTCTGTTAAATTTGGATATGTCTCCCTTTGGGATCAGGCGTAAGTTGATGATAACTGGAATGATCTTTGGTTAAAAAACCTCATTCCCAAAATCAATGTTTTCTTTTGGTTGGTGATTCAGAACAAGATTTTAACTGTGGAAAATTTGGTGTGAAGGGCTATTCCTTTTCCCAATAGGTGCACTCTTTGTAGATGGGAAGCTGAATCTATAGAGCATTTGTTCCTTTGCTTGTTCCATTTTTGAGCATTTCTTCAACAAGTCTAGTATTTCTTAGGTTACCTTAGGCTCCATTAAGGACTTGATTACTCAATGGAAGCCACCCTGAGAATCTCATCCATTGAAATTATAGTACAATTGGGCTCTCCCCTACATTTTTTGGGGCATTTGCAAAGCTAGGAATTCTTTTATCTTTTAGAATTCAAGGCCCAATCCTTCCTCCACTTCTAAGAGGATCTTAGCCTTTGTCCATGAAAATTGGTCATCCTTCACTTCCTCTTTTGACCAACCTAGTTCCCTTATCTTCTCCTAGATTCTGAACCACCTCAATCTTGACATACTGGGCAAATCCCAAGTGAAGGGAGTTGATACGTCAAAATATAAATGGTTTCATCCTCCTCCCTCTTGATTTAAACTGAATTTTGATGGGGCAATAAAAGGCAACCCAGGCCCAGTGAGAGCGGGAGGAGTTATCAGGGATTCTTATAGGAATATCAAAGTGGCCTATGTGGGATCATTGGGGATCTAAACAAATCATGTCTCAGAAGCTAAAGTGGTACTTTAGGGCATCAAACTGGTAGTCAACCTTAGCTTAGAATTCTTCCAAATTGAGGGTGACTCAATGAACATTATTAATTGTCTGAAAGGCCTTTCCCACTCTTCTTGAATAGTTTTGGAATCATTGATGATGCAAAAAACTTTTTGGCCTTTTTCAAAGGGGTCTCCATAGTGCATGTTTATAGGGAGGGCAATAGGTGTGTCGATTTCATGACCAACCTTGGGGTTCAAAGAAGTGATTTCATTAGTTGGCATGAGAGTGATTTTCCTGATGATATCATCTTGATTATTGAATCAGAAAAAGGACACACCCCACATGGTTATGATGGTTTGTTTAATGATGACACAAATCCAAATTGAGAGCTTTGATTTTAATACATGTAATGTGATTATCAATATGGCCTTGCATGTTTCATTCATTCTGAGTCAAAACACATTTTTGTATTTGTCTCTTTTATCTATAATCTACCCATATCCTTCTTTAAGTGCTTAAACAATGAAGCTTGTAGAAGAAGTTTACAAATTCATAAAATAGGTAGGGATAGAGACCGGTTTGAACCAATTTCATGCTTTGGTGTCAAGGAAAATGAATATGTGTGGCATAAAATGGTCAAAGGTATTTTGGCACCCTTCATGGAATGGCTTATTGGGCATGACTCAGGGATTTCTAGGGACTTTGCTCACGAATGGAAAGATAACAAACTTTGAAGGCATGGCTTGAGAATCCTGATCTTAGAGGAGTTCATTAAAAAGACTACGAAGATGGAATGTAATGACATCAAATATTTCAAGGATAAGAAGAGAAACGATGAGCTTCTTGTCATTTTCTTCTAAAAGGAGACAAATAAACCCAAGATTTCCTCTCATAAGGGTTTCATGAGGTTAGAACTACCAAGGCAATGGCTTGAAGTCTACCTCTAGATTATGAGGTATATTACATTAGAGGAAAAACATATTGTTATTTTTTCCCATCACATCCTCCTTCCCAATAATTTCAAAGGCCACACCATCATCATTTTGTTTTTTCTATTGCAATCCTTAGAAGCCTTGATGTTGAACTTTAATAAAAACACTTTGGTAGATTTAATTCATCAAGGTTTAATTTTGCTATTGATTAAGAGAGGGGAACTGCAATTGTCCAATATCATCATTGAGGTAATGGATATCCCCAATGAGAAGGATGATAATGAAAAGGGAGAAGATTACTCTATTGAGTTAGACTTTAATAATGAATAAGAGGAACATAATGTTGGGGATTTTACTGAGCATGCATAGGAGGAGACCAAACCAGATATGGAGAGTCATGTCTATGTCCATCCACTAGCTAGTAGAGGCAAAGGGGTTCTCATTTCCAATTCTAAAGTGGAAATAATGAATCCTCTCAAAAATTTAGACATGAAGATTTCTATCCAGAAACCCCTGAGCAATGAAATTTTAGACAAATTTGATAAATTAAAAGGGTTCTTGAGCCACGAGTCAATAGCCATTAATTGGGCAAGGATATTTTAGTACACATTCCATAGGGTAACAAATCAACTTAGAGTGGTGATTAGGAGGTCAACTAGGATCTTGAGGAGGAGAAAGAGGATATTTAGTCTACTGATCTAAAGTGTAAAAGATAGGAAGAGGATAAGGACCATTTCATTAGAAGCCATACTAGAGAGAAGAATAATAAAGGTGATTGTATTGAGACCAAGAAATTGGTCTTTTATTCTGAATCAAAATAGTCAAATTTGCTCATCTCTTTTTATTTGGTCTTAGGTTTTTTGACTAGAACTTGGCATAAGTTTGGTGGCAGGGGTTTTTAGCTACCAGGTTCATCTGTTGTCCTATTGTTTTGTCATGTCTATCTTTCAATTTTAATCTATAAAGGGAATGTGCCCACTATTATTTTTTTGAGGGGTTATTATGTGGTGTTGTGTTTTGAATGATCTTCTACACTCTCATTTTTTGTATTGTGTTGAATCCTACATTTACTGCTCATTTGGATGCATTCTTGGTTGTGTTCAATGTTCTCTTCATGAGTGTACATTGTTCTTAGGGGGTCATTATAGTTTTTTTTATGCAGTTGTGCACTTTTATGATGAGAATTTTTTATACACCAATGATTCTTCTTGGAAAAACCAACTATGCTTCTTGGCGTGCCTACATGGAGCACTTTCTCACAAGCAAGAATCATATCCTATTCCTATATGGACAGATTCCTGCTCTCACTGGTCATGTTCAATTTAATAAATGGGATAACACTTATGACAAGGTTCTTGGTACACTACTGTTACATGTTTCCATGGAGCTTCATTACCATGTGGAGCATAGAGCATGTCCTTACACTATTTAGAGCATCCTATAGTCTCTTTTTAGATATCCTAATGAGATTTACATCACGCCTCCTATTTTGCTTCTTAATGTCTCTTCAGATACTATTGTACTCTCTCCTCCTACTCCTATTTTCTATGACGACACATCCATGGTGGGCAATGCTCTTCTTTCTATCAAGCCACCACTATAGGACAAGATTATGCCTAACCCTATTACAAATTTTACTTAAGTTCATGTGCATGGTGTTGTTCATCTAGAGCCATCACAAACTGACACTTCAGAGGACTACTATTTTCATTGAGAGTATACCTTGGGAGAGCATTGATGACTCTTCTCTTCCTATGGATATTCAGTCTATGGATCCATGTGATTCCTCTGTAGTTTCTTCTTCGACCTCAAGGGTTGTTGAGCCATGCTCTTCAATTCCCTTGGACATTATTTTTGTGAATGTTCCATGTCATTTTTCTTCATTGGACTCACTTGTACTTGATGACACTTCTAATCCTAAGCATATTTCTGAAACTGAGGACTCTTCTTCGAACACAAATCACTACATTAATGATTTTGACACACTTCCACCATCTCCTTGTCACCTTTTAGATATTAAGGATTTATTTCCTGATCCACCTACCTCTAGTCCACTTCAGACATTGTAGGGTGTAGATATGTTGATCCAAGACTCATCAGACATCGAGTAGTCTATTCCATAGCTACAGGGCATTCTACAGTCCTTCATAACCTCAGCTTTCGTTTCACCCTTATTGCATAGAGTAGTTGGTATTTTTACTATACATGAGGAACACAATTCCTTGTATAGGGAGTACACCTTGGTTAGAGATCCATTAGGCACTTGACAAACACTTTCACTACTCCAGATTGATTCATTCTTCATTGTACCTACTTCTAACAAGTTCACTTTAGTGGCATTTCTTCTTGTTTTTGTGCACAATGTTTCCAGACCTATGGCACTCTTTGTTTTTAGACCTATTTCAAATATTTTTGTACTACTTCCTTCATCTTCCATTATGGAATGGGAATAATTTCAATACACACCTTCTTTTCTTCCTTTGGTAAAAGGGAAAAACATTGTTCAATGTGGATGGAGCTTATACAATCTTTAGGGAGAAGATCTTGTTATCGATATTGATCACCTTGCGAGTTGTACTTGGAGTGTGGATTTCTTCAACATCATCTTCAAGGGGACCTTCTAACTCTCTCTTCTTATTTTCTCTCTTTTGGGAGGGATTTTTTTCCTACAGGGTTTCTCATTTTCTCTACTTTATGAGAGTTGCTTTGTACATAGGTACCTCATCAGGGCTTGTTGTCAAGACCAGTTCTTTTTACCTACCTAAGTTATGCTTATGGAGAGTGTTATTTTAGGGTGTTTATTTTTTGTATATTTCTTATTGTGGCTATTTCCTACACATATCACATGGGTTATTCCACCTCACTTGGAATTTCCCTACATTTTTGAGATATACTTGCTTAGGTATACATTGTCATAAGAGTTACATGTTTGACTCATCATTAACTAGATGGAGTTACTCTTGACCTACTATTCCTGGTATGGGAGTTACACTCTACTCTTAACACATTTGACCTACTTTCATGGGGTAATTACACATTTCACTTCGTATTTGTATATCTTGCTTATTGAGCTATTATATGGAGTGTTAGATATTTGCTCTCATTCCTTTACAATAATATCTTTTGCATGATTTCGTTTACTAGCAACTTCATTGTGATGTGCACTTGCTCAACTCGTGAGATCACTCCGCTATGTGCATTCATTGATCCGGTGTTCCTAGCTACAACTCTAATACACACAAGGTCTTGCATGTCTTGGTTTGATTGATTTGTCACTTGTGAATGTAGGTTGGTTTTATCGATGAGCATCATGCTTAGCTAAAAACATCTACCGGGTCTGTAAGCCTAAGATAGAGTGTCATGAATGCACCATTTCCCACTTTCATAAGCATTCGGTGTCATAAATTTGTTGTATTGGAGCGTGCACAAAAAATTCATTTTGGCCAATTCCAAGATCAACTAGTCCACTCTCAATAGTTGATAGGTGTGCGAGGGATCCAAAAGGCTAATGTGATTCAACGTAAAGCCTTTGATGATGTTCTCTCTCTTCTTATATAACTTTTGGCTTCAATAATGATCTCTACATTCTTGATATATGAATTGAGAAAACTTTTTATATCTGTGTGCCTATCACAGACATATGTTAGTATTATATTATATGTTATTTTGAAAATATGTAATCATGTGAACTATGAATATATATGTAAAGATGAGATTTGTACAATGTTAGCCATTTATTAGATACTCTTACCTTTGAAAATGAATGAATAAGAATATTGATTTATGGATACTTAATATTTTTATTACAAATGAATATTTACTCTATTTTGTGAAAAAGATGAATGTTTTTATGAAATCATGTTCTTTAATTATTTAGTAAAATAATTTGGAAAGATTGTTGATTTTAATATGAAATCATTGATGTTGGGAGGAGATAAGAACCGGAAGCACACAATTTGATTAACAAACCAAGCAACTTAATATGCGGAAATTAACCAGATTCACCAAGTAACTAGAATTCAGAATAACACAGCATATGAGAGACAATACCAAATTGTATTAACACTTTATACAGAAAAGAATACAATAAAGAAGATGCCACTTCTTCTCCACCACCTTACAGAGGTTTCCCACACCTCAAGTGAACAGTAATTCTCCTCCCCAAAGCTCTCCCTTTCACAGGTCCCAACACCCAACTCAAATACAGAGTTGGTGTTCACCTCCCGTGCTCCACGCACACCACAAGTGCTCCACGCACTCCACAAGCACTCCACGTGCTCCACAAGTACTCAAGGTACTTCAAGTAGATCTCCCATGAATCTGCAACAACCTGCAATTCAACAGACCATACTTATGGAAGGAACTCCCTTGCCTTCCTCTTGCTCTATCCGAGTACACACCTGTACTCCAAGTAGATCATGCCTGATACTGCTCCCTGTTGTGTTGCTGTCTATATGACCTTGCACCCCTGCAAATCAAACAATGGTTCTATTCACCTGTGAACCTCGACCTTGCACACACATACACATGCAGATCAACGATCTTACTTACCATGTAGATCTCCTATATAGGCCATGCAACTGTGACCAAGATCCTACACTCTTGAAGAACCCAGCTGGCTCTCCAATCCAGCACCAACACACCTGGTACTGAGGCACTAGGAGGAACACACCATAGCTCTACCTCACACACAGAAGGAGCTTATAATTATGCTCTCTTACTCCCTAGCACACTTTTCCAATACAACCATGAGTCTATTATATAGATCTCATCCAAACAATGATTAGACATCTAATTACAATAATTAGATCCGCAGCTATGAGTCTAAAATTAGCACTCATCATGCAAACACTTGGTTCGTTAGCTCACTGCCCGTAATTAACTCGCAGTCGAACTACACAGGCGACCGACGTCGGTCCCTGTCCGCCTGGGGTCGCCGACGCCGGCCGATATATGACCGACGTCGGTTGCCTTCCTGTCTTAATCTGCCGACGCCGGTTGGCCAGACCAACACCAAACACTTCTGACACTTAGCAACTCATTCTGCAACCTCCTCCATGTCTGCATCAGTGAAGCTTTTAGCTCCACAATCCTAACAATTGATATCTTAGAAATGGCAAAATTAATTTACATTTAACAAGTACTTTAATTACTTAGTAAATGAATTTGGAAAGATTGTTGATTTTAATATGAAATCATTGATGTTTTAGAAATGGTAAAACTAATTTACATTTTTGTTCTTTAGTTATTTTAGTTGCATGATTTTATATCTAAATGTGGAATGTTACTATTAACTAAGGAACTATTGAAAGGATAATTTGGAGTCACAAGAAATTAAAAAACACTGGAATATTTTTTTGATGTTTCGCTGAAGGGGTTTTTACATTCTTAGAGAGGGATATGTTCAAGGTATTATTTAACATTTTTTTTCATAGTACTCAAAATTTTAGTTTAACTTTTTTTGTCACTAAAACTTGTACTCTAATTATTTATGCAAGATTGAGAACAAATGTAGAGGCTTATGTGTCTCACATATTATACATATCTTTAGTTTAATTGGGGATGTCATTTTCATTTTTATAGATTTCAATAGATTAGTACTATTGACACTCACCCATATATGTATAGAAAAAATAAATATTGTTCTTGAAGGGTTTACAAGTATAATAGAGTTTTCTTCAAGGTTTTTGAAGCACATCATTTTGCATACATACAATGTTTTTATTTTCTTTGATATGTGTGCACACACATCAAATTGGAATAAAATGGAGACACTTAAACATAACCCCTATATTAGTCAATAAATTTCATATTTATTGAATGTTTGTGTTATTGTCAACTCGTTTTATATCATATATTATTATGATCACACCTTGAAATTATCTAGAACATGTACTTACACTCGTTTCTGGAACATAATTGTACTAACTTGGAAAGAAAAATCTGAGCCCCCATACTTCTATTCCAATGTGACCCTTGTTTCACCCCTTTCACTTTAAATTTACATGCCAATGGGTCTTTAATTTGAATTCAAGTTGCCTATAAATACACAAACACCATGTGGCATTTAACACATAGGGGTCATCTAGAATCATTTAAAAAAGCATTTAGTATTTAGAAATAATTAAATTTATTATCCACAATAAACTATTAAGCATTTACATAGATTAAGCAATTATTAGTGCATTCATTGTGGCACTGAAATTCATGTTATAAAAATGACATTGTATTGATTTGTTTACTTGATGAATTACTATAATCATTTGAGTATTGTTTTTGATATTGTACATAATATAGAATGACAAATATCAATATAGCTAAACAATTCTTTGGTATAATATATGCCCCGAAATATATGTTATTTTCTTTATAGTTTTCAAATATAATTGTCTAATTAGGGCAAAAGATCATTTATCTAGTAATATATGATGAAAAAAATTGAGTGAGGCTTTCAAGCCCTATATCACTTGAACACAAACGTCAAAATGCATTGCCATTGCTAAATTTTTGCCAAGAGCAAATCTTGTCAATGTGAGCTTTCCCAGATTTAGATCTTGATAGTTTTTATATCATTTTTAATTCATCATAAGCTTTTTAGATCAACTTTTGATCATTGTTGAGCATTGTTTTTGACTAGTCACATTTTTACAATTGTCATTTAATATCTCAATATTTCTGATACATTTTTTAATTTTATATTTGTCTTTCTTTTCTAAAAAATTAACTATGTTTGAAATAATTTATTGTACATTTATTTTCAACTTAATTAAATATGTATAAATATTTTTATTACAATTTAATTAGAATTCGTTTGTCCACATCACAATACACAATTTGAAATTTACAAAAATAATTTAAATTTTATTTAATACTCTACTTAAATGTTTAAAAAACCAACATATATATATATATATAATGTAGAACGACAAATATAATATAGCTCAACAATTCCTAAATATATAGCATTATAAAAACTTTTAAAAAGTAATAAAGATATAACATTATAAAAATAACAGTTTTGGGAAACCATTGGGCTTGTAAGGAGGAACGAGTAGGTGAGAAGGAACTAGGAAATAAAAAGGCAAAGATGGTTCTTAAAAAAAATTACACATAGGAAACATTAGCGGTTACTGACATGGGTATGAAGAATCTCTATACGCCTGGGCTGGGGAGATTGTGATTCAGAGGAGATTCTCCATCCCTGCCAGCAGGCAGCCGCAACTTGTCATGATTATCAGGATATAACGAGGCTCTGTATTTGTAAGAGTGAGCACATACCAAAAAGAAGAGGAAGTTAAGGGCAGTTAGGAGCGCATAAAACCAGAAATAATAATCATAGCGGCCCTTGTTGATGTTTTGGTGAAGCCATGAAGGGCGGCCATGGGCATGGGTAGCTGTGGCCCACTCTATGACTTTGTTGGCGAGCGTAGCCAGGAATGCTCCCAATCCTCCAGCAGTGGCTGCGAAGGAACTCCCGAGGCTGCGCATGGCATCGGGGGCCTCCTCGTAGAAAAACTCCAGAATCCCCACGCCTGCAAATGCTTCGGAAAGCCCCATCAGGCACAACTGGATCACTAACCAGTAGGCGCTCAGGCCAGGCATACCCACAAAATAATTTTCGATAAACCCGTGATGCACCGCGTAGTTTCTTCTCCATCGCTCGAAGGCGCCCGCCCATATTACAGAGAGCACAGATATTGCTAGTCCCACGCCCACCCTTTGCAGACTGCTAAGCCCGCGAGGGTGCCCTGTGAAACGTCGTGCGAGGGGAACGATACATGGCTCGTATGTTGAAAGGACGATTAATATGAAAATGGCGGGGAAGACACCCATGCTTATGACGGGGACCTCCAAGTTTCCGATGTGCCTGTTCAGCGTGTATGCTTGCTGCACTGTTGTTGTGATGTAAACGGAAAGCAGGGTGCTCAACAGAATGGTGCTCACCCACACGGGAAGGACCCTCACAAGCATTTTCACCTCCTCAATCTGAGTCACCGTGCACACTCTCCACGCCCTCCGTTTCCCCCTCCCGAAGTCCGACTTCCTCACCATGCCAGCTTTGTCCAACACACTGCCAAATTAATTTAGAGGTGAGACTCAGAAACATATATTGCTAATTTTGTATGTTAGATTGAAAAATTGATTACTTACCTGTAATCATATGTATGAGGGAGCTTATTACTACCTCTGATGTCAGAGGTTTTACCGGGGACCTCGTACAGCTCGCCGTCCTTCTCGTCTAGCTTTCTTTTCCGAAAGGCGGCAACCACGACTTGCATTATCCGGGTGAGAGGGCTGCCTCCGGGAAGCCTATGCCGGTAGAGCGGCGTCCCTGCGATGAATAAGGCATTAGCAAGGGCCATGGCCACTGCGAGGGATCCGAATGCGTAGGCCCATCCCAAGTGTATTTGAAGATACACAACCAGCGTGAATGACAGCAGCACACCACAGGAGATGCAGATGTAGAAGAAATTAAAGAATTTGTCCAGCTTGGCCTTGTAATCCTGCTCTCTCTCATCCAGCTGATCTGCACCGAACGACGACACGCACGGCCTTATGCCCGCTGCTCCTATCGCAGTTATATACAAAACCGCCAGAAAATATGACATCTGCCATGCTTCTGCAGGTTCGCATGCTTGCATGAGCAACTCTAGCAAATCACACCCGCTTTGGCTTGGGGTGAAGCTTTTCAAAGTCGCAGATAACGTTAGAAAGATCAATCCCTGCACAAAATATCAATAATCCCACCCCTTCAAATGACAATAATATAAGATTGTAATTAGTACATTTGATGGCAGTGCCAGTGGCAGTGGCACTTACTATTAGATATATTGTTGAAAAGATAACAATGGTCCAATATCGACCTAAGTAAGCATCTGCTAAAAAACCACCCGCTACTGCAGAGATCTGTGATATGCCCATAAAATTATTCGATGTGTTCCTGGCGTCTGTGAAGGGCCGATGCATACTTCCGCTCAAATAATCTACCAAACTGACGGAGATACCCATGTATGCCATCCTCTCAGCAATTTCATTTCCTGCACAACAATTCAAGCTAAAATATTTTAAATTACATAATCCTCACTCTCTATTACTAATCAAATCACAGTTTGAGCATGTTTACCAAAAATAAAACAGGCAGCGGTCCAGCCACCTGTCCTGGATAAGTCTGAAATAGGAGTGCCCCTTAAGTTAACCGGCATCGTTCCGATGTCAAGTTTGTCTACTTCTTTCTTCACACCCGGACTCATGTCGATACGGAGTTGCGCAGGTTCCTGCATCAAAATCAATTAGATTACATTAGATTTGATTTGATTTCATCCATTGTTCTTTCAAAAGATGAGATCTAGCGTTGGCGTTGGCGTTGGCGTTGGCGTTGGCGTACCATTTTATTCAGGAAATGCCTCTGCTCGTCCAACCAAGAGTTATCTTCTTTTCATTTTCCCAACAGGATAGATGAAGCATTGTGGTTTATAGTCGTAGTCGATCAGTGCATTGAATGCACACAAGTGTGGTTGATGGGCATGGCATGTCAAGCATTAAATGATATGGAGCTTTTAGCAGGTTTTGGGTGATATAATTATGAAATTATAAATAATGAAAGCTTTGTTCAACGACGTCGTTGACAATTGATCATCAAAGGATTTCAAATATTACCCCTCTATCTCGATAAAAGTGACATAGGTGAGACTGGTGATCAAATTTGAAGCCCTGGTGACCATCAACAATCATATGTTGATGTCCATATTATCCATATAATGGATATAAATACGATCGAGTATTGTTATTTACAATGGCATCTTTTCTTTAAGAAGAAATAAATTTTCTTGTATATCTTTCAAAAGACATTAAAAGGGATTGAAATTATTTAAATTATATGTGCTCAATATTCAAGTTGAATTTTTTATATTGTAATTATGGTTGTAATTGTTTTGAGGATTGAAAGTTAATATTTTTTATTTAAAAAATAATTAATTGATATAATTTTAAAATTCAAAAAGAATTATTTAAAAAAAGAAAAATTTATAATCTTTAATGTTTATTTTTATCATATATAAAGAATGTATTATCACGAATTTTATATTATCAAAAAAATTTATGGATTTATTAAAGTGAAGAGTGTACTAGTGAGAAATGTGAGACGTGAATTACACAAAAGCAAGATTAAATGCACACATACAAAACTGCAAATTATAAAGAACAATTTATAAAATACAAAAGACGTAAAATAACTTCAACTCAATACAATCAAATACAATAATATAAGTGATGTGCATATAGGAGGTGAATGTGTAACCTCCTCCAAGAATAAAGGCAACCTCTACCTAGAATAAAGGCAACCTCCACCTAGAATAGTGGTAACCTCCACCTAGAAATAGCCAATAGACAATTGGTCAAGCGTATTAACTACCACTAACTAAAATAATATGGTCAAGTGTACACCAGAGCAAGCATATCCCATAAGTGTAGGTAAACTCCAAGTGAGGTGGAATATCCCAATTAGGATAATACAAATAAAGTGAAAAAAATAAATTCTACACCAACACTCCCCTTAAACACAACTTAGGTGAGTGAAAACAAAAATAGGTCCCAACAACTAGCCTTGATCAAATACCCATGTACAATGCAACTCTCAGAAGTAAAGTAAAAAGAGAAAGCCCAATGGGAAAAAACTGCCCCCCCAAAAAAAAAGACTTAAAAGAGAAGGTAAGACGAGAAAGCCCCACTTGAAGCTACAATTAAAGCAGCCTCTTGGAGTGACTGTGCATCAAAAGTAGTTGCAGTGAAGAGTGGATCACCATGAAAAGGTGAATGAATTCGCCAAGTATCTGATGGATCTCCAACCAAGGTGTGGTTCCCATAGAAGGAACTATGCTCCTCATGCAAAATAGAAATGGCAACTGCTCCATGAAGTGATGGTGTATCTAAAGCAAAAGCGAAGGAGTGTGGAAGGTCCTTCAACTATGTAGAAGATAGCCCAATGTTTGATGTGTCCTAAATCAAATATCCTACTCCCTGAAAATCCCGTGGTGGATCAAAAGTAGGTGGATCCATAAATAACTCCTCAAGACATGAAAGGTGACAAGGAAATGGAGGAAGTGCATCTCAATCACTACTGTAGTCATCTATGGTAGAAGAGAAGTCATCAACATCAAAAATATGCTCAGACTTGAAAGTGTCATCAACTACAGGGGTATCTAATGAAGAATCTGAAAGAGGGACAAAGTGGGAGAAAGAATATAGCCGAGTTTCATGATCGACTAAACCCACTACAATGATACTATCATTATCAATTCTCTGACATACACTAAATTTGGAGTGAACTCAACTTGCATGCCTTGACCAAGGTGAGTAATCTGCTAGACTAATAGGAGACTAGTTGATAGTGAAGGAATACTTAAAATATTGTCAAATGTTCCACCACTCACATCAAGAGTCCCTCTCCTAAAAACTCGTGTAGAAGTATTATCACCTAGTCAAATAGAAGACATGTCACACAGTTCCAAGGAAGTGAACTCCACGTGTGAAGAAGCCATATGATGTGGTGCACCAAAATCATAACTCATGTAGGAGTTGGAGGTACCATTGCAACTAGAGCTCTCCCATTTGGTTTCTCTTTTTCTAATTCTGTCCCTTTCTTATTGTTATTATCCTTGGATTCATGGGTTGATGAACTCAAGAACACCTATGTTGTTCTTCTCAAGGAGACTCATGAGGTGATCGATCTATTTTTTAAAACACTTACTTTTATCATGGTTTCTCATGCAATACCCACATTTGATCCTCTCTTTTTTGGATTTAACCCTAGAAGAGGAAGTGTCAAAGTTTGGTTTGGTGGTGGGTTGATCCTTCTTTCTCTCATGATCCTTGGTGTTTGAACCTTTTTATTATCATATCCTACAAGTAGAGCATGTGGTTTAGTGGAATTTAGTGCACCCATCTGAATTAGTTTATCTTGTCCCCAAGTTAAATCAACAACAAACTCATCAAAGGAGGGCATAGTCCATGAAGTACCAAGTGCTCTCTTGGTTGCATGGAAGGTGGAGATGAAAACAAAATAGTTAGGTCCAAGTTTTGCAAGGACATAAACGATGAGTTGTGAATCCTTCTTATCAATTTTACATTATTTTAGTTCAATCTAAATGATTTTAATTTGGTGAAGTAATCCTGAAGTGTGTCAAAATTGCTAAGGGCTAAGAATAATGAACTCATTTTCTAGTTCATGCCATCTCATCTCATCCAAGTTCCCAGAAAGTTTCTCTAGGGTATCCCATACTTCCTTGGGTGTTTTGATTTATTCAATGTGAAAGCACATATCTGGTGACATAGAAAGACATAGAAAACCAAAATGTTCATCACACTTGTCAAACCATTTTTCTTTATCTGTATTTGGTTTAGTTTGCATACCCATAGTTATCTTATAGAGCTTCTTATTTTGCAAGGCGAGTGACATGGAAGCAAGGAATCTCATGATATTTGAAGGGTGTGAGAAAATCAACTAAATCATGATTCATTGTAGATAAAGTGAGTTTATTTTTAACAAATTAAATAAATGCAGAAAGAAGGAATCGCAATAATTTATATACCCCCCTGAAATTATGCTTGACCCCCCAGATTTTGGCACTTTATATTTTAGTGCATTTTATAATGCCAATAGGACCAAAATGTGGGAAATAAAAATATATAAACTTTTGAAATAGATGGTGCTCAATTTCAAACTATCGATCAAAATTTATTACAATTTTACTTTTTAGTAAACAAGGCCTATTTAATTAAAATTGCACTAAAACTTCAAAAAATTCCCTGTGGTGAGAGTGTACCTAGCCTTATAACCACTCATTGGAATCATCTTGGAGTGTAGAATATAAGGGTTCATATTGTGAGGGGGAATTATTCTCTTACCAACCCAGGCCTCACCCTTCGTCTTCGACATGCGAATATACAAGAACTAAAAACCACTTGATTTACCCTTAATAGAATTTCTCCCAATTTGACTTGTATTCAAAAAACATAAAATGCTAAATTTTAAAATAATAATAATTCAAAGTGTAAAAATGAGTAATATCCACCTTGGAATGTGGTGGGGACCACAAAGGAGGATGGCATACTATTTTTGGTTTTTAGAAAACCCAATAATCCTTATGCATGCTTGTTGCTACTATATGGCATCACCATTATGCTTGTGCAAGTCTATAAAGAGGTAGAATGGTTGATTTGAGGCACCATTATGAGGGATGACACCATGAATGAAGATGGAGGGCTCCAATGAAACTTTTGTTGCAAAGGAACTTCAAATTCTGAATTTATTATTTGTCAAAGGTCACCATTTGACTTGTTTAGGCTTGCATTTTATTCAGGCTTGAAGGATCACACCAATTGAGAGTAGAGCCTTATTTCCCAAGGATGAGTAAGATAAATTTAGGATTTAAGAGTACCACGTAGTAATGGTTTTGAATACCAATATCAAACAAAATGTGAATAGGTTATAAGATGTGTTAATGGTGAATCAGGGTGTGAGTAATTACGTTTGAGCCATGAAATAGCCGTAGAACAGGTCTAGGACTACTTAGAGCATAACTATAAATCAAAGTACCAAACCTGTATAAAAAACACCAATAAAAGCACTCATCCAACTGCACCAAATCACCATCATCAAACAATGATCCATCCAAACAACTTCAACACATCGTGTACATACGCTGAATACACAATAGACCAAACAAAACCAACAAACACCTAGCACTAAAATTACATAATAATAATAATCTTAATATTGAAAACTTACAGAAACTAAACCAAAAAAGATCAATACTAGTGATGTTATGATACCATATCGAAGAACACCACGGATCTATTGATTCGAAGAGTGCACCGATGACAAATGTGAGATGTGAATTACACGAAGGCAAGACTAAGTACACACATATATAACTACAATTTATGAAGAACAATGAGATAAAATTCAAAAGGCATAAAATGGATCCAAATTAATACAATCAAATAGAATAATGCAATTTATCTACATATAGTAGGTGAATGTGTAACCTCTTCCAAAAATAAAGGTAACCTCCACCTTGAATAAAGGCAACCTCCACCTAGAATAGTGGCAACCTCTATCTAGAAATAGCTAGTCAATAGATGACTGGTCAAGGGTAGTACCTACTAATAGCTAAAATAGTATGGTCAAGTGCACACCTAAGCAAACATATCCCATAAGTGTAGGGAAACTAAAAGTGAGGTGGAATATCCCAAGTAGGATAATACAAATAAAGTGAAGAAAATAAATCCTATACTAACACACATAATCTTAAAGTGATGTACAATATGTTAGTGTTGTTACTTACTAGTTTATCAAATTGGGACAATTTTAAATATTTTTATCTTGAAAAACTATAGTCTGTTATTGATTTTTTTGTGACTAAACAATCCAACGAGGATATGTCAAAGATAGTAAAATTATAGATTCTCATTTATCCATGTGATTTTTATAATGTATCCATGTGATTCTTCCAAAATACATCGATTAGTGACTCCCTTCTCCTACTTGTCCAAGCATAAAATTATTAGAATATGAAAGGTAATAAAATTTAAGATATTTGTGAGACATACATATTTAGTTGAGAGCTGAACTAGAATGTGCAAAATAAAATCCTAAGGTAACAATTGATAAGATTTAATAATACATTTATTGGTATGATAACCTCTTGAACATTACTTGTCTAGATAAAAATAGACACAAGTACACTTCAAAATTTTAAGAAAAAACACTATTTAAATCTTATAAACACTAAATTTGAATTATATAGCACATCAATTTTGTACACAGAAAATACCTATCATGGTTGTACCTGTTAATCCTAAGACGTTTCTATTGTCAAAAATATCACGTTCATTATCTATTTATGCTAAGTTGCTTATCAATTAGTTCAACCATTATTATTCTGATGACTAGGCCTTCTATACTATGAAAAGTATTATAAACCTTATTATTATCACTCTCTGTAAGTTTTGGACCTATACATATATTCTAGCTTCCCACACATTTGTGTCCTAGCTAAATGCCTACGTTGACGCTAGTGTCCATGTTTAAACTAAGTGTTTAGTGCCCAAAAGTCATCCAATTTACAAATAAAACATATCCAAAAGGTTGGTCTAAGTGCTTTAGTGAGATATTTTCAAAAGGGATTGGTATATATACAAAATCAAGCCTCTTTCATTCCTCACCTAATAAATTCACACCTCTCACAAGGTAACTTACCAAAAGCATTCAAGTGAGTAAAGCTTACCTATTATTTCCTATTTCAATATATGTCATAAGGATAGTCCATCTACAGGTCTAAAGTAATAAATCAACCCATGAGTCCTATTTACCAAATTACAAGTTAGTTCATTGTATGTACTTACTTTCCACATATTGCACTCTTGTGCATACACTGTCAATGCATTAGCTTAAAGAACTACATCAATCTAAGGCCCTCTTTAGAGTGGTGGCTATGTAGGCAACACCCATTGACATAATTATGAAATTATAAATTATGAAATTATAAATAATGAAATCTTTATTCAATGATGTCATTAACGATTATCAAAGGATTTCAAATATTACCTCGCAATCTCGATAAAAGTGACATTTTGTTATAGGTGAGACAGGGGATCAAATTTGAAGCACTGGTGGCCATCAAAAATCATATGGTGATGTCCATATAATGGATATAAAAATGATTGAGTATTGTTATTTACAATGGCATGTTTTCTTTAAGAAGAAATAAATTTTCATGTATATCTTTTAAAAGAGATTAAAAGGGATTGAGACTATTTAAATTATATGTGTTCAATATTCAACTTGAAATTGTTATATTGTAGTTGTGGTTGTATTTGTTTTGAGGATTGAAATTTAACATTTTTTACTTAAAAAATAATTAATCAATATATAATTTCAAATTTTGAAAAAGAATTATTTAAAAAAAGAAAAAAATAATAATCTTCGATGTTTATTTTCAACACATGTAAAGTATTCATTACCATAAATTTTACATTATCAAAGAATGTCACGGATTTCTGAAGTGAAGAGTGCACTAGTGAGAAATGTGAGACTTGAATTACATGAAGGTAAGACTAAGCACACACATACAAAACTACAAGTTATAAAGAACAATGTATAAATACAAAAGATGTAAAATAGCTCCAACTCAATATAATCAAACAGAATAATGCAAGTCATGGACATATAGGAGGTGAATGTGTAACCTCCTATAAGAATAAAGGCAACCTCCACCTAGAATAGAGGCAAGCTCCACCTAGAATAGTGGTAACCTCCACCTAGAAATGGCTAGTCAACAAATAATTGGTCAAGCGTAGTAACTACCACTAGTTAGAATAGTGTGATCAAGTGTACACCTAAGCAAGCATATCCCATAAGTGTAGGGAAACTCCAATTGAGGTGGAATATCCCAAGTAGGATAATATAAATAAAGCGAAGAAAATAAATCCTACACCAACACCCCCCATAAACACAACTTAGGTGGGTGAAAATAAAAATAGGTCCCAACAACTAGGCCTAATCAAATACCCCTATACAATGCAACTCTAAAAAGTAAAGTAAAAAGAAAAAAAACCCAGTTGGAAAAAATTTCCCTCCAAAAGAGAGACAGAAATCTCCACTTGAATCTATAACTGCTTGTAGCCACCCTATATCCTGCAAAGTAGCCTCCTTGAGTAACTATGCATCAGAAGTAGATGCAGTGAAGAGTAGATCACCATGAAAAAGGTGAATGAATTTGCCAAGTATCTGATGGATCTCCAACCACGGTGTGTTTCCCATAAAAGGAACTATGCTCCTCATGCAAATTATAAATGGCAACTGATCTATGAAGTAATGGTTTATTTGAAGTAAAAGTGAAAGAGTGTGGAAGGTCCTTCAATTGTGTAAAAGACTACCCAATGTCTGATGTGTCCTAAATCAAAGATCCTACTCCCTAAAATTTTTGTGGTGGATCAGAAGTAGGTGGATCCATAAATAAATCCTCAAGACTTAAACGATGATAAGGAGATGGAGGAAGTGCATCCTCATCACTACTATAGTCATCTATGGTAGAAGAGAAGTCATCAACATTAGAAATATGCTCCAGGTTGAAAGTGTAATCAACTACAGGTGTATCTAATTAAGAATTTGAAAGAGGGATAAAGTGGGAGGAATAGTATAGCTGAGTCTCATGATTGACTAAACCCACTGTAATGATATTGTCACTATGCAACTCTCTAACATATAGTAAATCTAGAGTGAAATCAACTCGCATACCTTGACCAAGGTGAGTAATCTGATAGACTAATAAGAGACTAGTTGATAGTGAGGAAATACTTAGAACATTATTAAATGTTCCACCACTCACATCAACAGATCCTCTCCCAAAAACCTGTGATGTATTATCACCTAGTCTAATAGAAGACAAGTCACATGGATCCAAGAAAGTGAACTCCACTTGTGAATAATGCATATGATATGATGCACCAAAATCCATAACTCATGTAGGAGCTTGAGGTACCACTGCAACTAGAGCTCTCCCATTTCATTTTTTTTTTAAAATTCTTTCCCTTTCTTATTGTTATTATCCTTGGATTCGTGGATTGATGAAGATGGTTTGATAGACTCAAGAACACCTATGATGTTCTTCTCAAGAAGACTCATGAGGTGATCGATTTGCTTTTTAAAACTCTTAATTTCATCATGGTTTCTCATGAAATATGCACATTTGATCCTCTCTTTTTGAATTTAACACTAGAAGAGGAAGTGTCAAAGTTTGGTTTGGTGGTGGGCTGATCCTTCTTGCTCTCATGATCCTTGGTGTTTTATTTCTTCTCTTTTGAACCTTTTTATTGTCATGTACTACAAGTAGAGCATGTGTTTTATCTTATTCTTGAGTCAAATCAACAACAAAATCATCAAATGAGGGCATAGTCCATGAAGTACCAAGTGTTCTCTTGGTTGTATGGAAGGTGGAGATGAAAATAAAATAGTCAGGTTCAAGTTTTGTAAGGATAGAAAGGATGAGTTGTGAATCCTTATTATATATTTTACATTCTTTTAGTTTCAATCTCAATGATTTTAATCTGGTGATGTAATCCTAAAGTGTGTCAAAATTACTAGGGCTAAGACTAATCAACTCATTTTCCAGTTCATGCCCTCTCATCTCATCCAAGTTCCCAAAAAGTTTCTCTAGGGTATCCCATACTTCCTTGGGTGTTTTGATTGATTCAATATGAAAGCATAGATCTGATGACACATAAAGACATAGAAAACAAAAATGTTCATCACACTTGTCAAACCAATATTCTTTATTTATAATTGGTTCAATTTACATACCCATAGTTATCCTATAGAGCTTCTTGTTTTGCAAGTCAAGTGACATGGAAACCTTTCATTCATGATAGTTGAAGGGTGTGATCAAATAAACTAAATCAAGATTCATTGTAAATAATGTGAGTTTGTTTTCAAAATATTGAATAAATTTAGAAAGAAGGAATCACAATAATTTATACACCCCCCTAAAATTATGCTTGACCCTCTCAGATTTTGGCACTTTATATTTTAGTGAATTTTATAATGCAAATAGGATTATGTGGGAAATGAAAAAACATAAAATTTTGAAAAATATGATGCTCAATTTTGAGCTACCAATCAAAAGTTATTACAATATTACTTTCTAGTAAATAAGGTCTATTTAATTAAAATTACACTAAAACTTTAAAAAAATGCCCTATGGTGCGAGTGGACCTAGCCTTATAACCATTCATTGGAATCATCATGGAGTGTATAATATAATGGTTTATATTGTGAGGGGGAATTAGTCTCCTACCAACCCAGGCCTCACCCTTTATCTTCGATAGGTGAAAATACAAGGACTAAAAACCACTTAATTTACCCTTAATAGAATTTCTCCCAAATTGACTTGTATTCAAAAAACATAAAATGCTAAATTTTGAAATAATATTAAGTCAAAGTGGAAAAATGAGTAATGTATACCTTGGAATGTGGTGGGGACCATAAAGGAGGATGGTGTATTATTATAGGTTTTTAGAAAACCTAATAATCCTTATGCATGCTTGCTACTAGTATATGGCATTGCCATTGTGCTTGTACAAGTCTGTATAGAAGCAAAAAGGTTTATTTGAGGTTCCACTATGAGGTAGGACACCATGAATGAATATGGATGGATATAATGAAACTTTTTCTACAAAATAACTTCAAATTCTGAATTTTTTATTTGTCAAAGGTCGTCATTTGACTTGTTGAGGCTTGCATTTTGCTCAGGCTTGAAGGATCATGCCAATTGAGAGGAGAGACTTATTTCCCAAGGATGAGCAGGTAAAATTTAGGATTTGGGAGTACCACATAGTAGTGGTTTTGAATACCACTATCAACCAAAACATAAGCAGGTCATGAGATGTGTTGAGGGTGAATCAGGGTGTGAATGACTGCTTCTGAGCCATGGAATAGCTATAGAATAGGTCTAGGAATATGTAAAGCATAACTATAAATAAAAGTACCAAACCTACATATAAAAAACACCTCCAAAAAAAGCACTCAACCAAGTGAACAAACTTACCACTGTCAAACAATGATCCATCCAAACCAATTCAATGCACCTTGTACATACGCTGAATACACAACAGACCAGACAAAACCAACAAACACCTAGCACTAGAACTATTTAAAAATAGTAATCTCAATATTGAAAACTTTCAAAAACTAAACCAGAGAAGCTTAATACTAGTGATGCTCTGATACTATATCAGAGAATGCCACATATTTGTTGAATTGAAGAGTGCACCAATGAAAAATGTGAGATGTGAATTGCACGAAGACAAGACTAAGCACACACATTTAAAACTAAAAGTTATGAATAACAATGAGATAAAATTCAAAATACATAAAATGGATTCAACTCAATATGATCAAATATAATAATGCAAGTGATGTACATATAGGCGGTGAATGTGTAACCTCCTCCAAGAATAAAGGCAACCTCCACCTAGAATAAAGGCAACATTTACCTAGAATAGTGGTAACCTCCACCTAGAAATAGCTAGTCAATAGATAACTGGTCAAGGGTAGTAACTACTAGTAGCTAAAATAATGTGGTCAAGTGTACACCTAAGCAAGCATATCCCTTAAGTGTAGGGAAACTCCAAGTAAGGTGGAATACCCTGAGTAGGATAATACAAATAAAGTGAGGGAAATAAATCCTACACTAACACACATAATTTTAAAGTGATGTACAATATGTTAGTGTTGTTACTTACTAGTTTACCAGATTGAAACAAATTTAAATATTTTAATCTTGAAAAACTATAGTCTATTATTGATTTTTTTTACTGAATAATCCATTGAGGCTATGTCAAAGCTAGTAAAATTATAGATTCTTGTGTAGCCATGTGATTCTTCCAAAATACATTGATTATTGATTCCCTTCTCCTACTTGTCCAAGCATAAAATTATTAGAATATGAAAGGTAGTATAATTTAAGAGATTTGTGAGACATACATATTTTGTTGAGAGCTGAACTATAATGTGTAAAATAAAATCTTGAGGTAACCATTGATAAGCTTTAATAATACATTTATTGACATGATAACCTCTTGAACATTACTTCTCTAAATAAAAATAGACACAAATACACTTCAAAATTTAATTAAAATTACTACTTGAATCTTATAGACACTAAATTTGAATTATATAGCACATCAGTCTTGTACACTTGGCAAATACTTATCATGGTTGTACCCTTCAGTCCTAAGACATTTCTATTGTCGAAAGCCTCATGTTCACTATCTATTTGTGATAAACTACTTATCTATTAGTCCAACCATTGTTATTCTAATGACTAGGCCTTCTTTACTATGCAAAATATTATAAAACTGATTATTATCACTCTCTGCAAGTTGTGGACCTATACACATTTTCTATCTTCCCACACATTTATGTCCTAGCCAGATGCCTACATTGATGCTAGTGTCCATGTTCAAACTAAGTGTATAGTGCCCAAAAGTCATCCAATTTACAAATGAAACATATCCAAAAGGTCAATTTAAGTGCTTTAGTGAGAGATATTTTCAAATGGGATTGGTATATATATAAGATCAAGCCTCATTAGTTCCTCACCTAACAAATTCACAACTCTCACAAGGTAACTTATCAAAAACATTCAAGTGAGAAAAGCTTATCTATTCTTTCCTATTTCAATATATGTCATAGGGATATCCCATCTATAGGTATGAAGTATTGAGTCAACCCATGAGTCCTATTTAACAAGTTATAAGTTATGTCATTGTATGTACTTACTTTTCACATATTACACCTTGTACACACACTAGCCAATGCATTAGCTCGAAGAACTACATCAATCTAAGACCTCTTTAGATTGGTGGCTATGTAGGCAACACCCATTGATAGAGGGGTCTTTGGGGTTAGCTCAACAATGTGTGCCCACTAACCCATTTTTTCACAACCACTTAATGGGTGAAGACACTAGGGTTTGATCATTTAACAAAGAGTGACAATGTATGAGCGACATTTGAGTACACTAGAGGAAAAATAAAAAAAATCCAAAGGTTTTAGGTGGTTTTATCTAGATTCAGTTAATATTATGTATTGGACACCTGAGTCTAAGTTAGATAGGTGTGTCTATGCAACCATCCAGATCTGATGCAAATGTCTGAGCCCACCGAGTGTAAATTTATAGAATCTAATGATTGATCTAGAATCTAGATCTAGTCTATTTCTAGCTTATTCTATATCAAATATGTATAAGCATAATAACCAACTAATTATTCTTGTTTTTCATTTATTGCAATACCAATCAATAGTTGTAATTTTTATTTTTAGCATATATTAACATTTAAATTTAGAATATTGTTTATATGATTTTACAATTAATTATCTTACTATAAATCTATTTATCATCTTTGTGATTATTTATATATATATGTTATTAACCCTATATTATATTGATCTATCTCAATTTAGGGTTAAACATTTTGTGAACCCGACCTCTGAGTCTCACTTTGTAAACCTACCCTAATCTAGGGTTTCTAACCTCTTAGGGTTTCAATTTATTGTGATTTATTTTTAGATCTAAGACTTTACCCCAGGGTTTTACCCTCCTCTTGTTGCTAAGATTCATGTTCATACACTTGCAAGTTTCTTTTTCTTTGATTTACGCATTTTAGTCTCGAAACATATTTATTTTTAAAATTCATCAGATGTATTTTTTACTCAAGTTCATATATAAAAATGTTTTTTGTTCACCTAAAATTTGTATGAATTTTTTATTTTTATAATTTACTATTTTTAGTAAATATTAACATACAAGGCACATATTGTACTTATTTTTTTAATAATTTATGATCTTTTTCAAAAAATATATTTTATTAAAAAACCTCTCTCATATCTCTAAAATAAATTGATGTTTTGTCACAATTGTTGATTCTTTATTAGGAATATTATAGGGTTTTTATTGTGAAGTATTCCAAATTATTTAGCCTATTTCTGATTCATAGTAGATCAATTTTCAAATTCCTCATATTTTTTTCATGACTCAATTGATATAAACAAAAACCTCTTTTTGTTTTCCAAACTATTATATGGATTTTGAGATTTTAGCATTTTACTATTTTTAGTAAATTTAGACCTACATGTTGCACATTGTGATTTTGTTTCCCTAGTTTTATAGGTTTTTCTCATTTCCTATTTTCTTTTAAAAATTATTTTAGATTCCAACAACTAATAATCAATCACTTTATATTTCTTTCTATTAATTTGGCACATTGTGGTGACCTTGACCTTTGGTCTCCAAACCCTAGTTGACCTAGGGTTTCCTGATTTACCATTTTTTTTGAATTTTTATTGCTAATTTCATAGTGTTTAAATTTAAAAATTAGATTTTCTTTTTTTCCTAAAAATCATGCTTAACATGGATATATGCGTTGAGAATTTTATTTTCCAATATTCCATGGTGGTCATTGGTTGTTATCTTATTTACATAATAAAAAATCTCAAAACCACAAAACAAGAGAATGATCCTAATAAAAAAAAAACTCAAACTTCTCTTTAACAATATTGTTACAATAATATGGATCCTATTCCTCCTAACCCTAAGGAGAGTGATATCTACCATCCCTCTAACTAGTTCCATGTTATCACTCCTTCAAGGGGTAAGGTAGATGGCATATGTATGCATATTCAATCTGAGGTACCTATATTTTATACTTGTGAATCAATAAAAGATCAACTTATCCTTATGAGAAAGTTAATAGAATACTTGCAAAAGAATTTCAATTCCAAGGTCACATCATTAGAAATGTATATTATATAACTAAAAAGTGTAACACATACTAGTGTTAATCATGTGTTTGCATCCTCATCTACTAATGTTATTGCAAACAAGTTTTCATAGCTAAATAAAAAGATACAACCAAATACATATAAAATAGGTTATTCAAATAGTATACCAAAGGTTACTAAGAGACCAAGTGAACTCCTAAGAGAAATTCTTCGTAATAATGCAATCACATTGCCTCCTCCATATTCTATAAGGAGATCTAAACACTATTTTCACATCATAGAATGCATGGGCATCATAAAAATTATTGTTCTACGTTAAATAAGAAAATACAAAACCTTAAATATAGTGTGAATCATATCATTGATACACCACTCAAGGAAACCACTCACATTAGGATTATCTCTCCTAAAGCACAAGTACCAAAAAAGTAAACGTGGTTACCAAAGAAAAAATCAAAGTCAAAACAAGTGTAAATGCAAAACCTAGAGCAATAAAAAATTCAAATATCAAGATCAAACTAATAAAATGATACAAATATACCTATTAATAATGATACTCAACTTCCAAACTAATATAGCTTTGGAAAGCAATATTTGCAACACTTTGGTTTTAATGGCCAAGGGTTGGAAAAGCATTCCCAAGGCATCACTCATGTTATTTCCACATCTAATCAGAATGACCATCAAAGATTGAGATATATTAACAATACTAATTCAAATCATTCAAATATTCATATCTAATTTTTTAATGCAAAAGAACAAGAACCTACAAATGGAAGCAAGTCCAAGGAAAGTGAACAAATAAAATAAGATATCTTACATAAATACCAAGATGAACCAAACACAATACAAAAGTAACATTTACCAAAAGAGCAAGAATGAATCCAAATGATAATGTAAAATGGATGAATTCATATGAAGAAACTATAAATCATTCCTCAAAGCATCAAATCATTAAACCTTACATAAATGGAAAACAAGGTCAAAATATTATAGTTGACCTAAGTTGTGAATTTAATATATGTTCATGTAAATTCTTTACATCTCTAGAATATGGCATGGAACACGTAAGGATAATATATATAATTTTTGTTTTGGGTCCATTTAATAGAATGTCACACATGGATCAAAATCATGTTCTACTATATTGCATATTAGTCCATTTTTTACTAGATATAATGAAAAACTTGGTAAATCATGGTTGCAAGCAATGAAAAAAAACATCTCCAAAGTAAAGATACCAAATAAAAACTTACCAAAAGACCATGATAAAATTCCTAATTATAATATGCACACATATGGCATATCTTGTTCAATATAGGTTACATATTTACCAATCCTCACATATTCCCATCCTTATATTGAGATCATAAGATAATCTTATCTTTTTAAATATTCCAAAAATACCAAAAAAAATAAAAAAATAAAAAATCCAAAAATATTTTTAGCATTTACATGTTCTATTAGATATTTGGCATATGTGTTGTTAGTTTCGTATTGGTAGATAGCATATCATCTATTTATATATACATGTGTTTCATTCATCTTTTGAGTGTGATACATGCATACCCACACACATGATCTATGCACTTTTAAATGGTGGTCCTTCCCTCTACTCATGTCATATGGACATTAGGGGCATCCACTTCCTTGATCAAAATACACCCAGGTTATATCATTATATGATCATTTTTCATTATCATGTTTGAGCTTATATACTCACACATGCCTTTATACATGTTTATATATTTTGTAGTATACTTAATGTGTTATGTACTTAACATTTTTTTGCTAATACATATATCCAAGGACTATTATGATATGTTTATATTGGTTTCTTATGATTCCATGTTTTTCATTTATGCACTTCCTTGATTGTCTTGTATTGCTTGTTTGAACAATTGAATATGTTCTATTGAGTGCGGCCCTTGTACCTATGTTTGCCTATTTTGAAATTTGCATGTGTCATTATTTCTTGTATGTGGACATTTGAACATGTCATTATATGCTTTGTGTACATTTGACTAAGTCATGTCCCATCGATTGTGTGGCATTTCAACATACCCCTTGTATGGAATCTCCTTAGACCATTACCTTTTGTTTGATTATGAGTGTTCTAGTGTGTGTGCTTGATTACTTGTTGAGCTTGTATTATTACTATCTATATGTTACCATGATTTACATCATGTATATTATTACTTGATGCGATAACATACTATGTTACCCATTGTTATATCTACCTAGACATGCTACTTATATATTTTATATGACCCATACACATGTTATACAATTATCTTATCTTTTGGAGGTAAGGTAACTACGAGTTTTTACTTCCCCTCACCTCAAAAAGGAGGATCATATCAATGGAAACATGTCATAGAGACATGGATCCATACCTTCACATTTTCATATTTCAGTGGGGACATGCTAAAAAGGCATGACCGCCATTCTTATTCAGTATTCAATGTCTCCATATTATAGTGGGGGCATGTTATAAAAATATGTTCTCCAAATTTACACCAGTTTTTAGATTTTACATTTTCAATGGGTCCATGTCTTCCATACTTGAAATTTTTTATAAATTGACTAAATTTCACAATTATGTGATTTGGATACACATTTGTGGTAGCATTCTATACATTGATACCATTTTTATGCTACGGTTTCAACTTGAGACATATATGAGGTTGAAATGACATGCAAATAACACCTTAAATTGCATAAAATAAATTAACTTTCAGATTTAAAATACTACTATGGACTATTATCATATCTAGGATGGACTTATATAGACTGTATTAAGCCAATCTACTATAGTATTTGATTCAATTTAAGTAAGGTTAAGGTGATTAAATCACTCAATCTTACCAAGTTTATAAATTAAAATTAATTAAATCGTCTAGATTTACTAGATATATAGTTTGATTTGATTAGATCACTCACACTCACCAGATTATAAGTATTATTGGGTTGTATGATTGAGATATACTCAATGGCCATGGGGAAACTCATTGTTTTACCAAGGTTTGGGGCATGTTTTCTTCCAATATCTCTCTACATATGCACTTTTAGGTTCCTAAACTATTCTAATCTCAATTACAAGCTTCATAATAAATCATATCTTCAAATCAATTTTCCAAAAAAAGATGGTTTCATCGATACATAAGTGTAATCCTAACCTTGATCTCTTTATTTCTAAACATTTAAATTATAGATTATATACTATAACATACTTTTGGTTACAGGTCAATCACCAAAAAAAAACTCATGTTAGGCTCACATAAAGATGATGTGTTATACACACCCATGTACATATTTTTTTCCTTTAAACTAGAAATTTAATTACTAGATTAAATTGGGGTAAAAATAGACACTAAACCTAAATTATATATCACCTCAATCTATACACTTGACAAACACCTATCATGATTGTACCCTTCAGTCATAAGACTTTCCTCCTGTTGAAAGGCATGTGTTCACTATCTCTTTGTGCCAAATTGCTTATCTCTTAGTCTGACCATTGTTATTCCGATGACCAAGCTTTTTATACTGTGTAAAATTCTATAAACTTGATTATTATCACTCTCTATAAGTTTTGGACCTATACCTATTTTCTAATTTCCTAGACACCTATAAGTTTTGGACCTGTACCTATTTTTTAGCTTTCTAAACACTTGTGTCCTAGCCAAATGCCTATGTTAATTATAGTTTCCATGTTTAAACTAAGTGTCAAGTGATAAAAAAACATCTAATTCATAAATAAAACATATCCAAAATGTCAACTTAAGTGATTTAGTGTGAGATATTTTCAAAAGGGATTGGTATATATACAAGATAAACTTTTATGTATTCTTTGCCTAGAAAATTCACACCTCTCACAAGATCACTTACTAAAAGCATTCAATCAAGAATTAAATTAAGAAAAGTTTTCTTATTATTTCTTATTTCAATATTAGTCATAGGGATAGCCTATTTATAGGTCTGAAGTACTAAAGGAGCAACCCATGAGTCTTATTTTCTAAATTATAATATAGGTCACTATATGTACTTGCTTTCCACATGCAAGCCAATACATTAGGGGAAAACTACATGATTCTAATGCCTTATTATAAGTAGTGGCTATGTAGGCAATGCCCATTGACATAAGAGTCTTTCGGGTTAACTCAACATCATGTGCCTACTAACTAATTTTTTCATAGTCATTCCAAAGGTGAGGAAGTTAGGATTTAATCATTTAACAAGGAGTGATAGCCTATGAGTGAGAAATGAGTACACCAGAGCAAAAGTGACGAAAAACCCAAAAGGTTCTAGGTGGTCACATCTAGATCCAGTCAATATTCCATATTAGACACTTTCATCCACATTATACAAGTGCATCAATGTAACCATCTGAGGTTACAAAGTGTAAATATCCATAATCTGATGATTGATCTAGAATCCAAATCTAGCCTACGTGCAACCTATTCCAAATCGAATATACATACACAGAGTAATTAAGTAATCTTATTTTCCATTTATTGCAATATTAATCAATAGTTGTAATTTCCATTTTTAAGCATATCTTAGCATTTAAATTCACAATATTATTTATTTAAGTTTGTAATTAATTACCCTATTATAGATATGTTTATCACCCTTGTGCTTTTAATTTATATATTCAACCCTATACCATATTGATCCATATTAATTTAGGGTTAAAAAAATTCCTTATAATAACATTAATAGCCCAAATAAAAGATAAATACCTCAAAAAAAATCAAAATTCATGTGAGCATATTTCCATTTCAGAAGACCATCATGTGTATGGGGAACATATGGATCTATTGGTCCAGTGAAAAATGCTTTTGAGATTTTATATGCTTTTATCCATAATAAATAGCTTTCCAATCTACCTCATTTAGAGCATGAGGTGCACAAATGGAGAGAAACATTAACATATACAATGCATTCAAATAAATTATATATATCATTATTTTTTATCATGTTTAACTTTGAAAAATCTCTTTCACATATTGATGTACTTGCTAGAATAATAATGTCATATATACATAAAACATGGAAACCCTTCAAACTATTCAGGTTCACCCCCTCATAGATCCCACACTCCAAATATAATTTTTGTTTGGGTACAATTTATATATAGTACAAAAAAATTCATCCATCTTACTTAAACATTTAACAATATCCACAATAGGTGGGTTCTCAACATTATTTTTTTCACATAAACATGTTAACAATCATTTTTTTATATAGTCTCTATCATCCATCTCATCATAATAATTACGAAGATTGAAAAACTTAGGGGAATCAAATATAGGTGAATTTAAGAACCTTGTATCTAAAGAATCAATAACCTTTACTATAAAAAAATCCCAATACAATGCAATCATCTAGTGTCCATGATCTTTGGGAGTTAAAACAAATCTTATATCTTAATGCATGTACATGTACCTTACATGTTCCATCTAAAAAGTCAAGAGTTCCTCCTTGTTCTCTTCTTTTAAAATATGATATATGCATTATACATACCCTAAATATTCTCTTTGAAATTCCCTACAAAGCTTGTCAATAGTAATATCTAAAGTAGTGTCAAGATGATCCTCTTGTAATTTTTTATTCAACTTATTTAAATCAATAAACACATATACAAGTAAATGGATACAAATTTGTTCTTAAATAAGTCATTCTAAATCATACATTTTTTCTCCTCTAACTCCCATTATTTCAACAAAGTAGGCATGAACTTGACAAGCTTTTCCATGACCTTTCATATATAGAACCACATAATTTTATTTTTAGCACCTCTAAATGACTAATTTGAAAGACTAAATTATCTCTCTTAATTCTCCATGTCTTTTATCAAATTTCTCAAACCATGAATAAACTTTATTTGCAAATTTATTGATAAATTATAGCTCTAAAAAATAAAATGAAGCACCATTTGTTATTAATGCTTCTTGATGAGATATGCAATAAATATATAATAAATGAGGAGCATATATATGAATCTTAGTAGATAAACCTTCATGGATACCGCTCCTAATAGAAGTCCCATCTATCCAAATCCAACTAGCTTCATCAAGGATAAATCCTTCTCTGCTAAAAGAGTTATCATGGAATCATACATGAATTGAGTTATTCCATCCTTTATTTTAATGAGGTATATAAATTTTGTTACATGTTAACTTCTTTAATTTATCAAATATGTAATATAAAATATCAAAATTTATTCCAGAGTCTGATTAGGACTTTCATTAATTAAAATTGAGTAAAATGGACTACGAAAATTCTCATCTTTTAATTTTTTACAATATACCTCCTTCCTAGTTTATAAAAACATTTTTATAGATGTGATATTTGTATATGTAAAGTATTCATCTATGAGAGGCATGTGTGTGTCAGAGTGGGCCAAAATCAAGGATCAATTGGATAAGATCAAATGCACGAGGCTAAATTTGTATAGAGTAATGAAATATTAAGAACAACTCATAAGAGGAAGAAGCTTATCTTCTCAACAAACAATTGAATTAATGAAAATTAACCAAAAACTACATAGGAAGGTACATTATATAGTGAGAAATTAGGTTATCCAAAAATGTAATTAACTCATCTCACAATTAAAAAAAATCTTAAATTACATTTACCTTAATGACCTATTACTAACCTAAAAAAACTAATTGGATCGAGTAGGTAAAACCACAAAATTTGAAAAAACTTACACTAACACCCCCCTTAAGCATAACTTAGGTGGGTATAAGAATTAGGTCTCAACAAAAAATCTTGATGAGGTACCCAAGTACATGGAGATGATCCCATAGAGGAGGAAGAAGATAGAGCTACGTAAACCTCAAGAAGAGCCTACAAATGAAAATACTTATTCTCAATGAAGAGTTTGGTGAATATATCAACAATTTGCTCCATTGTCTGGATGTAGCATATATAAATGAATTAATCATAGATGATCTCCTGAATAAAATTCATGTGAATCTCTATATGCTTGGTCTATTGATAGAGGACTAGATTCTTGAATATCTTGATTATGCTTTGTCTATTGTAGAAGATGATTATTAGTCATCTAAACTAGATGCCAAACTCAATGAGAATAAATTGAAGATAAATAGTCCTAGTGGTAGCATTAACAACTCTTATATATTAAAATTTAGTAGAATATAAAGTAATAACATTATGATTCTTGCTTGACCAACCAATCAGACATAAACTAAAGGAGAAACTATAACCTAAAGTAGACTTATGATTCTAAATATCACTAGCCCAATCTACATCTATATAACTAGTCAAGTTGATGTTGATGCCCACTCCGTAGTGAATCCTAAAACTATGAGTACCTTGAATGTAGTAGAGAATCTGCTTAGCTAGTTTCTAGTGTAAATCATGTGGTTCCTACATGAATATGGATGCCATGCTCACTTCATACAAATATCAGGTCTAGTGTGTGTAAGGTATATGAGACTATCAACAAGTTGTCAATATGAGGTAGCATCAACTAAAGGAGATAGATAATTAGCCTCAATCTTCACACTAGAGAGAAAAAGAGTTAGATTTGGCTTAAATTTAGTTGTGTTAAACTGTGCAAGAAAATCAAGAGCATACTTGGATTGTGCAATAGTGATCCCAGAGTAAGACTAAGAAATTTCAAACTCGAGGAAGTAGTGAAACAATTATAAGTCAGTCATTGACAACCTATCAAACACAACAATTTTAACTGCTATGATGGTGGATGAAGAACATGTGATCAATAGGTCATCCACATAGAGAACTAGAATCAACAGTGAATCATCTTATCATAAAATATAGACATTCAAATCAAAATGACATCTAGTGAACCCAACTAAAAAAAATGAGTCTATCTTGGCATACCAAGCTCAAGGAGCTTGTTTAAGGCCATAGATAGATTTATGAAGTTTTGAAACTAAGAATCATCTGCAAATCCTTGTGGTTAATCCATGTATATTTCCTCTTTGAGGTCACTATGAATAAAATCATTTTTCACATCCATATGATATGCATCCCAATGGTGTGTTGTGGAAATAGCAAGAGTGAGTCAGATTGAGTTTATTTTAGAAACTAAGCCAAACATCTTGGTATAGTCAATCCTAGGGACCTAAGAAAAACCCTTTTCTACCAAAAATGCTTTGAATTTGTCTACATACCCATCTATTGCAAATTTTGTTTGGTATATCCACCTACATTGAGCAAGTTTTCTTCCCTTAGGAAGAGGGACTAACTCCAAAGTGTTATTCCTCAACAAGAAACCATATTCCTCTTCCATCACATTATCCCACTCAGAAGTGCTTGATGCCTCCTAAAATAGACACAAATTAGAAGTAGATGAAATAAAATCATGTGGAGAATCTTGGAATAGTGAATGGGTTTGCTTATTATTTGATAGATCTCTAACCTATTGGCCAACACTTTGAAGTGTCTATCTAGCACATAGAGTACTAGTGCTCAGAGAGTGAGGAAGATATTCCTCATCCTCTAAAGATATTCGAGGAGAAATAAGAAGGGAATCTTCATCATTACTCTCATAATCAAAACTAGAATAAGAATCTAGATCATCAAGATGTTGCTCAAGTAGATATGAATCATCAAAATTATCATCAAATACTAGTACATCTAAGGAATAGGGAGGAGTGTCATGTGCAGAGTCTTTAGGACCCTCTTGAAAGTGAACACTCCTCTCAATGAATAACTCATGAGTGGTGGGATGGAGAAGCATGTATCCTTTAATACCCTCAAAATATCTAATGAAGATGCAATGCTGACTCTAAAGCTCTGTTACCTTATGTTTCTTCTTCAGAATGTGGGCCATAACAAGATATCCAAACACTCAGAAGTGATTTATTATGGGTTTATGACTAATCCAAGATTAAAAATGAGTGATTCCATTTAATTATTTATGAGGAACACTATTTTTGATATAATACACATAGTTGATATCCTCAACCCAATACTAAGGTGAAAGATACTTGGATGTAACATACAATTGGTCATTTCATTCAAGGACCTATTCTTATTGACCACTTTTTGTTCCCATAGGGAAGCCACATCCAATTCAATTTAAGAATTTTGATCGCCCATAAGTTCTCAAAGTTTAGTCAATTCAATGGAAATCAAATGAGTATGAGGTCAAACCCAAATGAGTTTCAAGACTTAGACATTTTGAGGAAGTTCTCGAGACACAATAGCCTTCCTGGCCTCCTTTTCAGCCTTCTCGATGAACATAGAGCACTGTTGAAGCTTGTAGGGATTGAGAAGCAAAAGGACTTAGTTTATTTTTAAGAAGTTTCCATTGATGGCTTTAGGAAGTGAAGAGATAAAATTTGACAGGCCCCTAACAACATCTTGACAACTTCCCAAATTTTTGGTCATAATGGGACTTAGTCATTTATTTTAAAGGTTGATTCATGCCATGTGTCAATCTTTTGATAGTCCCAAGACTTTTCAAAAGTCTTTTAAAGACTTAATTTTTTATGTTCAAATGAAGCCATGTATCACTTTTTTGCTTAACACGACTTAGCCATTTCTCTTTAAAGGTTCCCTGGTGCCACATGTCAATATCAAAGTGGTCTTGAGCCCTTTCAAAATGAATTTCAAAACTTAATGGATTTTCATGAAATTTACTGATAATATCCACATCAGTAAGGTTATGGGTAAATAAGAAAGTGGGATGCTTCCACATGTCGTAATATGGTGACCTGTAATCTCAAAATTATCTATATAGTTCAAAACCTTCCAAGTTAGTGGGTTAGTGGGACGATTCCACATGGCATAATCCCATTGCCTCACTCTCCTAGAGATTTATATACAACACAAATAGTATGTCAAAGCTAAGAGATAGTGGGTGAGTAGGATGGCACTGCATGGCATAATCTTGTTACTCTATAGCCCCTGGGCAGTCTATGTAAGTAGAGTAGTATGTCAGAGTAACGAGTGAGCAAGATGATGTCACATGGAAAAATATCACTTCACCATATGAATAATGGTCACCATTGCATTTGAAGCCTTAGTTGAGTAATAAAAGAGTGACAAAGAGCCACATGGAGGTGTTAGGCCCTAATCACATAGTGGTAATAGCACCCAGAGAATAGGATAACACTAACTGACACTTGATAGAGCTTGACCTATCAAACCATGCCATGTGGCATCTAGAGATGAACCCAAGTCAAGTTTACATTCTAGAATAATTTACTAAGTGTTGAAAGAGGGACCAAGGAGGAATATATCATAGAATCAAAAAAGGCATAAAATGAGCTTGATGTCAACATGTGTCTATATCCCACCACTTAAAATTTTGTTGACATCTACATTGGCACTAACTGAAGCAAAATTGATGACTCATTTTTCCTGTTTAGATATGAAATTCATGAATCAACTATGTAACTTATTGTATTTGTAGAATCAATGGTAGAATGGCTTCATGTACAAATCATGATACAACTCAATATAAATGCTATAAAAATGATGATAGGTCATGGAATTTGGAACTATTCATCATAAAGGTGAGTGGAGAATACACATGTAGAAGATAAGCTACAGGATTGAGGGGATGTGGTAGGTATTTATGCATGTGGAAATTGGGAAATCCTGAGGGGATCCCCACTACCTAGACCCCCTTCCTTGATCATCATCAAATTTTTAACTGCCTCGATAGTGGGTAAGAGTGAATTAGACCCAAGATTTGAATATTTGGCTTATTTAAATAAGCAATATTGTCATTACAGAGGGACCCTTTTTTAACACATAAATTTTATTGAAATTAGCCCATCCTTGATCCCTCTACTTATATTTTATGCCTTTGAATCAATGAATAACTATTTTAACCTCTCATAACTTGAATTATATGTGTATCTTACGAATTATTAATGCTCTCTTTTTGGTGAAGTGTTATTTCCATTTGATTATGTCCAATTCCATTTCACCTTTATGCAAGTGAACTCTCTTTTGAAGGTCATAGTCTATGATCTCCATGATTTATGCATTGTTAATTATGGTGATGAATGCTTCTCCTTCTAATGTTGTCATATATCTCTATACCTATCTATGAAACACTATTTCTAGAAGGTTCATGATCGAGTCGTTTATACCATAGTCCCCAAGGTTTTCATTATGTGTGTTGAATTAAGAAAGTAGAGGGTATCATAATATCCTAGTGTATCACCCCCTTTTACTTTTAGTTCCATTGTTTATGCTCTCTCTCCATTTTACCTACAATGTAGTAGCATTAGTGTTAGTCTTAGGTGATCCATCAAGGTAAACCAACCCTCTCCAAAGTTTTAATCCAACCATAGGTGACCCATAGCCTTGGGGTGTTCCCGTTGTGCAATTGGGTGAGGAGACATGAAACATATACTTAGAGGTGAAAACTCAATGCAACAACAATTTTTAGCACACTCGGTGGGATGCTTACTCAATTCTATTGAGTTAGAAGGTTTTAGCTGATAATTTGGTGTTACTCTTAGTAATCTTTAGTGTTAAAGACATTAAATAAGCACCTAGTGAATCTGATCATTTATGATCTCCAACATACTAGTACTCAAGGTAATTCATCCAATAAAGTATTATTGGTGTTATCCTTCAAGGCATTTATATAAGCATTAGTGGCAAATCCAAGTCATCTTGAAAGCATTTTAGCAGCCCAAACATCCTTTTTAGGCAAAAGTTAAGTGGTTTCAGTATACTTGTCATTATAATCAATTTACAGTGTCAGAACTCCATGAGATACCTATTATATGGTTGGGTTTAGGGGTGATTTCAATTACTTTCCACCTACCTATCATGAGTGTTATCCTCCCTTCATCATCAGTATTCCTATCAAGATTTACATCTTATTTATCAACCATTTAATGAGCCAAATCAGTCCTATGCCATCCCTTGTGCTCTAAATTAGCCTCCTCTTGCTCTTAAAATTCTAAATGGCATTTCCTTTTTGGGAAACCCCATGACCAATCAACATGTGCATATGCAAGGAGAGAAATGGATGATAAGGTACAAGAATCCAAACTCAAATTTAAATTTTTAGTATTATACCACTAAGATTGACCAATCCTTGAAAATCCACCTCCTCATGAGCTTCAAAATCCTCAACCATGGCATCGTTACTAGACTAGGCATCCTAATTTCAAGATGCCAAATCTAAGTAAATACACTCTTGATCAAGAAAATATAATGGTTATAGAAGATAAACCAACCAAAATTCCAAGTTTTAGAGGTTCCCATTCTTTGAAAAAATCTTTTTTTGTGGAAACTACATCCATCCTTCCTCAAGTCCCTCAAACTCCTCAACCAAGGAAGTTTCCAAGTTTCTCACCCATTCCTCATTTGCCAAACCAAAATCAAGAGAGGGAGAAGGTTATAAAATCCAAACAAAGGAAGTTTCCAATTTTTAGGAGTGCCTCTTCAACCCCAAATCCAATTTAAGAGTATCCCATAATTCCTTATAATCATATTTCATCAGTTGAACCTTATTGCCCTCCCACCATATCCATTTTCAAAAGAAGACATGTTGTATGGAGATCAAGTAAAGATCATTTGGGGGAAGAAGAGAGTGTTTTAAGTGAGGATGATGAGTAAATAATTATTATCATCCCTCTTTCTATCACTAAACTAGGGGAATCAACCCTATTGCAAGAAGGGGATGAGTATGATAAACCAAAGTAGCAGAACAATGAGTAAATGAACTAGTCTTGATGAGGAGAGGACAAGTTTCTCTGATCAAGGTTGCATTCATGGGAAATATGATGAAGTTCCTTCTTGGATAGATAAAATTCCATTCAACATGGAAGAAAAATAATAAGGTTAGTCTGGTTGGCATGGGTCTAATCTTGATGAAAAGGAAATGGAGCTTGAATATAAGAGCATCACTTAGCATAGCCAAGAAGAGTTGGAATAATATTTTGAGTTAATCCAAAGGATGGGAGTTCAAGATGTGGGAGAAATTTTAGTCCTTCCCAATGAAATTCTAATGCAAAATTAGTTATAAAATAGCACAATCCATCCTCTTGAGGAAGACTTTATTTATAATTCAGATTGGAGGTAAGAAATTAGCCTTGAAAAGGGAAAAGAAGAGCTAGAATAAGACTACTTTTGGGATGAAATAGAAGACTTATTCTCAAGCCTTGACATTAAACCAACATCCCTTCAATAAGAAACCCATGATCAACATGAATAACATGTAGAAGTGGCCATGTTTCCAAGTGAATCACCAGAGTAAGAGCACCATAACTACCTAGATGATAGAGTAAAACAACCCAGCAAGGGGATGTCTTATCAGATACCTAGATTAGTTAGAGGATAATAAGGAGAAACCATCATAATTTTTACTTAATATAGAGTACAAAAATAAGCATCAAAGAGGCCAAAATTAACATGCCTATCCACTCCAAGATAGTTGCATTTTTAGTCAACTTACATGGATAGGTGAGCGTGTTTTTGTCCTCTGAGAAGTATATCACCAATACATTGAGAATCCAATCCTTATCCACCCTTGGTTGGGTACCCTCAAACATGAAAATCATTATAAGTTGATAAAAAAAGGGAAACTATTTTGTGGAACCAGTCAATGGATTTATTTATATAGCCTTTTGATTGGTTAGTTTAAGGTAGTTTAGTTGTTTTTATTTCCTCCAAATGCTACTACACATTAGTTTAATTGTTTTCCTTTCTATAAGTGCCTATGGAATATTTGTTCCTATTCCTTACCTTCTCTATTTTTTTATGAGGTAAACCTTAGTTCATTTTATTCAATAATGGGCCAAGTAGGTTGCATCTATGTTGCACTTTAAAATTTAGATATTTTAGATGCTCCTATGACTACCTACTTAAGGGATTGCTTCAAAGGCCACTGGGTTCCTACTTATCAAGTAAATATCCTATAGAGGTCACTAGAATGTTGACCATTTATCATCACCATGGATAAGTTTATCCAATTTAGTTCAAAACTTTAGATCACCCAAAAGTTCTTGAAGTTCAGTTAATTTGGGGGAAATCAAACGTGTATGAGGTCAGGCCTAGATGAGTTTCAACACTTAGATGTTTTGAGAAAGTTATTGAGCGTGTATTAGTCTTCCCATCCTCCCTTTCAACCTTACCAATGAATAAAGAGCAATACTAGAGCCCTTAAGGGTTGAGAAATAAAGGGAATTAGTTAATTTTGAATAAGTTTCCCAATGATGGCTTCAAGAGGTGAAGAGATAAAATTTGATGGGCCTCTGGTGATGTCTTGATGAATTCCTCATTTTTAGTCATAGTGGGACTTATACATTTATTTAAAAGGTCTCATGATGCCATGTGTCACTCTCTTGGTAGTCCTAAGCTCATTCAAAAGTATTTTAAAGACAGTTGCTTTTTTATGTTTGCCTAGATCCATGTTTCATTTTTTGGCTCAGTAGGACTTAGCCAATTCTTTGTGTTCTCTAGGTATTGCACGTCAATCTCATAGCGATCCCAAGCCATTTTAAAATGCCTTTCAACACTTAGTATCTTTACATTAAGTTTTATAACAATATCCATGTCAACAAGCTTATGGGCATGTAGGATGATTCCATGTGTCATAATCCCAGTGACCCAAAGTCCTATAACTGTTTATACAATTCAAAACCATCTAGGCTAGAAGGTTAGTGGGATGATTACACATGGCATAATCATGTTTCCCCAATCTCTCATAGATTTTTTTACAACCCAAAGCAATATGTCAGAGCTCTGATCATGTGGGTGAGCAAGATGGTACTACATGGTGCAATCCTGCAAGCAATGTGTCAGATCAGTAGTGAGCAAGATGAAACCATGTAGAAAAATCTCACTTTGACATAGGAAGAAAAATAATCATTGCATTTGAATCCTCATTCAAATAATGGAAGAGTGAGAAATATCCACATAGAGGTGGTAGGCCCTGAGCACACAATTACAGGAGTGCCCAATAAATAAAAGAACACTCGTTGACACTGGACAGACCCTAACCTACCAAAACATGCCACATGGCATCTAGAGATGAACCCTAGTCAATTATGTGGGTAAGAATAATAAATTAAGTGAAAAAATAGGGCCCAAGGAAGAATATACTCATAGAATCAAAAAAGGCCTAGAACAATCCTGATGTTGACACATGACTAGATTCTACCTCTTAATTTTTTTTTGGCATCTATATTGGCACAAACTAAAGCAAAATTAATGTCTCATTTCACCCATTCAGATGTCAAATTCATAAATTGAATGTGTAACAAATCAATGGAAGAGAGGCCTGACATGTAAATCATGACACAACTTAGTAGAAATGCAAGAAAAATGACGAGTTCAATGGAATCTATCCCTATTCATCGTAGAGGTGAGTGGAAAATATGCATATAAAAGGAAAACTACAAGTTTGAGGGGGCATGGTAGGCATTTACATAGGTGTGAATTTCGCAATCCCAAGGGGATCCCCGCTACCTTGACCCCCCCTTCTCTGACCATCAACAAATTTATAACTACCCCAATAATGGGTAAGACCAAATTAAACCCAAGATTTGAATATTTGGCCTATTTAAATAGGAAAGATTGTCATTACAAAGGGACCCTTTTTTAGTATAGAAATGCTATATAAATTGACCCATCCTTGATCCCTCTACCTAGATTTTATGCCTTTGAAACAATGAAGAACTATTTTAACCTCTCGTAACTTGCATTTTGTTATGAATTGTTAATGCTCTTTTTGCGGTGAAGTGTTATTTCTCTTTAATTATGTCTAATTACATTTCATCTCTATGAAAGTGAACTCTCTTTTATAAGTCATAGTCTATGTATCTTCATGATTTATGCATTATTAGTTGTGGTGATGAATGATTCTCCTTCTAATGTTTTCATATATCTATGTACCTCTTTATGAAACACTACTGCTAGGATGTTCATGATTGAGTAATGTATACCACAATAACCAAGGTTTTTATTATGTATGCTAAGTGAGTAGAGGGTGTCATAATATTTTGGTGTATCACCCCCTTTGCTTTTAGTTCCTTTTTTTATTCTCTCTCTTTCCCTTTTTCCTATAAATGCAGTAACATTAGTGTTAGTCTTAGGTGATCCATCAAGGGAAGTTGACCCTCTTTAGAGGTTCAATCCAACCATAGGCAACCCATAGCCTTGGGGTGTTCCCATTGTGTCTATTGGCTGAGTAGATGTGAAACATATCCTTAAAGGGTGCAAACTCAACACAACAATAATAACACCATTTTATTGAGGACTATATGGAACTATATGTTATAATTCAATTTATTTTGATGTACATAATTACTCAAAATGGTTATAGACATACCACCATTTTCAATAGACAAAATATTTATGGGTTTACCTGACTATTTTTATACAAGTGTCTTGAATTCTTAAAAATGTTCAAACACCTCTAATTTTTGCTTAAGAAAATGCACCCAAGTATGCCTTAAAAAGTTATCGATGAAAGTAAGCATTATTTTTCCCTATTGAATGAAGGTTTTGAAAATGGGCTAGAAATGTCACTATGGACAATATCCAATATCTATTAAACTCTTCGTGATTTTCCCTTGTCATACTTATCCTTAGGATGCTTACCAAGTATGCAAACCTAGTAAATTGCATCAAAAAACCTGACTTATGGCAACCCTAAAACCATGTCTTGATGACTAAGTTGATCCAAGTTGAGATGGTTGAATCAATTATATCATAATTTACTCACCCTATATAAATGAGTGAGAAGTGCAATAGAGAGTTGATCATGATTAAAATGTGATAAAGTATACAATCATGGCTGGTGATGTGTTTTCTCAAATACACCAATGAAGTCACCATCTGCTTCTTTAATAACCATTGAATTGGATGTGAACTCAACTTTTTTGCCTAAACTAATGTGAGTGATCTGATAAATAGATATGATGTTTGTGGATAAATAGGGAACACATAGAATATCATGAAATGTTCCATCATTCACTTCAATAGATCCACTCCCACTAAATTCTATGGAATCATCGTCAGCCGACAAGATAAAAGGCATAAAACAAGGCTCTAAGGACAAGAACATGTCTTGTGGTGAAGCCATGTGGTGTCATGCACCATAATCAATAACTAATGTGGAAGGATAGGATGAAAATTCAATAAGTGCTTTGCCCTTATTATTTTCTTTGGCCTTAAAAGACTCACGTGATAATGAAATCTAATTATAAAACTTAGGTACATTAATTTTGTGTTTATCGAGCCTCTTAATTAATTGGTCAATCTACTTCTTCATGCATTTAGATTCATCATGCCCAAATTTATTGTAGAAACCACATGTTAGTCACTCTTTTTTTTATTACTGTATGAAAAGGACTCTTTTGATGTTTTGGGCTTAACATAAAAATTTTGACCCTTTTTTTTATTTTGGGTCCTTCTTGTTTAGATTCTTCTCCTTGTTTATAAAAGCCTTTTGTTTATCATGACTCAAAATTAAGGCATGTGATTTAGATGAATTTAGTGTACCTATTTGAATGAGCTTATCTTAATCCCAAGTCAAGTTAGCATTTAATTAATCCAAGGATGACATGGTCCATGTAGCTCTAAGGGAACGCTTGGTGGTGTGGAAGGTAGAAATCAATACAAGATAGTTGGATCTCAACTTGGAAAGGATGGAAAGAATCAATTGATCATTATTTCTATCAATGTTTCATAATTTTAATTATAACTTGAGTGATTTGAATATTATGAATAAGTTTTTACCGTATCAAAATTATTTGGATCCAAATTGATGATATCATTCTCTAATTTATGACCTATCATTATGTCCTTCCCAATGGATTTTTATAATATGGTCCAAACTTCATTAGTAGTAGTAAATTTAATATGAAAAAGAAATTTGGGAGACAGATAGACATAGAAGACCATAGTATTTATCACTTTTATTATACCACTTCACCTTATCTACCTTAGGTGTCGATTATTTTTTATACCCATCATGATTTGGTGTAAGCCTTTGATTCTCAAGAGTATTTTCACTTTGAATTTCCACTTGTGATAGTTGAATGGTGTAAGAATCAGAACATAACTTAGATCCATGGTGTAGAAAGGAAGTATGTGTTGAACTATGTGTGTTAAAAGACTATAAATATGCAATCCCCTTGAATCTATAGAGGTTAAAATTTATAAGGCACTGAAATATTATCAATGTATAGAGCTAGAAAAAACTTTCAATTTCAAAAAAAATATCACCTCAAAAGGAGCAACAAGCTAAAAGTTGTGCTTTGAATTTATGGATGGCAAGGGCATTCTCCACTCTAAAATTTGAATTATTTTGGTGTGTAAAAGTTAATTTTTTTTTTAATCAACTTCCCACAAAAAAAAATTATGCCCTTTTAGAGCAAAAGTTAAGCACTTTTGGATTGGAAGTGACCAAGGGATTAAATCACATGTGACTAAGGGATAAGACCTAAAATGGGTGATCCCACCATTCACTTTGATTGATGTGGGAGTGATCCCATTTTTCAAATGAATAGTCACTCTTCACTATCTTAAATTTGATAGTCTCTCACATGTTACAAGGTATAAATTGTATTAAATATTTGATTGTGTTTTGATAGGGTTCAGAGTCTGGATGGTTTACATGCAAAGATGTTAGAGTCTATTGAGGGTGACTGCACATATGTCAGAGTCTGTGGAGGTTGATAGCATGATTGTCAGGTTCTGGTAGGGTTACATACAATGTTGTTAGGTTTTAGTGAGGTTGCAAGTATGACGGTCAGGTTTTGATGAGGTTACATGCAAGGCTATCAAGGTCTACTAGAAGAGGTTATGAGATCTGCTAGTGTTGCAAGAAAGGTCATCAAGATCTATTAAGTGTGAACATAAAGACCCAAAAGTATTTCAACTACCCAAATTTCTTGTGAGGGGTGGAAATCTTTTTGAGTTGAAGAAACCTCCAAAAATGTAGATTTTTTACTTCTCTAAAATTTGAAAGAGATCCACTTGGTTTATTAACAAACCCAGAAATACCCAAAAATGGTTTTTCCTCAAAGTCATCAAAAAGTACATATTTTTGTAGAATTAAAAAAATAACATTAAAACCCTCTAAAAATGGTCAAAAATGGATTGTTAAGAAATTAGATCATGTTTTCAGCCATTCCTAAGATTTTGCCACCTTATAAATCCAATGGCACTATCCATTTTTCACTTAGAGACTCGAGGTATGCATATTTGTATGGATTTACTAGAAACCCCATCAAACCTTAGAAAACTAAAATCTATGAAAATATAAAATAAGGAAGAATTCAAGATCTCATAACATAATCGATGGATTCATATTCCAACATAGATCTAATACCATGTTAGAGTGGTCCAAAATTGATGATAAATTAGATAGGGTCAAATGCACAAGGTTGAATCGATATTAAATAGTGAAATGTGAAATATAACTCACAAGAGGAAGAAGCTTGTCTACATAACACAAAGTTACATTAATGAGTATTAGCTAAAAAGTACATAGAAAGGTACATCATATAGTGAAGAATTATATCACTCAAAAAGGTAATTAACTCAACTCACAATTAGAAAATGACTTAAAGTACATTTTTATTAATGACTTATTATTAACCTAAGCAAGCTAATTAGACCATGTAGGTAAAACCACATAGTGTAAAAAATATTACACTAATAATGTGTAATGCCTTTATACACATTCAAGTCACAATTTGGCTTATAGATGTTGAAATAAAGTATTACAACCAACTAGTATGAGATTTGAATAAACGAACACATTAAATTCAGATGAATAAATGTGTGAAATAAATTAAGAGACTAAAAAATATAACATTTATAGAGAAAAATAAACAACAAATAAAATATGGAAATCTCCATTAAAATATATTCATTGCTTTTTCCCATGGCTGAGAGGCCATGGGACACAAATTCTCTCATACAATTGCTTCTAATTATTTGACTTGTTTCTTTGTGTTCTTGCTTTACATACTTAACATCTTCACTCTTTTATCAACCAAGATGAATTTTATAATTATACAACCTCTTCCTCTTCTCAATCGACTTTTTGACTTCTTTTTGACGCATATACAAGTATTTTATCATTTGTCATAAATTACATAGTGCACATTTATATTGAAATTTAGGGAGATTATGCATATGGTAACAATTCTCCTAGATGAATACATGTGTCTCATCAAGAGACACTTAGTTTTAAGGCTCTATATCTTCACGCGTTGACAAATCTAATCCATTATGATGTGTTTATAGCATGATACCTACTACTCCTAACTAATGTCATCCTTAGTTGTTGGATCATCCTCATCCATTAATTTAACTTGTAACTAGTGCCAACTTCAGTTTCTTGATCATCCTCATCCACTAATTTAAATCCTAACTAATATTAGCCTCAATTTTCAGATCATCCTCATCCACTAATCTAACTAATATAAAAACATCACATGAATTTATAGTTTTAAAAATTTGTAAACACTTTTCTTCATTGTGCAAAAAAAATATTCATCATTATGCAAACATTACACTTCAAAAATATCATTTCTTACTTGATTGTTATAACCAACCATTTCATCTTCCTGGCTTGGTGCTTAATCAGAGAGATATGTTGCTTATTGAAGCATAGACATATCCTAATTAAGATACTTCTCAAAATTATCATCAATAGTAAGAGAAATGTCTCCAAATCACCAAAAAAAAAGTCATAATACCATCACAATAAGGAAGAAAATTTTCATCCAAAGCATGACAAATATACCCTATTGCACAAACATGATATTATTCATAGTTTTTTAGACCCATTGCATCATACTTCTATAACTCTGGCATGTATTTATTGAATTCATCACTAATAACATAATCAAGAGCTCCTATAGCCATCGTGGCTTCCTTATGGACTATTACACTCTTGTTAGCAAATACATGTAGAAATAACACCATCATTTGGTTGACAAATTGTCGAATAACATATTTAGTACCATCCACACCTCCCCATTTATATGTAGTTACCCATTATGATAGGGAGCAACTTGGTTTAGTTGATTGTTATTCATGAACACCACTCATGATACTTTTTTAATGCTCCCTAACACTCGTCCCACCAATGAAAGCATAAACCTTGAACTACGTGTTAGCATTTATTTAACACTTTGTGCACATCCTGCATCAATCCATTCTCTAAGAGACCACATTTCATTAAAGCATTCATCAAACACATCACTTGCATATTCTAAACTCCCACACTTAACATACATATCAATATGAGCACTCCTAAAGTAGACATTAAGGCCAATCCTAATTTTTAATCTCCCCATGAAATTCCTTACCCTACTTTAGATCTACCATGTGAAAATATGCCAAGATAACATTAGTGAAGGTGAACTAATTGGGTTGGAACCCTATTGATTTCATATGGCCATATAAACTTAGTGCCTCTTCCCTAAAGCTCTTTTTAGCATAATCTTGGATGCACATGGCATGTACAATGTGAAGTGCTTCCTTTACTTGGTCATTGATGGAATGAAATGATTTATTATACTTCATTTTATTAGAGTATACCTAGAGATTCATTAATTTAGGCTTGGGATCGAATCACATAGCAAGCCATACTAATTGTTGGAAATAAAGTATTACATCCAATTAGTATGATATTTGAATTAAAAAACACATTAATTGCATATGAATAAATGTTTGAAATAAATGAAGAGACTAGAACACGATAACTTTTAGATATAAATATGAACAACAAATAAAATGTGGAGATCTCCATTAAACTCTCTTAGCTACTCATTGCCATGGCTAAGAGGTCATGGGATATAGATTCTCTCATACAATTTTTTCCACTTACTTGACTTACTTCCTTGCTCGCTTGCTTTTCATGCTTAGAATATTCACTCTTTTATCAACCAAGATGACCTTTCAACTTATACAACCTCTTCCTCTTCTCAAGTGACTTTTTAACTTCCATTTGACACATATACAATGATTTTATCATTTTTCACAATTTAGATAGTGCTATGTTATATTAAAACTTAGGGAGACTATGCATATGCTAACAATAGAGTTATAAATTTAAATCATGTGTGGTAAAAAAAAATTCAATCACTGATATGATTTTTTATTTATTAGAGGCTACCATTAGTTCTACATTTTTATTAACTATAATACTACTTCATTTACATTCGCCTTCCAAAATATTTAAGGCAAATTTTTGAGACTCTGATTATGCATGGGTTTTTAGAATGTTGACTTGAAAGGTGGTATTCCCATATTTAAAAAATGGAGTTATTCTCTGATATTTTATACACCAAGAACACTTACCCTCTCAATGCCATTGCAAAATTTTACAACATAAGCCCATGGAAATCTTATTTTCCATTTGGACTTGAATTTTTGTTTTCATTTCTTTGATGCTTGTTCGTCTTCTTGAATTTATTCTCCATTTGCTTCATAGTATTCTTCATTTTAGGAATGACATTGTTGATTAGAATCTTGAGGGAGACTAAATGCATCAACAAGTGATAGTTGTCTTTTATCATTCATAAGATGACCAATATAAGCCATTTTATCACCATTTATACATATTCAATGAAAAATTAAAATAAACATAAAATTTTATTTTTCCACAAGACATTAAAAATAGAGTGTATGCCTTCCATAGAAAAAGGATCATTTGTAATTAGAATTATATATTATTGTTTATATTTCCACTGATAGATGCCAGTTTTAATCACATATTAAAAAAACTTTTCAAATCAATATTTATCAACTCCAGTTTAAAGTTCAGTTCCCTAAAGTGCATTTGAAATTAAAGAACTAATTCTATGGAGTCACAAACACCACATCATGGCACAAATTTTAGCCCACAATTTTTCTACATGGATCACATAATTCTATTGAAAAATGTTCTTTTTTAAAAAAAAATCCACCAAAATAAATATATATATCATATTTAGATTGATCCTTCAAGAGGTGGTAAAAATAAAACAAAACTAATTCACACAACACAACAATCTTAGGTGTTTCATACTTATCCTTCAGTCAAAAAATTAAATATAAATCATAAAATAATGCATCTTTATGGTAGAATATAAAATATAAATTTTACATCATATAATTTGTAAAACATACTAAAAATATATTGATTAAACAATAGTCTGTCTCAAGGTCTCAAGTGATGGAATAAAAGATAATTGTAGAAGATTAGTTTTTTATTTTTTGAATATTATTTTTATTGATCTATACAACCTTTAATGGAAGGACAAAAATAGTCTAATAATGGTCAGTCCATGTCTAAAAAAACAAAATATTAGGTCTCTTAGAAAACATAATGTTTGCATATAATCTTCCAAAACTAAGGTTTAAAAACTCACATGATTATTACAATAAATGGATTCCAAATAACCCAACATTATTGGATATCAATGCTATATGGATGCCATAGTTTTTAGGGTATTGCCGAAATAGTTTTATAAATGGATATATTTGTTATTCAACTAAGATTATACTAGGGGTATGAGTTATTTAAGCTATGTTGTAGGATTGACTAACTTCAATTAGGTATGCTATTTTGGGACCATGAGGGTACCAAAAATATTATAAAGGGTTCTATGAATGTTATTTATTTGTAATATATGTATACATATAACCACATACACTAGTTTTTATTTTCACACAAACATGAGAAATAATATTTCTGTTTCTGTACAAATACATGAAAATACAATTTGTAAAAAAAGAGAAAACATCACACACAATCTATTATAGAAGTTACTAAGGATTATATACTAACATATTAGCTTACCTCATAAAGTGCCTAAATATCTACTTATTTTTGTGATTTACATCTCTTAATACCATTGCAATATTATTCTGCTGCAAACCCTATCCATCAACATAAAATTACAAATAGGGATCTTTACCTATATGTTTTCCACTAAAACATTGCTTTTAAAAAATGGGCATTAATCCACTACATTCCATGGGCCAAAAATATGACCTTGCCATGTTTATATCTATAAAAACTTATTGTTAAAAAATGTTATCAATCAATTATGCTCCATTGTATAAACCAAGATAATCGAAATAAATATTTTGATGAATTCACTCATCACTTATCAGTATTAGATTTATTTATCCTCCTTTAGTTATTGATAAAACACATATTCTACCTAATTCAAGATATACACATATTAAATTCAATTGACATTGCCCATTTTAAAATATGAGACCACCAAATAAGATCAGAGATTTTTATTACCTACCCATTATAAAACTATATAGTCTCAGCATAGAGGGAAGAGAGAACATATAAGTGAATCATGATGCTTGTTTTTCACATCACCAGATTATCTATGAGCAATAATTGTTTACAACAAAGGGAAAAGTGAGCCATGAAATTGGAAGTATTTTTTTTTGTTGTTATGCAATAACATGGAAAAAGAATACCACTGCTAAAATTAGGTATGGTATAATGGTAATGGTGTACCATGCTACTATTGTGTGATGCATGGAGAACTTTATCTTAATTCTATGTTACCCATTGAATCATTGATGGAAATTTGAAATGTATTTGTAATTAATATTGGTTGAATAGTTGAACTATATCCACTACCAACAATTTCAAAAGTAAAATTCAAGGAAATGTAAAAATAAATGGAAAAATCCTTGGGACATGTGAAGATTTTTTTTTTTTTTAACCTGTGCCATCCCTCAGTTGCAACCACAACTATTTGACTAGTATTTGATAAAATGAACCTTTTTTTTCATTTATTACAAATTTTAATACTTCAACCATAAAATTTAAATTTTTTTAACAAGATTTTTTTAATTGTACTTCTAGGATGGGTTCAATTTCAATCATTGGGTAGGACCACATATGCAAGGGATGTGGGTACAAGGTCAGTCATAGGATCAAGAGAATTGGGAATAATTTTTATCCATTGAAGGAGATATTTCATGTTTAAGGCCAAAGGTCATTGTTGGTAACATAACATGATAAAACATATAAACAAAAGAAAATGTAAAGACTTTAGCCCTCCATCCTAAACCTAACATTGATAAGACAAGATTGGAGACAACTAAATATACCATTGATAAATTTTAATTTGAAACCAAAGGGTGTCTACTTTGGAGTTAGGAAAAATCTAGGATGACTTTTAGGATCTAATGATGAAAACCTTAGTTCGTGGCTTTAGGTGGATTTGGCTAATATAAGAGGATATTTTGCTCCACGTAAATGAAATGAGATAATGGTGACCCTTTTATCTTTGTCCTTCCTTCCCAATGGTATTTTATCAATGTATTAAAATCTATAGATGATAGATATAATATTATGTTAGGCCCTAGTTTTACAAGAACTCAGGCATGCTCATGTCCAAATGGAAAGAGGGTTTCATGCCTATCAATAGGAGCTATTATTTATCCTTGTGTGGGTCAAGATATGCAATCCATTTCTAGAATTAGTTAATGAATATAAATTCAAAATGGTTGGAGCTAATAGGGGTTCCATTATTAAGATAAACCCAAAACCCTTTCTAGTTTTAGAGGTTCTTTTGTTCAGTCATGCATTACCCTGTATATCTTAAAACCCTTGGTTTAGGGATATATGTAAGGTCAAACCTCAACCCAAAAATGGATTATGAAATGATCCCCTTCATATTTTTTAGAGGAGGGTTGTGGAAGGGGGAGGTGGAGGGGTGGGGGGTTGGCCAAGCAAGGGTACCATGAATATGGTCACTTGACAACATCATGTCATAGGGTTGTTACCATCCCCCATTAGACCCTCCTTGTCATCCCCCTCCACCCCATAGAACCTTACCCAAATGAACCAAAACCATGTGATTCCCATGCTAATATAAATAAGAATCAAAGGAAGTAAAAGATTAAAAAAGCGGCTATAAAGGAGAAAAGGAAGAATATGGTTTGAATGAGGAAACAAATAATGATCCCTTAGAAAGAAGATAAGGTCTAAAAATTCCCATTGATAGTGGATAATATCTCTTTAGACACTATTTTATCTGATATTGATCCTAACTCTATTGATAAAAAGTTTTAAAAACTCATGGCCTTTCTCCACCTCTTTCTTATAGAAAAAAATATGAGAAAAAAGTCTTTTCCTTGATTCGTTAGATTATTTGGATTTCATTTATGAAACCCCCCTCAAATTTGATAAAAACATGGATATTAATATTAAAAATATTATGGAGCAAGAAATTCGCTCCTAAGTTAAATCACTTTTGAACTCTACCCTGATATTCAAGAAAACATGACATACAGGAAAAGGAAAGGGTAGAGGGAGACAAAGAAAAGAGAATGTAGATTCCTCATTGGTATCAGAAAATGCAAAATGGAAAAGTCCTAAAGAAGTGATAGGGGGATTATTCCCTTCTAAGGCAACATGAAGTTATTGTATCATAACATTAGGGGATGGGCTCCCCTAATAAATGGAGGTTGTTGAAAAGGTAGTGTCAAATTAATTTCCCAAACATCATTCTTGTTTAAGAAACAAAGTTACCTGAAGGATACTTGTGAAGAAAAATGTATGCTCATATGGAAAAATTTGGAATGCGAGGCTATAATCTCTAAAGGTACCTTAGGAGGTATTTTTTGCTTATGGAATTAAGGCATGATCCATGGAGTTATCACTAAATAATATAAAAAAAGGATGAATTCAAACATTCACATGATTTAAATAAAAGTGCAATGCTAACATTGCCAATGTCTATGCTCAAAGTAACCCTATCCTTCAAAAAAAAATTTGCATTGAAATCACTCTTTTTTTATCAAAACCAAGTTGTTTATTTCATCATTGCAAGGGATTTTATATGTATAATCATAATTATTAAGAATATGGGAAGAGGATCAAGACATACTCAATCTTGGCTAGATTTCATTGACTTTGTGGGAAATAACCACCTTTGGGATGTAAAACTAAAATATGGATTGTTAACATTGACAAATAGGAGAGTGGGGTTTGGGTACATTGTTTCAAGGTTAGAGAGATTTATAATCTCTAACCAATGACTCAAAAATACCTGGTAGATGGATTCTGATATTCTCAAAGTGTTAGCCTCAAATCACTATCATTTTAATCTTGATTTCATAAAGGAGTTTATTCCTAAAGGAACACCCTTTAGATTTGAATTTATATGGCTCAAATATCCTAATATGAGGGGAAAAAAATAAAACAATGGTATAAAGAACATGTTCCATGTAATAACTCCAAAAATGTTTACTTTAGATTATAAGTTGAAAAATATTTGTTTCCATCTCAAAGAAAAGAACAAAAATGTTTTTTCCAACATATTTTGGGATAAAATATGTATTGAGGAGAACATCTAGAAATGACACACAAAAAATCTTCAATCTGGACATTAGATATCTCTTCACTATGAAAAAAATATTAAGAAAAAACATCAATATGTCCTTGGAAAAGAAGAAAATAACTGGAAACTAAAATCCAAATAAAACTAGTTGAAAGGGGGAGACAAAAATATAAGATTATTTAATCAAACCATAATGGTTCATAAAAATTATAATACTATTACTAATCTCAAAAGGTATGATGGATATATTACCTAGGATATTTTACATAAATAATCATGAGTTATTTTAAACACTTATTCTCTAAGCCTCATTGAATTAAAGGTAGAGCTCAACATGAGTTCTTAAACTTGATCCCTTGCATTATTTTGAGTTTCCAAAATGAGGCTTTTATGGCCCATTTTTTAGAAGAAGAAATCCATTATGCCTTTGGAGAATGGGAAGGGTCAAAACACTTGGACCATATAGATTTATTCTAAGTTTTATTTAATTCTTCTGGTATATTTTCAAGAAGGATATGTGAAGGCTAATAATGAATCTATTTGATCTAGGAATATGTTGAAGAATTACATTACACTTTTATTACTCTCATCCCTAAAAAATCTAATGCTGATTCGATGGATCTCTTCAGACCCATTTTCCTATTTAATACAACTACAAGATCATCACTAAAATTATGACTTTGAGGATGTAGAAAATTATTCCCTTGAGGAACATTTTAAAAACCTGGTATTTATTGATTTAATATTTTTGGGAATAATAGAGTTTTATTCCCATTTAATAAAGGGGTATGAGTAAGAGAAATTAGTAAATAATATTACTAATTAAAGCTATTCATTTATTAAATTAAATTACAATTATACCTTTTCTAAAAATAGTAGTGAGAGAGAAAATTAAATTTAGCTTATTCTGGACTATTCTGACTGAGACAGGGTCTGAAAATTTGTGTGCAAAACTGAGACACTATCAAAAAAAAGATCCTGGACTTCATTTTTTAATTAGACAAGAGTGCCATAACTGGACACCCTAGGCTCTAACATTGTAGTCCTTCTCCAACATTGTACTAGGGATTTAAGCTTTCTTGGTTTTGTCTACATGGTCCGTGTGAGCTTGTGTACCAAATTTTAGAGCCTCACTATTAATAGAGCTCATTGTAGAGATGATTCTTTGTGTAATTGTATCTTCTATGTTATTAAATGAAACTTTGGTAAATAGGGAAAAGAGGTTAGTGTGTTTAAAATGCATTGGATGTGATTCACACCCTAAATGTGGACACATTACCTACATACAAATCCTCTGAGGAGGGATAAATCCATATATAGTTCTCCCTTTAAGAGTGCTTTGCGCAATAGTGAATGAAATGCAAGAAATGTTAAAATTGGGTATGTTTGAGATGACTAGGGACTAGTGTAAGGACTTGAATTGGCTTGAAAGGGTATAGGCTGGCTATATGCAGAGAATAAGGAAGATTACTTGAGTGGTATTGCTTGTATTGTTGCTTGCTTGAATGATATTTTATAACCCTTTCCAAATTATCTTTTAATGGGATTTTATATGGATCTATTGGTCATAGGTTAGATGAAACTAAAGTAGGCTGATACAATGAACAAGAGAAATCAAGGAAAAATGATAATCTGGGCTCAAATTGTGATTGGACAGGAGCATTGAAAAGGGGACACCCTAGGGTCTAGTGCTATAGTCCAACTTTGGCACCATTTTCTTAAGTAAATAGGACCTAGAGGGATGGATTAGTCATGAAGAGAGAGTCCTGGCTCAACTAGGATCAAGTTTGAAAGGCTACAAATGACTGAGAATCAATGAAAATAAGACTGAGAGGGTTATGAGAGCAAACAAGAGGGACCTAAGGGTTAGGTGTCATTAACCATGCTCAAGTTGTCAATTTTTGCATTTTATGACTACATTTTCTCCTCCTTTATTATAGTGATGCAACAAAGTGAAATACTAGAATAAAGGAAAATAAAAAAAGTGTACCTGAACTTACCTATAAAGGTGAAGCCCATGAAGCAATGTGATGCTGAGTAATGTTGGATAATGTATAGAGAGCATATTGTGCAAGTGTGAATTTATGAAATGAAAACAAAGAGTAGATCAATTCTTATTATATGCAATATAAAACAAGAATGTATAAATTTGGGTAAGAGAGAGAGAAGAAGAGAAAGGAACAAATATACCTCACTGGATATATGAACTAATACAAAACCTACAGTGATGCTAAATAAAGTTGAGTAATGTTGGATGTGTGTTGAATAATGTTGTACTAAAATTTATGTCATGAATGAAGCCGAGTGCTCAATTCTCTAGAAATTAGCTCAAGAATGCAAAGGCTAGCCCTTTGGCTCCATTATCGCCCACTAAGTGAAGCTAGGTGATCATGCATGTGTTAATTAATGTTTGGACTATGTCTAATCCCTCTAAATAGGTGGCTTAATAATACAAAGGCTGACCCTTTGACTCCATCATTGCCCACTAAGTGAAGCTATGTGGTCATACGTGTGTTGATCGATGTTTGGACTATGTGTTCAATCCTTTTGAATAGGTGGCTCAAGAATACAAAGGTTGGCCCTTTGGCTCCATCATTGCCTCATGAAGTGAAGTTAAAAATTGATACCAATATGTATTAATATGTGTGTCATATAAGATGGCTTTTGAAACCCCTGAATGCTCTAAAAATCTAACAATATGGTATTGATAACTGAATGTGTGATGGAAACTAGGCTAATGTTGGCCAACTCAAAAAAGATGGAGATTAGGCTTGTATGAAAGCCACTCCAAAACTAAAAATTTGGCTTATGTGGAAGCCACTCAAAAAATTGATAATGTGGAGGTTAGGCTTGTATGAAAGCCACTTCAAAATGATGCCAACCACTTGAAGATAGAATAAGACATGCAACTACCGAGAATGCCTAGGTAATGTTAAAAATTGAAAGAAAAAAAGCAAAAGTACTGGGCAATCTACCCCTAATCACTAGTGTCTAAAAAATAGATTTTGATCTAGAAGTTATACCAACTATCATATCTAAAACTAGAAGTGAGAACCAATCATGCCATGCATGATTCCCCCTATGTCTAGATTCTCTAAGAAAAATGTATTAAAAACTATTGATCTGAATTGGTTTGATCATGCAAAACTATAGTTGAACCTACCTTTCTACCTACTTTTGGAAAACTTGGTTTTTCTATTGTTTGGATAGGAGTGCCAAAAATGGACATCTTGGTGTCCATCACTATAGTCTAGCCTCAGTGTTATTATCCTGGGTTGAAACTGATCATTGTTCTAGATTCTTGACTATCTGCTTGGTTTGTTCTAAGTGGTTTGATGACTTGATATTATTCTATTTGTTCTGTAACTAGATTTTTTGACTGATAGGAGCTCTGATCTCTATAGAAAAACCCTTATTTGTTTTCTCCTCTTTTGAGGGTAGGAATAGGTACCCTGTAATGACTACCCTTAGAAGAAGAAGCCCTGCAAGTGTGTTAAGCTAGAAATATACATGATATAGAAATGATAATCAACAATATATCTCAAGATATAGCATGATTTGAAGTGAGAGATTGTTAGATCAATAGGGGTATGCCTAGATAGATATAACAATGTAATAGCATGTGCAATATACTTAAATTAAATTAAAATTAGAAATGTTAGTTTTTAATTTTTTAGTTGCTAGTTATAGGGATGGAGCATGATGTCCATCATGGCATCCAAGAGAATAGAAAAATGCATGATATGGATCAAGGCATTGCAACAATTGAGAAACAAGCACACAAATCAAGAAGCAAGAAGCATACAAGGGTGGCCAAGGGGCCACACAAAAAAGAGACATAGGCACATGTCACTCAAACTAGAAAGCAAACTTACAAGGCATGTTCAAATTCCACATACACATACAAGTGGAGCATACCAAGTTGGCATAAGAGACACAAACATAAAAGAGTACAAATAAAGGACGTTGGAAAATATCATAAGGCACATACAAGAGACAAGTAGGAATTGGAAATATAATCACATCAAGCTATGCTAAGCAATAAGATAAAACATGTAAAGATTGGAAAGATACAATCACATCTAACTTAATCAAATCAAGAGGGAAAGTATGTAATACATGTTTAGTACAAAACTAGGTATATGTTAAGAGATACACAAGTGCTAGATACTAGTGAAATATTAATAGTCAATAAAATAATCTATGTAATCTTGTAAGTAATGTCCATCAACATTATAACTTGGAGTGTGTAGTGTAGTAATGACATAACCTAGATAGTGTAGTCATGTAGAAGATGCCCTTAGTGGGTATGTATATCAAAGTGTGTCTCAAATATAGAAGTAGGATGTCCCCTCAATGGGTAGAGTGAAACAATCAAGTGGTTGGATGTCACTACACACACTCAAAGAAGATCAAGTGAAGCATGGTAATGTAGATAAAGCAACATACAATAGCATGAAATAGAAAATGTAAGTCCTAGCATGATATTAACAATGTAAAACATGGATGACGCATATAATTGAAATGTTTTTGGTGCTTTGACATTTTTGAATGTTTTTGGATTTTGAAATGTTATATTGTTTTTGTATTTTGAAAATTTTAAACTATGTATAATCAAGTAGAAGAGATTATGTACAAGCAAAAATGGAAAGAGATGATACTAACTGATGAGTCTCATGTAAGACTCCCTATCATGGTGCCTTATATCAAAGAGTGGAATCATACGTGATCATGAAGCATGATAGAAATGTTGAGACTATGGTTATAAAAATTGTATATGTTATAAATATTCTAAAATATCTGAAGTAGAAACTGATTGTGGGGTCCCTCTATAACTCTAAGAAGTAGATGCAACTGTAGGGTTATTAAGGACCCATCTAGAAGTAGGAGAAGCTCTCTAAACATGTGCTCTATGTGTAGATGCATGAGATCTCAATGGGACTGCCTTGAGTGTGAATACTATAGATGGAAGCTTTCTAGATTCCTAAAGCTATGTAGGTGTATGAACCCTTTGTAATGGTGGTGGATACCTCAACTGTGTCTGAATCAAAAGTGGGAGAGGAATTGCAACTGGAGGAGAAACTAAAATTGGTGGCAAAATTGAAACTAGTGGTTAAATTGTAATTAGTAACTGCAAAGTAGATAATGGCTTTGAAGTGGGAGTGGTAACTCATATGAAACTCTACTAACTGTAATAAATTGATTAGTGTGAATAAATTTCATGTATCTATGAACTATAGAAGGTCTGATCGATGTTTTTGAATCCATGTTTAACTAAGTAACATATCTAAATTTTTTACACTAGGAACTATAATGAATGGTGTGGCCACATGTGTAGGACCAACCTATAAAGGAAGTACTATCTCATCTAATGAACTCTGTATATGCCCACTAAAACCATTTATAATTGTGTCTATTAGAGTTATATCCTACTCTAAATAACCCAAGTTCTGTAATAGTGTCATGGTGCACATGTTGAGACTAGAACCATTGCCAATAAACACACTTTGAATAGGCTGATTATGAATGCGAGATCTGATAAAGAGTGCATGATAATCTGAATCATCCTTGATGATCTCATACTCTGAGAAGGAGATAGAAGGTATAGATGAAACTCTGTAATTCTATACACCAATCAGGTTTCTCAAATGTTGTTACTCAATTGAAGGTGCCATGTATGTATCTGGTGGTGGATGTGCATGATATGCATGGTGAACCCCTGATGTGTCCCCTGTATCCTATTTTGAATGTTATAAAATGGATATGATAAGATTTTTAGTGCTTTATCTTGTGTTCGCTTTGTCGATGGAGGCTCAACTGAAGTGCCAAGATCAATAGCATTTGAATCTATTAGGTCCTGTATTTTATGCTTTAAACTGATGCATCTATTTGTCATATGGCTTAATGCCCTATGGTAGTCATAAAATGCATGCTGATCATATCCATTTGGAAGGGGATTTATTGGATCAACTCCCCAAATAGAAGGGAGAGATATGATATTAAAATCCAAAAGCTATTGTAAAACCTTGGCTGGAGGAACTGGGAGATTTATAAAAGTATGTCGAGGGGATACTGATAAAACTATTCATTGAGGAGGCTCTAAAGCTACATTGACTATAGGTTGCTTTTGCCCTTTAGTATCATTGAACTTGACCTTGTATGAGACTTTGTTATTACTCTTATTAGTTGTGTCTGATGTATTAGTATACTTTAATTTTTCCATTTAAATTAGTTTGACTTCTCTTTATTTTAATGTGTGACACAATTCAGTGAAGGAAGATAATATTTTAAATATAATTGATTCATGCAGTGCTGGTAGAAGACTTTGTTTGAAGAGGTCTTGTCACTCTTGATCTACCATGGGGATATTCATCTCAACCAAGATGGTCTTGTAACGAATAACATAGTCTATGAGATGCTCAGTTGGTCATTGTTTATGCTAAGCAATTTGAGCATATGAAACCTTATCATTAATGTTGATACTGAAGTGTGATAAAAACATGTTAGCTAAAGGATTGAATGCATTGACCGACTGATTTGGTAGACTATAGAACCATTGTAAAGTATAATCCTTTAGACTCTGTGAAAATAACTTGGTAAGTAGCCAGTCATTTGGTACATAATTCAAGCATGTTACATGAAAATCTCTCAAATGTGTCTCTGCATCACCCTTGCCATCATATAGAGTAAGCTTGAGTTGAACAAAACCTTGTGGTAAGGGTGTGGAGGCAATGTGACATGCCAATGATGTATATAGAAGAGAAAAAGAATCCAAACCCTGCGTAGGTCTAGTGGCACCTTTCTCAAGATGTAACACCTTAGATCGAAGAGATCTTATTTCTTGCACAAGGGCTACCACATTAGGAGATAGGGATATCCTAGCTGTAATTGGTGGCATATAAGCAAGTTAGGCTACTATAGGGGGTTATTGTGACAGTTTCTCTTGTAGTGCCATTTTTAATTAGTTGTTCAATGGTTTGAGAAGATTGACCATTGTTCACTTTTTTTTGTTCCTCTTATAGAATTCTAAGCATGTCATCTTGTATATCAAGATATTTGGTTAAAATTTCTGGAAATTTTCTTTTATCAGTTTCATCAATATCAGTATATTGGGCCATTGTTAAAATAGGAAAACAATTTGAAATGTGTTTGAATGTTTTGCAATAAGTTGTAATGGGCAAAGTGTTATAAAGGGAAAGTACTGAATATAAGAAATGCAAAGTCCTAAAAATAGTGAATTAAAAATTACGTAAAAAAGATACGAAGCTCCCAAACATGTAAGGTGATAACACATGAAGCAAAAAGGAGATAGTACATGCAACTAGGGTTTTGACAATAATATTTTTACAAAATACTATGAATCTTTGAAATTGAAATAGAATTTTTGAGTTAAGTATCCAAGCGAAAATTCAAAAATTTATGGAAAATTGTTTGATTTAATGGGACCTAGTTAATGCAACTAGGGTTTGAAATAAAATTATTTTTGAAATTACTATTGAATTTGAAAATTTAAATCAAATTTTTTATTTATATATGCAAGCAAAAAATCAAGAATTTATTGGAATAACGATGGAAAATTACGGGGACCTAGTTGATGCAACTAAGGTTTGAAAAAGAAATTATTTTAAAATTTATTAATAAATTTTAAAATTTTAAATAAATTTTTAATTTAAATATTCAAGTAAAAAATTCAAAAATTTATTGAAAATATTAGTAGGAATTTTACCCTAGGGTTTCTAGAGTTTTTATGCACAATTCAAAGTAAGTCGAGTTTACCAAATGATTTAATATTTTTGAGAATAATAGAGTTTTACTTCATATTTAATAAATAGGTATGAATAGGAGAAATCAGTATATAATATTCTTATTTAAAGATACTAACTTGTGAAAATAAATTACAATTAGACCTTTTCTAAAACTACAGTAAGAGAGAGAAAATTGAACTTAGCTTATTCTAGACTATTCCAACTACGATAGGGTCTGAAAAATTGTGTGTAGGATTGGGACACTATCACAAACAATATCCTGAAATTCATTTTTTGATTGGATAGGAGCATCGAAACTAGACACCCTGGGCTCTGGCACTGTAGTCTTTCTCTGACACTATTGTCCTACAGATTTAAGCTTTTGGGGTTTTGTCCGTCTGGTCAGTGTGAGCTTATGTACCAAATTTCAGAGCCTCGTTGTCAACATAGCTTATTGTAGAGATGATTCTTTGTGTACTTATATCTTTTATGAAATTGAATGAAAGTTTGGAAAATAGGGAAAAGGGGTTAGTGTGTGTAATATGCACTAAACATGTTTCAAACCCTATGTGTGGGCATGTTGCCTACATACCAATACTTCAGGGAGGGATCAAGCCATACATAGTTCTCCTTTTAAGAGTGTTTGGTGCAATAGTGAATGAAATGCAAGAAATGCTAAAATTGGATATGCTTGAGATGACTAGGGACTAGTGTAAGGACTTGAATTGACTTGAAAGGGTATAGGTTGGATGTATGCAGAGAATAGAGAATATTACTTGAGTGGTCTTGATTGTATTTTTGCTTGCTTTAATGATATTTGCCAACCCTTTGTAAATGATTTTTGAATGGGCTTTCACATGGATCTATTGGTCATGGTTTAGATAAAACTAGACAAGGTTGACACAATGAAAAAGAGGAATCAAGGTAAAATGGTAATCTGAGCTCAAATTATGATTGGATAGGGGCGTTGGAAAGGGGACACCCTAGGTTCCAACGCTATAGTCCAACTTTAGTGTTATTTTCCTGAGCAGATGGGATCTTGAGGGATGGATTGGTCATGAAGAGAGGGTCCTAGCTCAGTTGGAATCAATTCTATAAGGCTACAAATGACTAAAAATTAGTGAAACTAACCCTGAGAGGGTTATGAGAGCAAGCAAGAGGGACCTAAAGATTGGGTGTCATTAACCATGCTCAAGTTGCCAATTTTTGCATTTTATATGACTACACTTATCAAAGCCTTTGAAATTTCTATCTCCCAGAGGTCTTAAATTTAAATGAATGGGCTCATTAACTAATTCTCCAATATTTAAGAATATTTTAAATAAATGGGACTCATTAAAAATAAATGGAACTCACTAATTGTGACTTTATGTTAATTTGTAATTTGTAATTTTTTTAATTATGAATAATTAATTTTAATTAATTAATTGAATTAATTATTTATTTTAATAAATATTTTTATTTAATTTAATTAATTAATTGCTATATTTATCTTTCTTAATTTATATTATAATAAAAATTAGTTAATTTATCACTTGTTATTCTAAAATTGATTTAATCATGACATTCTTTGTTATGCTAAGAGGCATTCTACAATGGTAGCCTAGGGACGGGGTTGGTGGTGGCATGTTTTAATATTCATTAGTGTGTTCAATTTTAATTCCAACCTTAAATTTAACATTCATTCAACCATCACTTATAATTTTTTCCTTTTTTTCTTAGAGAATTCAATAGAAAAATCATAATATCTTGGGCATACAGTGAAGTTTGGAGCACCTCCCTTTTTTTGAAGTATTTTTTTGATCTTGATACATTGATGTAGTTAGATTAAAATGATTTTTCATCAATTTTTTGGAAATTTGAGATGAAGGTAATGAAGTTATTAATAATTTTAGTATGTGAAAAATCTAAGATAAGTGCCTATAGATGATATTTATTAATTATATAACACCTCAATCTTGTACACTTGGTGAACTCAAATATTCACCATTATTCTCAATTCTAGACCTTTCCTGCTTTTATAAGTCTCACACATTCTATATCTTATACCTCTTGGCCTATCTCTTAGTTCAACTAGTCTTATGTTGATGACCTAGGCCTTCTATCTTGCCTAGAGTGCTTAAGACCTGTTTATCTTATTTATTTTCAAGTTATGATCCTACACCTATTTTCTTGCTCCTTTAACACTTACATTCTAGATAGACACATGTCAATGTAGATGTCCTAATCTAATGCAAATGTTTAGTGTCCTAAAGTCATCTAATTTTTAAATGAAATATATCTTAATGGCCAACCTAATTGATTTAATGCGATATATTCTTCCATTAGGATTGACATATAAACACAATAAAATATTTATTCATTCCTCACCTAACACATACATAACATTCATACTAAAGATCATTCAATCAAGTTATCAAGTGAGAAAAGCTTCCCTATATTATCATATTTCCATATCAGTCATAGGGACAACACATCTACAGGTCTAAAGTACTAAAGGAGTAGCCCAAGAGTTATATTTTCCAAGTACAAGCTAGGTCAATATTGCACTTGCTTATCACACATTGCATGCTTCACACACAATCCAACACATAAGGGAGAACTACATAAGTCTGAGGCCCTCTTCTAAGTATTTTATATGTTGGATATGATCACTGATAGAGGGGTCTTTTGGATAACTTAACACCATGAGCCCACTAACCCATTTGTACCAATGTCACTATGACGATGAAGAACTATGGCTTTGATTATTTGACAAAGAATCACAGTTCATGACACAGATCTAAATGCACCAAAGTGAAGGTAGTGATGAACCTAGAAGTATCAAGGTGGTTACATATGATTTCAATAGGTATTCTTTATTAAACACCTATATTTGATTCAAACAGTAATATTGACACAACCATCCCAGGATAATACAAATGTCTAAGGATACAAAAGCCCTTAATCTAAAATTTTGTGACTGTTATAGAATATTATTCTAGTTTGCTTCTTACCTATTCTAGATCTAGATCTAGATTTGTATTAACATCAAGACTAGATAAGTATCTTATTTCTTTATCATTAAAATATCTAACATAGTTGTACTTTCTATTTTAATATATCTAAGAACAATAAATTCAGTATATATCTTATCTGAGTTTTGTAATTAATTAAACTACTATATATTTGTTCATCACCCTTGTGTTTATTCATTTGTATATTCTTAACCATATCTACCCATTATAAGATTCACATCCAATTTAGAGTTAAACATTAGGTGAACCCAATTCATGTGAATAAAAATTTTCTTGATTCCTAAATTTTTCAATCTGTTAGGGTTTTAGATTGTTGTATTTTTTAAGTTATTGTTTACATCATTTTGGATGAAATTAAGGTGTAGCCCTAGATTGGGTGGTGTGCCTATTGAACACATTGAGTTTCATCTCCACCACCTAAGATGTCTCAAACCAATGAGTAACATAATCCCATGGCCCATGATGATACTCATGTTGATAATGAACAAAATACTTATGAGGTTATAATAGAATATGATTCTGATAATGAAAAACATGAGTCTAATGAAACTAATGAACATGAGCAAATAGATCATGAACAAGTGCAAGCAATAACCTTACTTCATGACCATATTTTTTAGAACCTTGAAGATCTTGATGAAATCTAAAGAACCATATTAGAAATTAAAAATGTAAAAATCATAGATGCACATGCATATCCATCTATTGATCATGTTATTAGAGCTATGGGTCATCCCCATACACCAACAACCCTCCCCTTGAGCACATTATAACTTCATACTTATAGTGGGGGCACATTATACGTCTTTCAACCTTTGTTTCCTAAAACTAATATTGTTACATATACCATGGGGCTAATAAATGACTCAAATCAGATACTAATTTCAATGCCAACCTTTGATATCTATCCATCTATAAAACATCTAAAAACATCTACGAATCTATAATTATTATCAAGATCTTTGTTTAAACAGGAGTCTCTTTCTTGTAGGTCAATCACCGTCAATAATCTATCAATCATATCAGAGAGTCAATTTGCCACCACCTCTTCACCAAGCCTTCAGGTATCGTTACTCTATTGGAATTGAGCTAGATTCCACCAACAAACCAGCCACCTCTATTGTCCACTCAATCGACTCCTGGTAAGACTATTACTTGATTCTCAATATTCATTTAATTTATTTCTATTTCACAACCAACCTAGACCTTACCCACCTCTCAGAATCCATATTTTACATCTCATTAATTAGCTAAAATTACCAACCTAGATATTCACATAGTAACTATCTATGGTTGACTCAATCGTTGATGATTTGCCCAACTACCAATGGTCACCTTAATCATCGACGATTAGCCCAACCCCTAATGGTCACCATGGCATCAAAAACTAGTAAGCTAATTTCACCTATTTACACCCAATCAAACACAATTTTTTGTGTTTCTACCTATCCACAGACCCTTTTCTAATTTTTTAAAGAATACCCCAACCCTATATCACTAGTATTAATTATTTTGTCACTAATTTAATCATTTATAATATATTTCTTAGTAATTACTCTTGTATTCAATTTTAGTAATTTTTGATTCATTGATGCAAGTACCTTTCTTTTCTATTTATAAGCTTAATTATTTAAAACATGTGGATTGATAGCCCCTAAAGAAGCTCTTACTTCTAGGATCTATCTATTGCTAGGCAATTCACCCAACTATTTGTCTAACAAAAAAATTTTCTTTAATACTTTTTTATATGTAGGTCATCTTCTCAAACCAAAGAGAATCTCTTCACAATCTTCTAATTCAATATGCACACTATAAATTAAGTTTTTTAAACATACCCATACTTAGTTTCTTATTTATTTTTTTCCAATAATAAATAAGAACTTCATTGAAACATTGTAGCATGCTTGGTGGGATCCTTGTGTCTTTACTTGGGTTATTATTTTCTTGTGTTCTCTCCCTATTGTTTTCTTATTAACAAAATCAAAAGTTTTTTTGGGCTTAAAATCAAGTGCATACATCAACTGCTTGAAATTTTAGTTCACATAGCTTAACTTACAAGAAAAGTAATTTATCGTAGCTTCACTCTTTATTGCACACACCTAAACCAAACCACTTTCATTAATTAAAAATCAAACATACTTGAGAAAAGGATCAACTATGATTTCATCACCTAGCAGTAACCTTACCCTTTCTTGGAAATCTTACTTGGAGGTCATTACCAAGGGAATGACCAACTCAGCTCTCTAGTTGAGTATAATCTATGGATATCAATATATTTTGGCTAATTACCCAACACCCTTATAATTATGATGTGTGAAGTGAGGGGGTAGGCCCCAATTCCAAGCCACATATTGATTCCAATATATATCTCTTTTGATCACCTAAACACAACCTGAAAGCATCCATAGATTTCCTTTCTAGTACTCGCTCTACAAACAACCTTTTGTCACACAACTTCTTAAGGCATAAGCCAAAAGTGAGATTAATTAAAATTATAAGGCTTAACTTATCTCTTAGAGTGTGATTTGATTTCTTTTATCATTTTATTTTATTCTCTTTGTTTGACTAGTAAGGTTGTTTGTGTTTTTTATCTCCACTAACTCGCATGGTTCTCACTCATCAGCAGCGAAGAGACCTTGCAGAACAAAACCCATCACCAAACCAACCTACCTCTTCCACCTCTTCATCTAAGGACTATACCTCTAAACCAATAGACTCTCCTCACCCTTTGATAATTCCTACCTTCCCTCAAGAGGTTCCTCAAGAAGATGCAAATTTTGTCACTTTCCTAGATAACAATCCCATAGTCTTGCAATAATATCTTATAAACACATCTTATTGTATCATAGTTTCAACCCCATACATAGATTCAACTTATGGAATGCCTCTCAACCTCATGGGGAGTACCTAGATTTCCATGATTACTACACATTTGTTGACTACCCAAGCCTCCTCATCAACCAACAAGCCCTTTGAGACTACCATTGAAAACCAACCAACCCAAACTACCATCACCCTTATACCTTTTACTCCTAAGAACCACTCCTTCACTATAGGAGTGCCTACCTCTAACATTACTATCCTTCCTTTAGTTACCTTTAACCCATAAACCACCACTCCACTCTAAATCCTTGTTGTGTTTATACCCTCTACCTTGCCACTGATTAGTACAAGGGTCAACACCCTTCCATCGATCATCAACCCAACTACTGCTCCTATCCAACAAGCATCCATTGGACCAAAATTTGGCTAAATCCCTAATCTAAAAGGGCATGTACCCACTACCCAACCACCTACCTCTACCTACCCTTATATGTCTTCTACACAACAATTAACATCCACTTACTCATATGTGTTATCCTCCTAACCTTCTACCCACTATCCATATGTCTCTCAACCACCTCAACAATATGCATCTTATAACATCTTGGGTACACAACCCCAAGTGGACCTAATGAAGATTATTATGGATAAAATGACCACCTTAAAGTAATCCATATCAAGTGTTCACAACATCTTGTCATATGACTAAATATGTAATGAGCCTATCTATCAATTCGTACCTATTAAGCCATATCCTCCCTAATGGGAACTTCCCAAATTCTCTACGTTTCAAAGTAAAGAGGAACCCTAATAGCACCTTAGGGCATTTAGACATGATTTTTATCTAATCACTTATGATGATGCCCTTCTTCTCTACACCTTTCCCATGTCTCTAGCTGGTCTGGACTTAGATTGGTATAGTGCCTTTCCCAAACATTCCATCTTCTCCTTCACCCAACTAGTTCAAACCTTCTTGGACCATTTTTTGATCAATATATTCAATAAAGTGTCTATCATAGACCTCTATTCTATTCAAAAATTTGAGGATGAATCTATTTCCAATTTTTTGGTTCATTGGAGGAGTCTTATCAACCAATTATCCTTCTCCCTACCTCAACCTAAACTCATAGAGCTCTTTACTCAGGCATGTGTGAAGCATATCTCCTCTACCCTACATGTCCAAATCTTCCAAACCTTTGATGAATCTCTTACCATGGTCCATAAGTTAGAGAATTGAGCCATTGACAAAGAAAAGCTTAAACTCAAGAACAAGAATTTAACCTATAAAACTAATAAGGCATCTTCCTCCAATTCAAACAACTAGTCCAATACCAACACCAAGAATAAGGGAGCCATAAATGCGGTTGTATTAAAATCTACTCCTCCACCTTCCATCAACCAATATAATTCCTCTAGTTCCTCAAAGAAAAACCCAAAGAACCAAACCTAGAATAACCAGAAGAAATTCACCCCACTTGGAGAATCCTATGCTTCCATCTTGGAGAAGTTATTGAAAGCTAATATCATTCAACTTCCTCCTATCAAACCACCCCACAGTTTGACTCCTCTCATCCCACACCTAGTTGGTATAATAAGAATGATTTGTGTGCCTTTCATAGAGCAATAGGACATGATGTCAGTAGGTGCAACACTTTCAAGAGCCTTGTCCAATCCCTCATTGACAAGGGGGAGCTTACATTGGATAACCCCAATGCACCATCAAACCAAGCCCTTGATATATTTAGGAAACCCTTCCCAAAATATGTTCCTACTAAGAATGAGAGTAACAAAGTTGAATGATCTCACGAGACCCATACAGTTAACATGGTCCTTGACACATTCATTTCTAAAGAAGTTTTTGACTAAGCCATTTGTCTCTCACCCTCTCTGCTTATTGAAATAGTGGAATTACCTTCCCTTCCTTAAGATACCCAAGCCGAGGCAACACCATCTTCTCCCCCTCCACTTATCGAGGTAGTGGAGCCACTAGTCACACTTTTAACTAATATACCGGAACAACTAGCCATCACCACCTCACCTTCACCTTTAACTACCGAGCAAATGACTCCCCCTTCGAAAACCATTCCCAAGGAGAAAATACCTATGTCTACTCCTCCCATAGAGGAGACACCCATCCAAGCCTCGCATCTTTTGATTAAGGAAAAGGACAAGGATACTATGCCTACATCCCCACCTAGGGGCCTATCTTTAAGGTCTAGCATTCAGGGAATTAAGCCAACCTACAAACCATTCTTTAGGCTAGTGCATAAATTAGAGTTTATCTCCAACCCTGACATAGATCAATCCACCTTTTTGTAGTAATTAAGTCTCCCTTAGATTACCTGATCGGGACCTCTAACCCTTTCTTAGTCAAACCAACCTAAAACTTCCATTGACCAAAATCTTACCATATCTACCAAAATAACCAAACCCCCTAACCAATTAAATAAAACCTACAACAAACCAAACAACCCTCAACCACTCAAGCCAATCAAGATCCAAGTAGCTAATCCCTCTCCTATTATCCCAACTAGGTCTGCCAAGAATATTGGTATCCTCCCTACACCAAGCCTTAGTCACCCATCTATGAAAATGTACCTAACCTCCTCAAGCCCACAAACCAAACATCAGACCAAGCAATAAAAGAGGCAAAATCACATAAAATCTAGAAGGCCAAAATTTTGCCTCCCTCAACCTTACCCTCCATTCTGGGGCCTCATCCTTCTACCTTGAATAGGAAGCCAATTGCCTCTACCAAAACCCCACAACCTATCTTGGTTACACCTTCACAGTTGTTTTTTGACACACCTCTATTTACCAAAACTATAGTACCTAGGCTACCTACCCTATGATATTCTACCTCCAACTTGTCAACCTCCTTGCCTAAACAAAATCCATCAACCAAGTGTACCACCCTATCTAAAACACCTACCAAACCTATCTCCAAGCAACCTCCTACATCAAACACCAAAGCAAAAAATGCTACACCTTTACCAACTTTAGCTGAGTCCTACTTGACCATTCTCCATAGGTTATTACAAAACTCCTATTTATCCTTACCTCCCATCAGACCCTTTGACCCTCTAGCTTCAAAACCCACCTAATACAATGACCACCATGTGTGTTCCTATCATAGAACACTAGGTCATGATATGGAGGACTACAAGGCTCTCCAAACCATTATCCATTGGCTTTATGATGAGGATGATCTATTAAAAAATGAACCACCTATGATCCCCATACCAATCCAACCATCGACCATACCTACCCAACATTTACCTACTCCTCCACTCTCACCTAAGAGTGAAGATGAGCCTAACCAGTCTACTACCTCAACCTCTCCTTCTATCCATACTATTAATGTGGTCATAAGAACATAATATAAGGATAAGGGGAAGGCTAAGGTGTCCATTCTTTGGACATACCCTTCCTCAAACTCCCAACCAACCTACACCCAACCATCTTCATCCTCAACCAAACCCAATGTATCTATCTTAGGTGCCTCCCAATCTAACCCTTCAGCATCTATCAGGAGAGTTACCCTCAAACAAATTCATCAAACCCTGACAAAGATGAGATTGTATGAGTTAATCTCTACTTCTCCCCATCACCGCCAAGTACTAATAGAGGCTTTGCAATCCATTGAGGTCCATCTTAAGGACCCCTAACCTCTCGCTACCTTTGTTGGTGGCCTTCGGATTTCCAACCTTGTTACCTTCAAGGATTCAAATATACCTTCCATCCACTTAGAGGACCCAGATCCTCCTCTCTTTATTACTACTTACATCAACCACACCCACATTATATGGGTCATTATTGATGGGGGATCTATCATTAACATCATCTCCTCTCACACCTACAACCGACTCAACTTACTGGATAATGTTATGTTTGAATCATTAATCATCCTTCATTCCTTCAATGATACCATGGCCACTACCTTAAGAACTATCATCCTTCATATCCGTGTGGGACCCTGCACAATCTCTGAACTGTTATATGTTATAGAAGGTGAATTCCAAAACTTCTTATTAAGATGACCTTAGATTCGCTCTATGGGTTGTGTTCCCTCTACCCTCCACCATTACATTAAGTTTGAACATGAAGGCCAAGTCATCACCATCCAAGATGACCTAAGTCCTTTTTCAACATGCAATATGACCTACCACCCCAACGAAAATTTCATACCTCCATCTAGCACACCCTTAAAAACTCAAACCCAACCTTCAACTACCAAAGTAGATATCATACCTCCTTCCACTGATGAGGCATCAACTAGTTCCTTTATACCTTTACACCAAATCCCTACCATAGACCCTTTGAAATCCATGTTCTATCACCTTTTGCTTGGGGAGTATCACCTTTTAGCACTGGATACTTTCCCTACTCCTCATGAATACAAGAAACTTACCAACCAGCTGGGATATGACCCCAATGTCAAAACTATCCTTCCCTTTGGACCTCCCAACTGTCAAACCCATTTTATCTATGGAGGACTTGATAAATCCCTCAGTGTTCCTACCACCTCTCTACCAGCTCAACCATTCACCACCAAATTTTCCTACCTCAAAAAACCAAGCTTCACCAAGATATACCTCCATCAGTGTGCCTAAAAAGGCTTTGGTCTTAGGTGATATGAGCATGGCCCACACGAATTGGTCATCATCAAAACTAGAAAGCCACACAAGAAGCATGAACTTGGTTTCATATTTCCTAATAAGAAGTAAGCCAAACAACCTGTTGTTACCATTATTGAGGAATATGTCCCTCCCTCACCAACCTCACCTCCACTTGCATGTGAAGATGACTACATCATCCTACATAAAAAAATTTCTGTCAACATGATCAACCTAAGACCCCTGACTTATCAGAAGAAGGGGGCAACCCTGACCATCCCTTTGACCCATCGTAAGATGATAGGAGAGGACTCTCTTACCATTAACACTGTTCAATGTTAGGATGATGATTCAATTCTCACCTACCTTGGTGCCCCAGATTCTTGAATTGATAAATCCCTTCCTCGCAAGACCTAAACCATGTTGAATGAATCCACCATGGATATCATCTTGGGTACTTTAGATAACCCCCATGTTGTCAAATTGGGCCAATCCTTGAATATCGAGGAACTTCAGGACTTCCCCTCTTTCCTTCAAGATCGTAGCATAGCATTGACTTGGTCTTATATTGATATGCCTAGAATTGACCTCACCATTACTACCCATAACATAGTCACTCATCGTGATGCCAAACCTGTCAAGAAAAAGATCTGATGCATGCATCCTCATATAACCCTTCTCATCAAAGAAGAAATTTAGCATCTCCTATTTTAAAACTTCATTCAACCTATTGATTACCCCCAATGGGTCTCAAATTTTGTACCTATCACTAAAGCCATAGGGGGACTACACATTTGTGTATACTTTCATGACCTCAAACTTGCCTACCCTAAAGATGACTTTCGTCTACCCAGCATCAAAAAAATTGTTGATCTTAAAACCAGACATGAGATGTTATCTTTCATGGATGGGTTTTAAATTTATAATCATATCCTAATTATACCCAAAGATCAACACAAAACTACCTTTACCAACACTTGGGGAACCTTTTAATACAAAGGCATGCCTTTTGGGTTAAAGAATGCTGGTGCAACCTACCAGCATGCCATGACCTACATTTTGCATGACCTTATCCATAAGATCATAGAGGACTATGTGGATGACCTTATTGGAAAATCCAAATTCTGAAAGGATCACTTGGTCATTCTTAAGATCATTTTTGAGTGGCTTATCCATTATCATGTCCACCTTAACCCCAAGAAGTGCATTTTGGGGGTCTTGTCAAGCAAGCTTCTAGGTTTTATTGTCTCCCTTATCAAATTTGAAGTAAATCCCACAAAAATAAAATCGATCCTAAACATGCTCCCTCCAACCAACCTCAAGCAACTCCATAGCCTACAGGGAAAGCTTCAGTCCATTCATCATTTCATCTCCTAGCTTTTGGACTGGTGTCAACCTTTCCACCACCTTCTGAATAAGGATGTCTTTGTTAAGTGGAATAACGACTATCAAAGGGCCTTTGATTCACTCAAAAGGTACCTTTTGTCTCCACCTATCCTCACCCCTCGAAAGGATTACCAACCTTTCTACCTATATATCTCTGCCACCAAGCATTCCCTAAGGACAATGCTGGCTCATCGAGATGAATAATATAGAGAGCAAGCCATGTACTACATTAGTCATACACTTGTAGAGTATGAGACTCAGTACACTTATATTGAGAAATTCTACTTAGCTTTAGTCTTTGTGGACACCAAACTTTTCCACTACCTTCTTAACCATAAAACCTATGTCATTACCAATACCGACCTGCTCAAGCACATGCACTCTAAGCCATATCAAAATCAGTGTATGGCCAAGCGGCTCATGCTCTTAGCAGAGTTTAACTTTGATTTCCTATATTAGAATTCAATTAAGGGGCAAGTCATTAAATACCAATTGGCTAAAGCACTGTTATTATACAATCAACCTCCTCCTCTTGAGTTCCTCAATGAGTCCATTGCGACCCTATCTCAAGAAAATTTCACCTATCAACTCACCATTTTCTTCGATGGATCAAAATGTTAATGTGGTGGGGGAGTAAGTATCATACTTATCCCATTTGATGGTGAACCTCTTCCTTTGTCCGTAAAGCTTGATTTCAAATGTACCAACAACATGGCTGAATATGAAGCCCTAGTGATAGGTCTTCAGACTGCCTTAGCCTTAAGAGTCAAAATGATCAATATTCTTGGTGACTCCCAACTTGTGGTCAATCAAATCAATGGATCTTACTAGTGTAAGAATGGTGTTTTTCAATAGTATAAGTAACTAGTTGATGAACTCTTAACATCATTTGAGTGTTACCACATCTAATCAACCTTGTGATCTACCAACAAGTTCACCAATACCATGGCTTCCCTTGCCTCTCAAATATCTATTTTTATTCATAGGATTACCCAACTATCCTATATCAGACCGAATTCTCCCAACATTTTCAATGTGGAGGAGACCCAACTTGACCTTTGGTATCAACAAACCTTTGACTATCTTAACCTTGGCATAATTCCTTTAGGCCTCTCTAGGAATGCTTAAAGAGCATTAATTTAGAGTACCTCTTGATATACCATTATGGGAGGAATTATTTATAAATGTGGCTTTGATGGCCTCCTCTTTCGTTGCATACGTAATCATGAAGCCTCTCACATTATCAAGGAAATGCATGATGGTATTTATGGGGGTCATTTTAGTGGACTCATTATAGCTAAGCACATCCTCTATCTTGGATATTACTGGCCTATCCTTAACCAATATTGTTGTGATTATGTGAAAAAATGTGGTGTCAATAACATGCTAATTTGCATCATACACCTAGCCATAGCCTTCACATCTCTATTGATTTTTGGCCCTTTTCATAATGGGGTCTAGACCTTATTGGGGAAATTAATCCCCATTCCTCACAGTGACACCGTTCTATCATCACCACAACTGAGTATTTTTCCAAGTGGGTAGAGGCTATTCCTCTAGTCTCAACAAAAATAGAAAAGATTGTTGACTTTATCAACCATCATATCATCTACTACTTAAGTGTTCTTCATAAGATTATCACCAATAATGGTAAATCCATTAATAATAAGTAAGTCTAGGGTCTATGTGACATGTTCGGAATTAATTTAAGTTTCTCCTCATGCTATCACCCTCAAGAGAATGGATAGGCAGAAGCCTCTAATAAAACTCTTAATAACATGCTAACTAAAATGTTTAATGCATCTAGTCAGGATTGGCATTTTCACATCCCCTTCATCTTATGGGCATATCACACTAGTGTTAGAACCCCTACGGGTGCTACCCCATTTTTTCTTGTATTTAGAGTAGAGTTTTTCTTGCCTCTTGAAGTCCAAATCCCCTCTCTTCACGTATCTTTTCAAGATCTTGTTTCTGAGAGAGATTATCATCAACATCGTTTAGCCCAGCTAGAGCTACTTGACGAACATCACCTAACAACCCTCACCCATCTTCATGTCTACCAATAACATATCAAACATGCCTATAACAAGCACCTTAAAGTGTGAGAATTCAACATCAGAGACCTTGTCCTAAAGGAAAATCAACATGTCACTAATATGGAAATAAATCAAGTGGGGCAAGTTTGCTTTCAATTGGAGTGGACCTTATATCATAACCCACAAGTATAGATCAGGAGCTTATTGGTTGTCTTTTCTTGAAGGCCACCTAGAACCTGAGCCTCTCAATGCTTCACATCTATGTCCATTTTTTTGTTATGAAGGATCAATTTCACCTTTTGTTTCACTTAAGCTCATCGATTTTTATCTTCCCACATTTATCCCCCTATTTTAGGGGCAATAAATTTAAAATGAATCATGTGATTATCTATCATAGTCATAGCCTAATATTGAACAATGGGGACAATGAATCTACCCATGGCATGGTTCTCATGGTAATTTCCACCACTTTTCAGGATGGATCCCCATGATCATTATCACCTAAAGCTATTTACACCTAACCAAGCCTCTTGTGCTCTTGGTTTTGCCTCTATGAAGGTGAACTGCTAAGTCAACCTAAGAAAGTATATGTCAAACAAAATAGCAAAATTCCTATAACCAATAATCATGGGTCATTCCTAACACTCATGGACTACTCCTTTAAAGGACAACTATTGAGAACCTATTTAAATTTTTCAAAACATAAGGTGGACTACTCCATTTAAGGATAGCCATCAAAAAGCATTAAACAAAACACATAAACTCAGACCACTCCCTCGAAGGATGGTTGAGCAAGCATTTATCAAAAGCATAGCAATTTCTTGGAAGCTTTCCACATCGATCAACTTCCCACATATAGAAATTAGTAGAGGACCCATTATCATAATCAAAATAAAATCAAAATGATCTCAAAAGTTGCAATCGACTCTCAAGACAACATAATAAGGTAGGAGCCGTAATCAACTTTTACAAGTAGACTTATCGCATCGATCAATCTACGTAATTTGGCATAGGCTTGTTTACCCTAGTCTTTCAAAAACCTACAATGAAGGCTTGTCAGTCTCACTCTAGGGTTCCATTTTCACTCATCTCCCCTTTTCCACTATATGTAATGGATTTTTTAGTTTACTTAACATTACATGGTCAAGACACCTTTTAGCCAAATAACGAATGTTAATGCAAAATATTTGAAGGGCTTATGTTCATTAAGTCAATCCAATTTCAATTCTTATTTTAGTCCTTGTCAACAAAGAAGCATCGTGCTCTCTGCTCATCCTATCATGACTAGTTGATATTTTCATTATGACGTTCACCTCTTGATTATATTCTCTATTCTCATATCTAGTGTTGATTAAACTATATCATGTGTTTTATCATAAACAATAAATAATAAAGAACCATAAGCATAACCATTCACATTACCATGCCATACATGATAATCACATCCATACGCAATAAAATAAATGTTAACATGTATGAACATAATGAAATTCAAGATACTCATTAAAAATTTGCATGTCATAAGCATCACCATAAACCAAAACTAGATCATGCCTAACTAAGCATATGTTAGTATCTACATAACCATAACCATAAGCATAATTCATAAAGTAATGTAAACACCACATAATAAGTGATAAACGCCAAATACGAATCATACACCATGAGCATGGAAAATAAATAAAGATCACATATATAGCTCCAACAACATCATCACATGAACATAAATGACCATAATCATAAACCATCATGAAACATCAACTACATCAGTCTAATCATCAACATCATCATATACATCATGTCCATCAAAGTGAATAATACATGTAATAAATGTATAAAATCTCTCTCTCATATACATCTTGCATCATCAACACGTAGGCCAGTATCAAAAATCCAAACATGTACATATATCATGTCATGTACCACTACGACTGGCCCCTCCTATTTCACCACCACTACCACTAGGTACCAGTCCTTTTGGAGTGCCTTATACCTACCCACTAACTGTAGATGTCCACTATCATGGAGTAGACATAATCAGACCACCTGTTAGACTAGATTTGTACTCCCCCCATCTGAGCTCATTCAACAAATATTCTAGAATAATAGCCTTGTAATATCATATCATAGAATAATAGCCTTGTAATAACTAGGTATCAGGGTGTAAGAGTGAAACCCAATCGCACTACCTATCCTAATGCTACCCCTACCCTCTACCTTAGGGTATCCCTCTCCTAAGTCACTAAACCAAGGGTGGTCCTCCCTTGATCTCTCTCAACTATAAAAGTGGTAACCTAACCCTATAAAATGGTGATCTAGCCTTGAAGAGTGGCCACCTATCCCTATAAATCTATGATCTTGGCCTAGGTAGATTTTAGTGTTGTTTGTGCCTGTCCATCCTAGCCACCACCCTATACCAATGCCCCAACGAGATCCACATCCATGGGCTACTGACCATCATCACCCCACCCAAAATCAGTTTCTACATATAGAGCTTGATACCATGCCGCATATCCATCCACAAAACTAGTGTCATCTATAGCTACTCTCGCTGGAAGCTCCTCATGGTCCAGTACTGTATCATGGGGCTATGGCTCTAGAAGTATAAATTTTGCATCCTCTCACCTATATCTCTAAGGAGTAGGAATCCCCTGCACAAGACCAAACTATCACCAAACTCGATCAAAGGCGATCAACTCCATCTCCCCCCTCTCTCCTCCCATATATCCATCACCATCCCTATAGTGATAGGGTATGGTAACTATACTGGGCCCACATATGGCCTCCAAATGATGTCACCCATAACCAAAGCCTCCAAGTCATCTCAAAACCAATCAATTTCCCTAGCACCTTCACCTACTCTAGTTAATGCATAGTCTCCCCTCCATCACACAAATCCAACTATGAAATGTACCTGGGTGTATTCATCCTAGGGTAACTCTAGTGGCCTCAAAATCTGAATATGTTCATGCCCAATAATGAAGCATGAATCCAACACTAATACCATGCTATAGATGATCTCTAAATGCCTAGAGCTTCTTGTAAATATAAACTAACAAAAAAGGAGCCCATCTAAACATAGTCCTACCTAGCAACATCTCCATTAATACTCCCAATAGCAGAGATGTAAACCAAACACTACTCAAATTTGGTAACGCAAAATAAGACATCACCATGTCATCATCATCGCCAGGCATCAGTCTACTAGAGCCCTCTAGTATAATGGCCTATAGCTAAAGCCATCAGAATGCCACCTGGCATGGACCTAATCCTCACCATATATTAGCTCCATGAGGTCATCTCACTCCTTGCTCTCAATGTGGTAAATTGGCTCCCCCTGAATGGGAAATCATGTAATCATAATCACATCCTCTAGTAGGATGGTGTTCTCTTCTATTGGCATTAAAAATGTGTTCATGGTTGGGTCGCATCTCTCGACGAGAGCCACGATCATAGCCATATCCTAAAATAGGTGTTGGTAATGAACCATTTCCCCAAGGCTGACCTCCTCCATGTACCTCCACTCATTTGTAGTCATCCCATCATAGATCTCCACAAAAATCCTAGGGACCAGATCCCTCATCTAGATCTAGTATCATGACTATAAAACGATCATGTTATCTCACACATTTCATTTTTGATCATTCTACCTAGACCCACCTAGCTTCAACCTTATTTCATAACCAAACATCCATATACTTCATGCCTACCCAAGCATATCAAATTAAGCACATCATGTTTCTCCCTAACAACATCCATCTCTAAAACCATAAAATTCTCCTATAATTGACCCAAACCCATTGAAACCAACATTCCATCTATTATCAATTATCCTATCTTATTATTTTCACTACCCTACCTATCTATTTTTCCTACCTTTAACCCCTTTTTTTTAAACATTTCAACATCATTTAAACCAACCTTTCCTAAATGCTCGATCGTCGACAATCCTTACAACCATCGATGGTCATCTTAGCATCTTCCTTTGGTGGTCGACCACTGATGGTCATACTTGACCATCAACAGTCAGGTCTAATGGTTAATGATCATTGTGTGTGACCATCGATGGTAAAACCCTAAATATAACCTCCCTCATAACCACATAATATAATAAATATAACACAACTAAACTACTTTAAACTTTCCTCTAACCCACCCCCAACCTGAATCCTCTTTCAAAAACAAAATCCATCCATTACATTTTCCAATTTCACCAAAAAACTTAAACTATAGAACAACCACTCAGACCTCATTTCCAAAATAGCTAACTTACCCAAATTCAACTTCAATAATAAAATCAACTAATCTACAATGTCACAAAACATCACCTACTTAGTTCCTCGACCACTGTTGAGGTCAAAGTCTACGTCTAGCTATTCAACCATGCCCTCATCCACCCTACATTGTGGTCCCCATTAATCATCTTAGCACACATGCTCAACAAATCCACAAACTCCACCTCAGGCAACACATTCAATCAAAACAATCTCCTAGCTAAATGCAAAAGTACCAAATTATCAGTGCATGGAAAAATCAAAGTCAAATTATTAAAAGATAAAATGAAATAACATTTTCACTTTTTATATTCCAATTTTTTAGGGTTTCCTTTTACCATTGATGGTCAGGCCGATCGTCAATGATCAACCCTGAGACCCCTGATCGTTAATGGTCAGGATTCCACTTTTTTTTATTTTAGGCACTTAGACCTAAATTCCAACTTTGAAGATCATCTAATCTCCTCTAAACCAAAACTTGAACAATTTTTAGAGAATACCCTTCTCCAACCAACCATTAGGCCACCTCTACCTTGACGTTGGCCATTTTTGACCCATACGATCACATGTTTTATGATGACCTTATGTGGTCTTTTTGACTTCACTGACCATTTTTTCCATGTTGACCATTCAAATTTTGCACCACTTTGTGAACAACCAAACCATTTGTGTTTCTTAAGGGAGCACTTCCTACCTCAGATACCTATGAGAACATTGACCCTATCAAGAAGGTTTGATAGATTAACCTGATTAGCTATTACCAATGTTGTGGTCTGATTACCTCATCACTAGTCCTTCTAGAAGTGACCTTATTCTTACCAATATTAAAAACCTTGGTCTGTGTGTGATCTTGGATATCACACTTAGTCACATTTTTGTGTACACATTTGCATCTTGAATTCCCAACCACATTTTGTCACCACCTTGTACCTTACCATGTACCACTTATCGAACCCTTAATTTTATTTTCACCTCATCAACTCCTGGTTTGAGGGTGAACACCTCCTCCCATACTTGGGCAATCAGACCTTTGACTAGTACTCCATTTTTGTTTTGAAGCTTATTTATTCAAAGCCACATAAAAAAGTACAAAATATAGACATCAAAAATCTACACACCATGATTTCAAATGTTGAAATACCCCCTAGACTACCCTAGGACCCCCTTGGGACCAATATCACCTTCTAATCCCTAATCAACCTAGCTTGTAGTCAAGTTTAACTTAACTAGTTCAACCTAGTATTTTAGCCCTTTTTATCCTCTAGCACTCGATTGTCGATGGTCAAGCTGATCATCGATGGTCACCCTAACCATCGACAGTCAGGGCCCACCACCCCAACTAAAAGCATGCAAACTACCCACCTTTCTTTTCTAAAAATAACCCATCTAATTCCAATTGTGAGCCATTGCATGGATGAGTTAATTTTAGAAATCCTAGTTCATGTGTTGTTACAACTCTCTCACCTTACCTATAAGAGAGAAGAGCAGAGAAGTGAAAATCCATCTACAAAACATTTGAAAACATTTATGAATCTATAATTGTTATCAAGATATTTGTGCATCTAGAAGTTTTTTTCTTACAGGTTAATCGCCATCAGTAATCTAGCAATCATACCAGAGAGTCAATTTATCGTTGCCTCTTCACCAAGCCTTCAGGTACTATTACTCTACCGAAATTGAGCTAGATTCCACCAACAGACTAACCACCTCAATCATCCACTCAATCAAACCTTGATAAGATAAATACTTGATTATTAGTATTCATTTACTTTTTTTCTATTTTGCAACCAACCTAGACCTTAACCACCTCCTAGAATCCATCTTTTGGATCTCATCAATCAACCAAAATTACCAACCCAGATATTCATATAGTAACTGTTGATGGTTGACTCAAATACCAATGGTCTGCCTAAGCATTGATGATCACCTTAACTACCAATAATCACCTTAACTATCGACAATTAACCCAATCACCGATGGTCACTATGGTATCAAAAACTAGCAAGCTAATTTCACCTATTTACAATGAATAAAACCCAATTTTTTTATTTCTTCTTATCCACAGACCCCTTTCTAATTTTTTGAAGTGTAACCCAACCCTCTAGCACTAGCATTAATTAATTTATCACTAATTTAATTATTTATATCATATTTCTTAGAAAGCACTCTTGTATTCAATTTTAGTACCTTTTGATTCATTGATACAAGTAACGTTATTTTCTATTTATAAGATTAATTATTTAAAATATATAGATTGACAGCCTCTAAGAAAGTTCTTGCTTTTAGGATGTAGTTATTTCTAGGCAATCCACTCAACTATTTATCTAACAAACAAATTTGATTTAGTGTTTTCTTATCTACAGGTCATCCTCCTAATCCAAAGAAGATCTCTTCATAATCTTCTAATTCAACATGCACACTATCAATCAATTTTTTCAACCATACCCATACTTAGTTTCTTATTTTCTTCTTTCCAATAATAAGCAATAAATTCATTGAAACATATAGTTCAAATTTTCCTCTAAGTTATAAATAACTTTGAGGACAAGGTTACCAATATTGAAAAATATGATTTAAAGTCTACTCATGCCATTGACTCACAATATGTGTTACATAATCTGCTTGCACTCGAGATATAGTTACACCCTTTACCAATTGGTATTGTTGCACCTAAGTTCACATTTTATGATGCTAAGGGTGATCTTAAGCAGTATATTCGATTCTTCTCTATGACATGTCTTGATTATGCCTCCAATGATAAATTTTTGATCAAATTATATTTGAAGAGCCTTAAAAATTATGATTTGAGGTAGTTATATGGTCTACCTCTCCAATCTCTCATAGATCAGTTTTTGGCACAATTTTCATTAATATTTTCAAAAATGTTTCCTATGCCTAAATTGTAAAAATCAAATAAAGAACCAATGAATCTATCAATGAACATGTCTTGAGCTACAAGACAATGTTCGCTAATATGACCAATCCTATGATAGATAAATAACTTCAAGACATATTCAAGAAAATTTTGCTTACTCCTTTAAATGAGTCCATTGATTTAAAAAATATATTTTTATGACTTATGCCATGTTGTTCAAGACCATGAAATGAGACTTATTTCATTGAATAAGCTTAAGTATGTAATAAATAAATCATTTACATTTACATCCAATACCAAGTTTGTAATTAAACCAAGATACAAGGTAAAACTTCCTAATCCTAAAAAGGAAACAACCACCACTATTAATACAATTTCACATTAGCCTAATGAGTTTTTCTTATCTAATACACCATGGAGACAATTTACATGCTTACTTGAGTCTCTCACTTACTACGATGCCTAATAGAGTGTCATCTTATATCTCCCTTTAGCCTATAGATGTTGATATGAGCATACCTCTACCCAAATGGTATGATGCAAATGCTTATTATGATTATCACTAAGGCCCTGAGAATTCTATGAACATATGTTTTACCTTGAACCATAATATCTAGGACCTCATAGATGACCAAAATATTACATTTTATGTTCACAATCTAGTGACCACCACAAACAAAAAATATTTAACAATCCTTTGCAAGATCATTCAAATAAATATCCAAAAGTACAAATGGCATATAATGTGCACCCTACTCCATCTCATTATTATCACCCATTGGATGGGATTATTTGTACTTATACAAGATATACGCATCCTATATTTAAAATATATTATATTACCTTTGATGACAGTGAGATTAAGGATGATGACTTAAATATTCATTCTTTTTTCATTCAAGCATACCTTGATAAACAACCTATATGTAGTGTTATTATAGATAATGGTGCAAGAGAAAAAAAATTTACCATGAAATTACTCATATTTGGGTTATACAAATCATGATTTAAAGCCTTCTACCAGATCAATTAAAGCATTTTATGGGACCTCATAACATGTTCTAGGTGAGATTGATTTACCTTTATAGGTGGGTACTACACATATGGTTAGTACCTTTTTAGTTATACCTTACATGGGTGTCTTTGATATGTTATTAGGATGCCCTTAGATACATACTTTTTGAGAAGTAAATTATACAGTGCATGGGTGTGTTAAATACATTCATGATAATAAAATGATTATAATTTCTAAATTTCCATATTTTCATCCTCTTGAACAAGAGAACTTTATACCCATATTATTAATTATCAAGCCTAATAAGGCTAATCCACCATAAAAGGGTAAACAATAGGCAATCACCTTTACTAGGCAAACATTACTTGAGAAACCTTTGCATCAAAGACATTTAATGGATTCCATGAAATCATCATCTACTACATACCATATTTAGATATCCATATCACCTACACATGTTCCTATTACTGCTACTCTAAAAAACCCACAAAACACTCAATAAGGTGTTCCACAAACCCCTTATCCTACCCTTTCTATCTCATGATCATAGATTTATATCTTACATACATAGAACATAATAGATAATATAGTGATATATACCACACCTATACATGCTCCTCAATAATGCCACCAATTTATTACACCAAGTTCATAGTGAGGAGATATTTATGACCATCCTTTGGATGTGATCATAGGTTATTATTTTTTTGTCACATTCCATAAATACCAAAAATATTTTTGACATCTACATATTCTACTGGATCCTTGACATTTATATGTTAGTTTCATGTTGATGGATAGCATATCAGGTACTTCTATATACACATGAGTTTCATGATTCTATTTGATTATGATACATGCATACACAGATACATGATTTATGCACTTATGGATGTTGGGCCCTCCCTTTTGTCATGTCACCAAAACATTCAGGGCATCTACCTTATTTTATCATGATACTTCTTAGTTATATCATTATATGGTTAGTTTACATTATCATTCTTGAGTTAATATGTACTTACACATGCCTTTATCCATGCCTATATATTTTACAATGTGCTTGATATGATTTGTACTTGACATATTTTTATAACAAATTAGATCCATGGAATACTATGATATATTTATTTTGGTTACTTATGCTTTCATTTATGCACTTCCTTAAGTGTCTCACATTGTTATTGTCTTGTTTATTTAAGCATGTGAATATGCTCCATTTTTTCAGCCCTTGTGTCTTTGTTTGCCTCTTTGACATTTGAATATGTCATTGTTTGTTGTATGTTAACATTTGAATATGTCATTTATTGATTATATATATTTTACTAAGTCATGTCCCTTCAATTGTGTTGCATTTGAACATGCATCTTATTTTTAGTCTCCTCAGAGCATTATCTGTTGACTTAATTTTAAGTGCTCTTGTGTGTGTACTTGGTTGATTATCGAGCTTGTATTGTTATTACATCGACATTGCCATGATATTTATCATGAATTTTAGGCTTTAATATGATCACATTATGGTGCTTCAATGATACATTTATCTAGACATGTTCTCCTATATGCTACATGATTCATTCATGTTAGGTTGTGGAGCTAAAAGCTTCACTGATGCAGACATGGAGGTTGGAGGAGATTTTTGAAGTGTCGCAGACACCGGCGTCGGTCAGGCCAACTGGTGTTGGCAGGATTAGAAAGGAAGAGCAACCGACGTCGGTCAGAGATCGACTGGCGTCGGTCACTTCCAGGCAGACAAGGACCGACGTTGGTCGCCTGTGCGGTTCATAACTGTGAGTATTACGTATAATTAGTTAACAAACTGATTGTTTGCATGATGAGAGCCAATTTTAGACTCAAATCTATGGATCTAATTATTGTAATTAGGTGTCTAATTATTGATTGCATGAGATATATTTAAGAGACTCATAGGCTGTATTGTAAAGTGTACTAGAGAGTAAGAGAGCAAAATATTAGCTCCTTCTGTGTGTGAAGAGAGCATGGTGTGTTCCTCCTAGTGCTACAGTGTCAAGTGTGGGTGCTGGTTTGAAGAATTAGAAAGATTTTTCATGTATGTATGATTTTGGTCAGCAGGTGTGCATGGTTACGTTAGGAGATTTGCATGGTAAGTAAGATCATTGATCTGCAAGTGTATGTGGGTGCATGATCCAGGTTTGCAGGTGTGCAGAACTAGATTGATTTGTAAGTGTGCAAGATCAGAAAAGACAACAACACAATAGGGAGAAGTATCAGGTGGGATCTACTTGGAGTACAGTGTGTACTCAGAAAGAGAGCAAAGAAGAAGGCAGGGCAGTTCCTTCTATAAGTAAGATCATTTGAAGTGCAGGTTGTTGCAGATTCAAGGGAGATCTACTTGAAGTATGATTGTATACTTGGAGTGCGTGGAGCACTAGTGTACTGGCGGTAGTAGATACTGACTGGTTGGAGGTGAACACCAACTCTGTGTTTGAGTTGTGTGTTGGGACCGTAAGAGAGAGAGCTTTGAAGAAAGAAGTATTGTTCACTTGAGGTGTGGAAAGCCGCTGAGAGGTGGTGAAGGAGAAGTGGCATCTTTTTTATTTTATTCTTTTATGTATGAGTATTAATACAAGTTGTGTATTATCTCTCATATTCTGTGTTGTTTCTGGTTTCTAGTTACTTGTTACTTCTGATTAATTTCGCATCTTAAGTTGCTTGTATATGGTAATCAATTGTGTGCTTCCTCAAGTTCCTAACAGTTGGTATCAGAGCTAAGGTTGCAGAGAGCAGGTTTTGTGTTTGGTTACAGGTCACTCTCAAGGGTTTTTGATTGATTGGGAGTATAGCAACGGTAGAAGAAAGTAAGCTACGAATGGAGAAACTGAATAGCACGAATGGTCACTTACGGTGTTATGAAAAGAAAAAGTAAGAAAAAAAAGATTGTTGGTTGGTAGTAGATTAGCATGAAGAAGCAGATATTGCAGGTGTTGTTGCACAAGATGATCTAGATAAAATTGAATCTTGGTTAATAGATTCTGTTGCCTCTTTCCATGCAGCCCCAAGTAGAGGAGTTGGTGAGCCTTGTCATAGTATTGGCAAAGGAGAAGTGTTGCTGAAATTATAGGCGGCCAACACATGGGTGTTGAAGAAGGTCATGCAGGTCCTAGTCTTGGAGATGCGGCTAATTGCTTCAAAAAATTTGGGTGATGAGAGATGCACAAAAACTCTCACAATGGATGCACATGAATTAGCGAGTGGTAAAAAAGTAGGTATCCTTTATCTATCTACTTATATTACTGATTCTTCTTCTATTCCGAAGACGTGGCTTTGTAGGCTTGGTCACATGAGCAAGAAAGAGATGCATGTTCTTAAGCGGAAGACAGATGTGTTTGATAGACTTAAGAACTGGAAAGCTTTGGTGTTTTTAGAGGAGATGACGGATAGAGTTCAGTGCATGAGGCTGGATACATCTGAGCAAGGCAGTTTAGACATGATTTTTGATTCAAAAGAGCTCGCGAATAAAAAGTCATCACTCACAGGCGAACACAGTTACTAACGTCAGTCAGAAGAAATTGGTGTCGAACAAATAGGTGCCGATGTCGGTCATGTGCAGATCGAAGCCGGTGATGTCGGGTAGGGTAAGACCGACGTAGGTCAGAAAGACCGACGTCGACAATAGGGACACCGACGTAGACAGAGTTGGTAGTCAAGATAGACGCATGGAAACTGACGTCGGTTGGATACAGACTGTGTAGTGATCGAATTCAGTCACTGTAACAAATTTTAGGAGGATAGCAAGCTGTCAAAGAGTCTAAAATGCCTATATGGAGGACTGAATGTGGTAAGTAAGCCTCAAATTCATTGTTCTTCTTCTTTATACTAGTTGCTGACTGCAGAGCAGGAAGGATCTAGAAAATAGTGAGAGCATGGCATGAATAAGATGCTGGACCAAATAGGAGATTTGGTAGGGTTGTCAGTCGGTATAAAAACATAGAGATGAATGGATACCTTAGTTAAAGAATAGAGAGAACAGACACGTGAGATAGAAGGCCAGGTCATATGGTCTTGAGGAAGCTGCAGGACAGTGGTACAGGGCTTGACAGGTGGATGACAAAGCAAGGCTTTAGTTAATGTCAGTATAACTATTGTGTTTATCTTACCAGATGGATGATGGTCATGACATTATCCTGTTACTATATGTAGATGGTTTGCTAGCAAGTTTGGACATACAGGGTTTTGCTAAGCTAAGGGTAAGATTAGTTCAGTGGTTTGCCATGAAAGATTTGGAGCAGCAAAATTTTTTGGCATGGGAGACATGGAAGATCACAGGTTGATTTTATCTCTAGTGGGAGCTAATGTGAATCAGGTGTTGGCAAGATTCAGGGTGCAGAATCGGTGCACACCAAGGGCTGGACAGTTCAGTGTCCGAAATCACATGGGGTCTGGTATAGCCATGAGTTTGCCCAAGCAGTGAGTGTTGTCAGAGAGTTAAGAGCCAATTCAGGGAAGTGGGTTCTCAGGGATTTGAGAGGGACCAGCAGTAAGTATACATGTTATGCAGGGTCAAGACTTCACTACATGGGTTTGTAGGTTTGGATGTGATAGGTTACTCGGATGACACGAGGTGCACCACAGGTTGTGTGGTGGGTGGTCTTCAGGATTGATCTTGAAGATGGATACAAGCCAGGAAATAGATTAGACAGAGTACGGAGTATAGGTATAGGTACAATGCAGTTGTTTATCTCTAAGTGAGAGATTGTTAAGTTGTGAAGTTAAAAGCTTCACTGATGTAGACATGGAGGTTGGAGGAGGTTGCTAAAGTGTCACAGACACCAGCGTCGGTCAGGCCAATCGACGTCAGCAAGATTAGACAGGGAGAGCAACTGACGTCGGTCAAAGATTAGCCAGCATCAATCACCTCCAGGCAGACAAAGACCGATGTCAGTCGCATGTGCGGTTCAAAACTGTGAGTATTATGGACAGTTAGTTAAGGAACTAGTTGTTTACATGACGAGAGTCAATTTTAGACTCAAAGCTATGGATCTAATTATTGTAATTAGGTGTCTAATTATTGATTGCATGAGATCTATTTAAGAGACTCATAGGTTGTATTGTAAAGTGTGCTAGAGAGTAAGAGAGCAAAATATTAGCTCCTTCTGTGTGTGAAGAGAGCATGATGTGTTCCTCCTAGTGCCACAGTGCCAAGTGTGGGTGCTGGTTTGGAGAATCAGAAGGGTTCTTCATGTATGTATGATCTTCGTCAGCAGGTGTGCATGGCTATGTTAAGAGATTTGCATGGTAAGATTATTGATCTACAGGTGCATGTGGGTGCATGATCTAGATTTGCAGGTGTGCAGAACCAGATTGATTTTTAGGTGTGCAAGATTAGGGAGGACAACAACACAACAGAGAGCAGTATCAGAGAGAATCTACTTGGAGTACAGTGTGTACTTAGAAAGAGAGCAAAGAGGAAGGCAGGGCAGTTCCTTCTATAAGTAAGATCATTTGAGGTGCAAGTTGTTGCAGGTTCATGAGAGATTTATTTAAAGTATGATTGTGTACTTGGAGTGCGTGAAGCACTTGTGGAGTGCGTGGAGCACTGGTGTACTGGCGGTAGTGGATACTGACTGGTTGAAGGTGAACACCAACTCTGTGTTTGAGTTGTGTGTTGGGACCGTAAGAGAGAGAGCTTTGAGGAAAGAAGTACTGTTCATTTGAGGTGTGGGAAGCCTCTGAGAGGTGGTGAAGAAGTGGCATCTTCTTTATTGTATTCTTTTCTATATGAGTATTAATACAAGTTATGTATTGTCTCTCATATTCTGTATTGTTTTTTATTTTTAGTTACTTGTTACTTCTGGTTAATTCTGCATCTTAAGTTGCTTATATATGATAATCAATTGTGTGCTTCCTCAGATTCTTAACAATTCATAATTATATGGTTGTCTTATTATTTTAAGGTGATGTAACTACCAATTTTTATTCCTCTCTTACCTCAAAAGGGGTGAATATCACTAAGGGAATTTCATAGAGGCATGGATACCACACATTAATAGTTTAAAATATATTGGAGGCATGTTTTGTCAACATATTCTCCACACTTACACAGTATACAACATACCCAGATTAGTGAGGGCATGTTTTGGAAACATGTCCTCCACATTGACACTTATATGAGTTTTCATATTTTTCCATTTATAATGGGGACTTGTTTTGGAAACATGTTCTCTAAAATTATACTATTTTTAGTATTATATATAGAATCGAGACATGTTTTGGAAACATGTTCTCCACACTTACATAATTTTTAAATTGACCAAATTCATATTTGTATGATTCAGATACACATTTGTGATAGAATTCTATACATTGGTATTATTTTTATACACAACCTCAAAATAAGATATATCTAAGATGCATGTGATATGCAATGTGTAACTAATATTACAAAATCTAAATTAGTTTTAGATTTAAATCACTTCTACTGACTATCACCACCCACCTGATTGGACTTTTATAGACTATATTAAACCAATCTACTAAAATAGTTGATTCACTTTTTGGTATGGTTGAGGTGATTAAATCACCAAATATTTAAAAAAAAAATTAGGTTGGACTTAATTTATCATACATCCTCATCATCTTAAAAGTGTGATTTGAATTAGTTCACTCATACTCACTAGGTTATAAGTATGATTTTGTTGCATAATTAAATTAGTCTCAACTGTCTTGTGGCTATTCAATTTTTCTCTAAGGTTGGGGGCATGGGACCTCCTATATATCTCTCTCTATATATTTAGATATATGCACTTTTTAAATTTATATTTTTCTTAATATGAGTTTCAATGATTCATAATGATACATCTTTCAAATAAAATTGTCAAAAGGCAAGATAGTTGCATCAATCCATATGTGTATTCCTAAATATTGATCTCTTTAAATTTCAATCATTTCAAATCTTTCAATTTCAGATTATATAAATTGATTATATATTGTAACATGTTCTTGGTTGTAGGTCAATCACTAACAAAGCGATCAAGTTGGACTCAAGCAAAGATAAAGTGTATTATACACACCTAGACAAGCATTCTTATTTTAAATAAATAATTTTATTATTAGATTAAAGGGGGGAAATATAGATGATATTTATGAATTATATAGCACCTCAATATTTTACACTTAAAAAATTCATATCTTAGATTTCCTCTCAGTTATAGACTTTTTCCACTTCTATAAGTCTTGTATCTACTCTTTCTCTTATTCCCTTTGGCATATCTCTTAGTTTGACCAATATTATATTGATGACCTAGGTTTTATATCAAACCTAGAATACTTAAAACCTAGTTATCTTATACCTATATAAGTTCTGATCTTGCACTTATTTTATTTCTCCCTAAACACTTACATCTTGGATAAACACCTATGTCGATGCAGGTGCCCTATTCTAACTCAAGTGTCAAGTTTCCTAAAGTCATCTAATTTGCAAATAAAATGTATTCTAGTGGTCAGCTTAAGTGATTTAATGTAATATATGCTTCTGTTAGGATTGGTATAATCATAATAAATCTTCATTCATTTCTCACCTAGCATATACCTAGCATTCATACCAAAGAACATTTAATCAATCACTCAAGTGAGAAAAGCTTCTTTATTTTATCATATTTCTATATTAGTCATAGGGACACACACACACACACACACACACACACACACACACACACACACACACACACACATATAGCAAAGCTTCATTATTTTATCTTATTTCTATATTAGTCATAGGGATATATATATATAGTTTGAAGTATTGAAGGAGCTATCTAAGAGCTATATTTATCAAGTTACATGATAGGTCATTATTATACTTATCACACATTGCATGATTTACAGAACTATATAAGTTTGAGGCCCTCTTCAGAGTATTGGATATGTAGATAGTGCTCATTAATAAAGATGTATTTGAAAAAACTTAACATTCTGATCGAACTAACCCATTTTTACCAAGGTCAATATGAATATGAAAAACTAGCATTTTGATCATTTGGCAAGGAGAGATAGTCCATGAATCAAATTTGAATGCATAAAAGTGAGGGCAATGACAAACTTAGAAACATCCAGGTGGTTGCATCCAGTTTTAACAGGTATTCCATATTGGACAATTACAACTAATCTAAATAGTAATGTCGATACAACCATCCCAGGCTGATGCAAGTTTCCAAGAATACAAAGACACTTAATCCATAATTGGCGACTATTCCAAAATATTATTCTAATCTACTTCTTACGTGTTTTAGATCTAGATCTGTATTATCATTAAAACTATCTTATTTCTTTGTCATTATAATATCTAATATAGTTGTATTTTCCCTTTTTAGCATATCTCTGTTTAATATATATGTTTTTTATCTAAGTTTTAAAATTAACTTGATATAGATCTATTTACCACCATTATGATTATTCATTTTTATATTCTTAACACCATCTACCCATTATAGGATCCTTATCCAATTTAGGGTTAAACATGGCCTTCATATTGATATCTCTAAACATTTTTTTAGGTAGATGTATTTAAGATATATGTACTAGTTATTATTATTTTTATTCTTTGAAATGATAATTTGAAATTAATAAATTATTTAAAAAATATAATTATTGAAATGATATAATCATAAATGTTACATATTTAATGTGACAACTATTAGTATGATTAATTAAGAATAATATGTTCACTTTACAATTAGATATGACACTATGCACACTTCTTCATGTCCTTTACCTTCTCTATTTTAGCCATTTTAGTGTTACTTCCTTATCATCTTTATTTTTTATCTTACATTAATACAATATATTTTCATGATTAGAAAATATAATTTCTTTGTCAATGGGCTTTAATAGTTATGTTTTTTTTCAAACAATATTTATATATGTTATCTTCCAATATGTTATTTTTCCATCTATACTTGGGAACATAATATTCAACCATAGCTAAATTATCTATAAGAACCTAAATTCTATCCTTTACCATCCATATTATGAGATCTATCCCTGAAATATCATTAGGATTTCATTTTATCTTCTTTTGGATTTAGTATATAAACAAGGTAAAACTTGACACTCATTCAGATAGTATAAGATATGTCTAAATTAAGAAAAAAATGAATAAAAATAATAGATTATGACTATTTTATTACAATTTCTATAAATATAAATGACATAAAATATAGGGTACTTAAGTTATTTAGGTTTCATTATCACTTATAATAATGTATAGTCATTAGTAGTGGTCTAGAATGGGTATGTGGTTGCTCAGATATATAAACTGAGCATCACAATCTTTTGGGGTGAGTCTGAAAATGAGTAGTATCATATAACTACTATATTTTTATATATGATAAGTGTTGAATTGTTACATTACATATCATTTTGCTTGGCTGTAGATATGTGTTATGTGTAATATCAAAGGCTCAGACTGTGTGTACGTTCAAATTCATCTTCCTCATAAAAACCCTAGCTTAACTTTAGACACTTTCTTTGCCTATAAAAAGGGGTTATAAAATTTAGGTTAAGCTGACCTAAACAACCCCCCCCCCCCACTCAGTGGCTAAGAACTGCCTACTTTCCAATACTCTAAAGAGGTCTCAAACTACACATTTCTCCCACCTAGTTGTGTGTGTGTTCAATCATTATAATACTATCAAGTAGAACAATCCTATGTGTGGATTTTAACACTTAAAAATCTATGAATTTGACCTTGAAATGGTAGTTATACTTGGCTAAAGATTTTTTTTTGAGGATTTTGCATGTTTGGATGATTAAGGGTAATTCCTCAAGGATGTGCAAAAGTTTTCTAGTGATTAGATAGATGTTTTCCATTGAAGTTCTAAATCAATGCTAGATGAGAATAGGCTTAGGCTTGATATGATTAAATAACTAACCCTTTTATTAGTTTCCCTCTAAGCTGACATGCAAAAATTATCACATGCTTCGACAATCCACACATAATGTGTCATTTTTATCCAAATTTTGTGACCATATTATTGTGTCACATCTCCATTTTTATTCTATAATATTATCTGATGGGTTTGGGAAAGTGTGATTACTATACATTTTTGCTAGTAACACATTCCATAATGGTTGGAACCATACTTGATCACCATAACTGTATAGATCACCAATTTCATCTAACACTAACAAAATTAATATTGTGCCCCACCTAAAAGTATTAAAAATTTTATGGGATATTTATGTGCTTTTGTGCTCAATAGGAAAGATGTTATGTGAGTGGCTCGTTCATCTAGGGTTCTCAATTGGGAAAGTGAACTTATCCTTTTTGTAAATTCATTAACTTATCCACTCTTTCCATCTACTCAATATTGCCTAGCATGATATTTATATCTTCACATGAGCATGGTAGCCACGTATAATTTATTATGTATTGTTTAACCCTAAAAATATATATTGGGGTTATATAGGGTTAAATGGGATAGAGATATCCTAGGTTACAAGGGTGATAAAATATCTCTATAGTAGGCTAATTAGATGCTAAACTTAAATATAACATATATTAAATTCATTAAACTAGGATAGACAAAAAATAATAAGTACAATTATGTTAAATATAAAAATAAAAAAAATGTACATAGTTGGTTCTGATGCTAACAGAGTTATGGATTTGGAACAAGTAGGAAGTATATTGGAAGAGAATTATGGAAAAGTCTTTAAATTCTAGATTAAGTTCCTTTGGAGCCATAAACACTAGTGTCATCCTGGGACATTTATGTTGATGCTACTGTCTAAACCAGATGTGGGTTTCTTGTATAGAATACTTACTAAAAAATATGAAAACACCTAGATTATTCTAGGTTTATATTTATATTCACTTTGGTGCATTTAGATATGAGTCATGGATTGTTTTTCTCATAAAATTATAAGACACTAGTTCTTCATCTTCATAGTTAATTTATAAAAATTGGGTTAGTGGGCACAAGGTGTTGAGCTAACTCCAAAGACCCCTCTGTTAATGAGCACTACCTACATAGTCAATAATCTGAAGAGGACCTCAGACTGATGTAGTTATCCCATATGGGTTGGTTTGTATGTGAATCATGTAATATGTGGAAAGCAAGTACAATAGTGACCTAGCTTGTATCTTAAAAAATTGAGCTCTCAAGCTACTCCTTCAATACTTCATACATGTAGATGTGTAGTCCCTATGACTGATATGGAAATAAGAATAAATAGAGAAGCTTTGTTCAATTGAATGTTCTTGAGTATGAATGCTAGGTTTTCTCAAGTGAGGAATGAATGAAGGTTGATCTTTTATTTATATCAATCTTTTTAGATAAATATCTTTCATTAAATCACTTAGATTGACCATTAGGATAAATTTTAATTTAAAATTAAATGACTTTAGGGAATTGGACACTTATTTTAGAGGACACTTGTATCGACACATATGTTTGTCACGAATGTTAGTATTCAGGGAACAAAAAAGTAGGTACATGTTCATAACTTTTAGAGGCATAAGATATGTATATTTTAAGCATTTTGGGAAAGATAGAAGGTCTAGGTTATCAACATAAAACTGGTTGGACCAAGAGATAGGGAAATGAGCATAAGATAAAGTAGATGCAAGACTTCTAAAAGTGAAAAATGTACAAAACTAAGAGTAAAAATAAAGATCTAAGTTTTTCAAATATACAAGACTGAGGTGCTATATAATCAATAAATAACATCTACATTCCCCCTTTTAATATATTAATGAAAGTAATAGTTTAAAGCAGAATAAATACATACGTAGGTGTGTATAACACACCTTGACTTTGCTTGAGTCCAACTTAAGTGCTTTGTTTGTGACTAGCCTAAAACCAAGAGCACGTTACAATACACAATCAGTGCATATAATCTAAAATGGAGAGTATTGAAAAGATTGAAATTGAAAGAGCAAGGTTTAAGAGTACACATGTGTGTTGATGTAACCTCTTACCTATTAGAAATTTTATTTAAAAATATGTATCATTATAAATATCTGAAACTATGATTAGGAAAAATATATAAATTTAGAAAATGCATATATCTGATGAGATAGAAAGAGATTGAAAGCCATATTACCCTAACCATGAAAAAAAAAGTGATTTTCCACCTGGAAGTTGAGATTATCTCAACCATGCAACCCAATAATACTTATAAACTAGTGAGTATGAGTGAACAAAGTCAACTCATACTATAAAATTAGTGAGGCTAGATGATGCAATCAAGTCTAACATGAAAACTTATAAAGATTGAGTGATTTAATCATTGCAACCATACCAAAAGTGAACCAACTAATATAGTAGATTGACTCAATATAGTCCTTAAAAGTTTATTTTGGTGGGTGATGATAGTCCATATAAGAATGTTTTAAAATATAAAATTGATTTAAATTTATAAATATTAGGCACATATTGCATAACATATGCACCTTAGATATGTCTCATGCTAAAACTATGTATAACAGTGCTACAAATGTATAATTTTTTTTCATAACTATGAATATGAATTATATGATGGTGTCCTTTGACCTATTCATAAATTGTTTAAGTGTGGAGAATATGACTATAAAGCATACCCCAAATATATATGGAGAAATCTAAAAATTGAAATAAGTGCCAATGTAGAGGATATATTTCCAAAACATTCCTGCACTTAATCTGGGTGTGTCGAATATTAATAAGTGTGGAGAACATGCTTCAAAATCATGCTCCCACTGAATCTAAAAAATTATGCCAAATGTGAATAAGTGTAAATAACATGCTTCTAAATCATTCTCCCACTAAATATGCAAATTTTACTAACTGTGAATAAGAGTGGAGAATATGCTTCAAAAGCATGCCCCCACTAAATATGAAAATTGTACCAAATATTGAATAAGTGTGGAGAACATGATTCCAAATAATGCCCCCACTAAATCTAAAAACTATGCCAAATGTAGATAGCATGCATCTATGACATACTCCCACTGATATGCCCCCTATTTGAGGTGAGAGAAGAATATAATATGGTAATTGACTCTCTTCAAAATGATAATACAACTGAATAATTTGTGAATGGAACCATGTAACATATAAAATAATATGTCTAAGTACATGTAACATTGAAGCACATAGAAAAATGTGATCATATGAAGGCTTAAGATTCATGATAAAAATCATGGAAATTTATAGATAGTAACATTAAAATCTCAACATGCAAATAAACACACACACTAGAACACTCAAAATCAAGTCAACCTACAATGGTCCTAAGATGCCGCAAACAAAGGGCATATTCAAATATCGCACACTCAAAGGGACATAGATCATTCAAATGTACACAAAATTAATAATTATATATTAAAATATACATACAAAAAATAATGACATATTCAAATGTCAAAAAAATCACACATAGGCATGTGGGCCATAAACAAAGGATCATATTCAAATGCTTGAATAAGATAATAGCAAGGCAAAGCACTCAAGGACGTACATAAAGGAAAACATAAGCAACCAACATAAACATATTATAGTAGACTATTTATCAAATGTGTTAGTAAAAAATGTCAATTGCATAACATACCAAGTACCCTATGAAATATATAATCATGGATAAAGGCATGTGTAAGTATATAAGAGCTCAAACGTGATAATGAAGAGACCATATAATGATATAACATGTGTGTATTTGGATCTAATAAGTGGATGCCCTTAATGTGCATATGAAATGAGTAGAGAGAAGGCCCAACATCTAAAATAAGAATATATCATCTATATGTGTATGCCTATATCACACTCAAGTAGAATCATGACACACATGTATGTATAGGTAACTGATATGCCATCCATCAACATGGAACTAACATATAGATGCCAACAAGATAATAGAGTATGTAAGTTCTAAAAATATTTTTAGATTTTTTTTTTTTTTTTTTTTTTTTGGTATTTTAAAAATATGTGAAGATGTCTAATCAAGGAAGTCCTCATCATCAAAATGTGTAAGACCACCTAGAAAATTTATCAAGCTTTGTTTATATCTATGTACTTCCACCTCTTCAATGTTTTTATCTAATGGTTTACCTGAAGATAATGGTGTAGGAAAATAATCATACATATCATAATGTATTCAAATATATTTACCCATATTAATAAAATTAACACACATGTTTGTAGTATCTATCTTAGCATTCCACTCGATTAGCTAATTTTATCAAAAATTTAGTTTCAAATGTGGTTCATAGTCTAATATCCATATGATGGAAGTTTACACATATGGGCCACATGATATAGATAGTTGAATATATAATCAAAGGTCTGACATTAATGGAGAGTATATTAGGTAATCTATAGTATGTCCTAATTGTGTGATAAATGTGATGCCACAAGTTGTATCCCACTTGTTATTACCAAAATGGAGATGGTGTCAATATACCCCATAAATATTAGTAGTAACAATTTAAATCATCATGCTTTGGTCATTTTGAAAGATAATTGTATTTTGAAAGATATGAAGGATTTTTCATTTTTCTCATGTCGAACACAATGTGTATGTGTCCTTTGTTATTATATTTTTTAATTAGTTCATTCAAAGCCTCACATTGATTGGTATTATATCTAATGATCCAATGATATTTATAATATGATACCTTATCTTCTATAGGTAGAAGTGTACTACAAGGTTTGTGTCTAGTAAAAGGTAAAAAAATCATTCTATTTTCAAGTAACATAGATAACATGTTGTCTAGAGTATCACGTTGTGTCATGATTTGTAAAATTTGATGTGAATATGTTGAGAAGAATCCACATTATTCACATGATAAATTTTTATTTTAACCTTGTAAGGTTGACTCAATGTTTTTAGCCAAGAGGGATGTATGGAATAATAAGAATTTACATGTTCATCTACTAAGAATTTACATGTTCATCTACTATTTTTGGTTTTCCTTTATCTGAATTCAATTTTGTATCTTCTGAAAGTGGATTTAGCTTATATGTACTAGGACCTATAGGTTTGAATAGGTTATGTGAAAAGTGATAAAGTGGATCAAATTTTATTTTTCACATTTTCTCATCTATTATATCATCAACAATCTCATCATCATTATCATAGTAATCTAAAACATGGACATATTTATGCCTAGTATTGACCAATAAGGGAAGCTCGAATGTTATGGGCTCTTGTGGTTTTATTAGCTCCGTTAGTAATAGTTCTTTCTCTTGATGTGCATCTATGTTTACCTTAGTATGAGTGCCTTATTAACATCTGGAGACAAAGGAGACATTGTAATTGACTCACCTATTTCATATGTGTGTATGTGCTCAATAGGAATGCATTATTTAGGTGGTACCCCTATAGGAATGCTTTTAGTTTCAAAATATATCATTTTGCAAAATTTGAAAGGTTCATCATCAATAGGCATGGATAATAAGGTCCCATCATGTATGAATTTTACACCTAGGTGAAGAGTATAAGGAAGAAATTTCATTGAATGTATCCAAGGTCTACCCAAAAGTAAATTATAATTTAATGATTGAGATATTCTCTTAAATGTAGTTGAAACTATTTTTTGTCCCAATGTCATAGTGACCTTGAAAAAAAATATGTTAGTGGGCACACAGTGTCGAGCTAACCCAAAATACCCATCTATAAATGAACATTCCCTACATATCCAATACATTGATGAGGGCCTAAATTTGATATAGATATCACCTACATGTTGGTTTTTATGTGAATTATTCAATATGTGGAAATCAAGCACAATAATGACCTAACTTGTAACTTGTCAAATTAGGCTCTTAGGTTGCTCTTTTAGTACTTCATACATATAGATGTACAATCCCTATGAATGATATAGAAATATGAATAATTAGGTAATTTTTTATCAATATAATTTTAATTAGTATGTGTTGACACTTGGATTTTCACCCTTGAGGAAATGCTTAGATCTTCTCATTCAAGTGGCACAATTGAAACATCTCTCTTGCTGTGGGTGACAATTTCACTAAGATGAATATTTGGATAAAGGGATAGCTCCCTTGATGCACCTTTAAATCTCTCTTTCAACTCACAAATGTGTATGAAAAAGGTAAGAAAAATGACTATAAAAAATAAGCAGTGATGCACCAATTTATAATATCCTCCAAATTAACTGAAACCACTACTTAAAGACAAAACAATGTGTTTTCTTGTACAGGACTCACAACTCAAGAACCATTTCTACATAAATATTTCATATGATAGATTCAAGAAGGTAGGTGATTCTTAGGAAGGGAATGAATGATTCCAAAAGGGATAAAATCATGAACCACTTCTAGGATATCTCTACACTTAGAAAAGAAACACTAGCAAAGACCTGTAACAATCTGTTTTCTGTAAATTGGTAGACCATCAAGAGGACAAGCTAGAAAAGATATTTTTTCACTAGAATAGACCAATAATGATTAAAATATTATTTAATATTATCATATATGAGAGGAAATAACACTTGTATATCTATTCAAGAGTTCTTCAAGTACAAATATAGCTAGAGTTTCCCCAATAACCGGTAGAGGGATCCTGAACAAGCCAAAAGAATGCATATATATAGCCTTTGGGAGGGAGTCGAGAAATCAAGGAAAATTGATTGGACATGTGTCATCTTGAGAGAATCAGTTACATTTTAAGGAGTTACAATTGAATAGATGCATCAGTTACAATTTGTTACGACTGAATAGAAGCATCAATTATGTTTTGTTACAATTGTTACCTCTTTTTTGTCTTCAGGTTCCCACCAAGTTCTTGACACCAACGACTATTTTCCATTGCTTGAAATTGACTTTATATGGGCCATCATATTTTGGGTATTTATTTCAGATATTTGTTTCCCACGGACTACTCCCTTTAGGCAATTTTGTGGATAATTTGTCTGCAGCCATTTGTCTTTGGGTTTTCATCTTTGCACTTTTTTCCATGGATAATTTTTCCAAGCAACCCCTCAGAATTTATATTTGGCCCTTCATATTTCTTGTTTGGCCCTTCGGTGCTTTGAAAAAAAACCCTTCAAAAAAGCTACAGTGTACCTTCTAGCTTTTTAAAAATGACTCTTTGGAATTCTTGAAGTGCCCTTCTAAAAGGAACATACCCTTCAGATTTTCTGTCTCTTACCTTTCAGCCTTCCTGAAAATACCCTTCAAGAAAGCCGTAAAGTACCCTTTGGAAAAATGTTAAGTACCTTTCAGAAAATTTGCAAGTGCCTTTCAAAAAATTTGTTTTAGACAAAATATCCGAAACAATTCCTTCAAAAAAGTTGAAAATTGTCTTTCAAAAAATCTGAAAAAGACCCCTTCGAAAAAGTTGTGCCTTTTCAAAAAAATTATTTCGGAAAAAATGTTTGAAATAATTCCTTTGGAAAGATTGAAGTGGACCATTTCCTAAAACAAAGATACCATTCGGAAAAATTGTTTTGGACAAAATGCTCGAAATAGTTCTTGACACTTAAACAAAAAATCTAAAGACAAAACCTTTGAAAGAATGAACACTTAGTCAAAAAACAAAAAAATTGAAAGATTTCATTGCAAAGGCTTAGCAAAAGACCAAAAAAACTTACCAAAAGAATTAGACTTGTACATTTTTTGTGGTCTTTGCATAGAACACTTCTTTTGAAGAAAAGCTAAATACTGGATGTGGCCAAAGGTATAGACTTAGATGGTTTTTTAAATAAGGGTGCCCAATTTTGGCTTGAAGGGCTAAAATTTGATCAACAAATTGGTGACTCGCAGGGGTAGTATGCCTGCTATACTGACCAAACTAGTAGCCAAATTAGTCCATTGGGCATGGAGTCATCTAATGACACTTAAAAAAAAAACATTAGTCATGACTCAAAACCTTGAACAACACACCAGACTGGAAGGAAAACCCATGCTTCAAAACACAACACACAACAAGAAAAAAATAAACAAGACACAAAGCAAAGCAAGACACAAGATAACCACATGTGCATAAGCACTTAGGGTAAAAACAAGACACAAATAAAAGAAAAATAATACGTACATCTAATATGATATGTTTCTCCTCCTCCTATATCAAAGGGGAAACTTCGTAGGTCTCCTTCATGGTAAGAAAACTCATGGTGGTAACCAAGTAATTTGTTGGAGTGGAAACTTGGTGACTCACTCTTCTTGTTTGCCATCTTGATTGGCATGTATTCCAATGCATCATGTTCAAACATATCTTCCACATCCATTTATTCATATTTCTCTTTGAGGTATGTTTTATGCTAGTCCATGTTGGTGTAGTCCATCAAGGCATCACTGGCTACAATATCATCATTATAGGGCTCATTTGAGTCATGGCTCTCTTGGTATGTATCATGGACCAACTCATTATTTTTTATCTCTTTGAGAATATTTTCAAACTAATCTCTTGCTTCCTCATAAATCTCTTTGGGAAGGGTGGATGGTGTGATGTTTGAGCTGAGGAAAAACCTTTCCAACTTATTCCAAAAATCATCATTTTCTTGCTCAAGAACTCCTTCCTCAATGCTTCTGTCAAACCAATGTGATCCCTCTCCTTGTTCACAAACAAGAGTCTTTAGCTATTGAACAAAATTCTCTTGAACCTTGTTCGACTCAGGGCCCATGGCTTGGTCATTATCTTCATCAAATCAACAAGAAGGTTCATCAAACAAAGAGAAAGAGAGCTCAAAATGCTTACATTATCCATCCAACATTGACAAGTGAAGTTTGTCAATATCATCTTCATATTGCTGGAAAATTTGCATGTATGTGTGACCTATATCTTCTCCTTGAATCATGTCACTTTCAAGAGTCACTTCTTCAACCTAATTCTCATGAAAACATCCTAGAACAGCCACCTCTTGAAATATGATTTGACTACATTGTTCATCTTTGAGAATGCCTTCCACCTCGTGTTCATGATGATGACCACCATGATGATGCTCATGGGGAGTACCTATAATGATTTCATCTTCATCATCACTCATAATATCCTCTTGATCATCCAAAAAATGCATGTTCTCTTGCTCACTTGCCTCCCTCAAAATAGGTTCCTCTTTAGAAGGGAATGAAGTGAAGGGTGAATGGATAGGTTCATGAGTTTTAAATGTATGAGTTGGAGTATGGAAGGTAATGGAGGGTGAAAATGGAGTGTGGGATGAAGGAGAGGACTTAGGAATGGAATTTTAAAAGAGGCAAGTGCTAGTGAGCTCAAAATTAGATTGGGAATGAGAAGTGGGGTGTTCTTTAAGAAGCTCATGAGGAAGAGAAAGTAAACCTTGAGCTAAAATCAATTGATTCTCTTCCTTCCACTTGAACAGCACTCCATCCACATCAGATGTAGCTTGATAACTCTATTGAAGGGGTGTAGATTTGGTGTGTTTAGACATGGGATCTTCTATTGGGTCTACACCTTCCATTACACCTTGACTAAGTAACCTCATTCTTGACTCTAATTCTTCAATCTACTTGGCTAGATTCTCTTGGAAGAGTCTTTCTTGGAGATCATATGCATCATCATGATGAAGAGGAGTATGAGAGGTTTGACATGGAAAAGAAGAGGTTTCTTGAGGAAGGGTGGGAGGGACTTGAGGAGGACTAGCTTCATTTTCCACTTCACACTCTTGAACAATACTCTTCTCTTCTTTCTTACCCCTTGATTCCACTATTTTATTCCAACTCATGGTCTTAGGATTGGAACTCTCTTCTTGAGGATAGACAACAACTTCATATTTCTCAAGGTCTTGAGCTGGTTCATGGTAGACATTTCTCCAACTCAAGATCTTGACATCATGTTGAAGGACTTGAGGAGGTTGAGGGAGACTAGGATGAATTTGCACATGCATATGAAGAGCTGCTTGAGGATATATGTGTTGTTTTCCAAAGGAAATAGGATGACTTCTTTCAAAGGAGGGCTCACAATATAAGGAATTGAAATAGTTAGTTTCCATAGAAGGGTGTTCTAATGTCCTTTGGTGTTGGATTGCTAAGTGCAAAGGATTAACAACAAGAGTAGTTAATGCATTAGATGGGTTAGAAGGTTGGCTCATTTTATTTTGGTGAACAAGTTTTTTTTGATAAAAAATAATTGATGTACAAGATGAGGTTTTATTTTGAATAGGAGAAAGATGCTTTAGGATGGAAAAAGGTATACAAGGTTGATAGCCTTGAATAGATTGACTCCTCTATCTTAATAGTTTCTCCTTCATGGATTGCATGGCTTGAATTTGCGTAAACAAGCACTCCTCCTTGTACATAAGCTCTTGTTGATACCTATTTTTCTCATTCAACCTATCTATCTCTAGCATTTGATTCTCAAAATCTAATATTATTTCCTTAGCACTCTTAGATTGACTAGGAGAAGGGTAATTAAGAGAGCTGCTTGAGGTGATTCCATGAACAACATGATCTTGATCAAAATAATACGAAGAAACACAAGGTTCATACTACTCAATGATGAAATTATACATACCAAATATGATTTATTGATGCACTAGGGTTGATTAACCAGCTAATTCAACTCAGAGTCACCATTGGTGTTGATTGAAATGCCTCCAAAAGGCTGATTTATTGAAGAACACACCAAGAATTCTTTAACTCCTTGGAGAAATTGTCCCACTAGGTGTGTCAAAAATTGTTGACACTTAGATTTGCACCCTTGAGAAAATTCTCAGATCTCCTCATCTAAGTGGCACAATGGAAACATCTCTCTTGCTGTGGATGATAAATTCACTGAGATGAATCTCTAGATAAAGGGCTATCTCCCTTGATGCACCTTTAAATAGATCTTTCGACTCACAACTGTGTATGAAAAAGGTAACGAAAATGATTATGAAAAAACAAGTGGTGATGCACTAATGTATAATATCCTCCCAATTGACTAAAACCACTACTTAAAGACAAAACAAGATGTTTTCTTGCACATGACTCACAACTCAGGAACCATTGCTACATCAATATTTTATATGCTAGATTCAAGAAGGTAGGTGATTCTCATGAAGGGAATGAATGATTCCAAAAGGGATATAATCATGAACCACTTCTAGGATATCTCTACACTTAGAAAAGAAACACTAGTAAATCCCTATAACAATCTCGTTTTGTAAATTGGTAGACCATCAAGAGTTCAAGCTAGAAAAAACAATATTTCACTAGACTAGACCAACAATGATTAAATCATTACTCAATATTACATCATATGAGAGGAAATCACACTTGTATATCTCTTCAATAGCTTTTTGAGTAAAAATCTGGCCAGAGTTTCCCTAATAACCGGCGGAGGGATCCTGAATAAGCCAAAAGAATGCATATATATAGCCTTTGGGAGGGAATCAAGCAATTAAGGGAAATTGCTTAGACATGTGTCATCTTAAGAGAATCAATTACATTTTTAGGAGTTACAAATGAATAGATGAATCAATTATAATTTTTTACGACTAAACAAAAGCATCAATTATGTTTTGTTAAAATTGTTATCTCTTTTTTGTTTTCAGGTTCTTGCCAAGCTCTTGATGCCAACAACTATTTTTCACAACTTGAAATTTACTTTGTGCGGACCATCATCTTTCAGGTATTTCTTTCAAACATTTTTTTCCCCATGGACTACTCCCTTTAGGAAATTCTGTGGACAATTTATCCATGGCTATTTGTCTTTGGGTTTTCATCTATGCACTTTTTCTCGTGGACAATTTCCCTGAACATCCCGTCAGACTTTCTGTTTGACCCTTTGGATTTTTTGTTTGGCCCTTCGACGCTTTGAAAAAAATCCCTTTGAAAAATTTATAGTGTACCTTATGGCTTTTGAAAAATTACTCTTCAGAATTATTGAAGTGCCCTTCTGAAAGGAACATACCCTTCGGATTTTTTGTCTCTTACCTTTCGGCGTTCATGTAAATACCCTTCGAGAAAGTTGTAAAGTACCATTTAAAAAAAATGTAAGTACCTTTCACAAAAGTTGCAAGTGCCTTTAGAAAAATTTATTTTGGACAAAATGTCCAAAACAATTCCTTCAAAAAAATTGAAAATTGCCTTTCGAAAAACCTAAAAAAGACCCCTTTGGAAAAGTTATGCATTTTCAAGAAAATTGTTTCGGACAAAATGTTTGAAACAATTCATTCGGAAAGATTGAAGTGGACCATTTTTAATTATTTTGGAAAAAATGTCTGAAATAATTCTTGACACTTAAACAAAAAACTCGAAAACAAAACCACCAAAAGAATGAACACTTAGTCAAAAAATAAAAGACCTGAAGGATTTCATTGCGAAGGCTTAGCAAAAGACCAAAACAAACTTGCTGAAAGAATTAGACTTGTACATTTGTTATGGGATTTGCATAGAACACTTCTAAAGAAAAGCTAAGTAATGAACCTAGCCATAGGTATAGAATTAGATGGTTTTTTCAAATAGGGGTGCCCAATTTTGGCCTGAAGGGTCAAAATTTGGTCAACAATATGAATGCTAGGTTTTCTCAGGTGATTAATGAATGAGGGTTGATCTTGTATTTATATTAATGCCTTTGGATAAATAACTTGCATTAATGTACTTATTCCAACTACTAAGATATGTTTCATTTACAAATTAGATGACTTTAGGGCACTATACACTTACGTCGGAGTAGGACACTTGTGTCGATACAAGTGTCTATCCATGACACTAGTGTCTAGAGAACAAGAAATTATGTACATACTTAAAAATTTTAGGGGCAGAAGATAAGTATATTTTAATCATTTTGGGAAAGATATAAGGTCTGGGTCATCAATATAATAACGGTCAGACCAATAGATAATCCAAGAGGCACAAGATAAAGTAGATACAAGACTTACAAAATTGAGAAAGGTCTAGAACTGAGAAGAACAACCAAGGTCCAATTTTTCCAAGTGTCCAAGATTGAGATGTTATATAATCCATAAATATCTACATGCACTTGGGATATAGTTTCATGCAATAATTAGTGAAATAGAACATGTCTTCATGGACACACAAAAGGATGAATTGACCCAACTTCTATGTCTTTCTAAATAATGATAGCTCACACAACTAAAAACCTCCAATCTTCTCTAGTAAAATCTTCATCTGCATTTTGGATGTGATCATCTCATCTACACCGACCTTATTTATTTCCACTATCCAATCTATCCTCAAATCAAATTCATTTTTGGTCATTATGTGATTGTAGTCTTTTATCTAGCACCAGTTTACCTTGGATTCTCACTCCATGCCATACAAAAAACTATCTAAAAATTACATTTTGATAATTTACATTGGTGCCTCTTCACTTTTCCCTACCAACTATTCTTCAAACACTTCATAGATGGTGATTGAGTCACCTCATTTGGGTTATGTAAACCATGCACGCTTTTTACTATTTGATGTTTTAGTGATCAATTTTATTTTTAGTGGTATCGTATTTGTGAATCCTCTCTAGCAAACTTAGTGTGTTAATTCTATTGGAACCCCTAATTTTTACTTTAGACTCAAGATTTATAAAGCTTTAATGGTGGATTTCCTCCTCTAAAACCCTACACTTATTTAATTTCACATTTTATTTACTTCTTTCACTCAAATTTCACTTGCAATTGATTTAAAATCCTGTTTAAATTTAAATTTTGGTCTCAAATTAACTTAAAATCTAAAAATTTAGTGTTATTTTTATTGCCCTAGTGCTTTCAATACACTTTGAGCTGTTAACTCTCAAATCTTTTTTAAAGTGATAAGTAGTGAAAATGAATTTCAAGGGTTAATTTTATAGCACTTGTTGATGTTTAAATTTCCTTAACAATGCATAACATATCGTTAAATTAGACATTATTATTAATTATGTACCTTTGCCTTAACTTTTGGTGATATAAGCCCTATGATACTCCTTTTAGGCATGACATATGCCTTTATCTTCTTCCTAAATTCCTAGGTGCAGTGTGTATCAACATATATAGATACTTGGTTGATTTTATATGCATGTATACTAGTATTTCTCTCTATAACTTTGAGCATTTCCCATTCTACTAAACACTAAATATGTACATGGTCCTTTGGGACATCAACTTCTTTACCATGTCATGTGTTAAACATGCACCCTTGGAATTTTGTAGACTTTATTTCAACTATTTTATGAATGTGTATCTCTAATATTTGAATATTTATAACCCTATCAATAGAAAAAATTATGATTTATTTACATTTATGTAGATCCTATGGTAGTTGTGGTAAAAATACTAGTGTAATGTTGTACTTTAGAAAGCTATAAATTTTTATCAATATTAAAGAAAAGAAAAAATTCTCAATTAAATGTGGCATAAAAACATACTCCCAAAATCACTTAGATGTTTGGTATAAGGTTTCCAAATAAAACCTTCGTTTGACTCACCCATATAGATTTATAATGTTTTTTAATTTATTAATAACCTACGAGTGTAACAAACACTTGTGCCTATTAGCAGAAAACAAAAATAAACTACTAAAAAAATACCTATAAATTAATAAAATAAAAAGTCATGGCATAAACCTTATTTTTGGGTGGATCTTTAAAGATTAAATATTGTAGGGTTTGAGCCTACTACATTAAAATACCCAGGGGGAATTTCATTGTCTAGTTTTTTTCAATTTACATGCACATGAATCTAAAAGACTACACATCAAGGCTAGCTAGAAACCATAGCTTCATCCAATGGTGCGATAAAGAAATTACAAGGAGATAAATACAATGCAATTCAAGTGGAGGACCATGCTAAAGTTTAAGATTCATATCGTAGTAAGTGACAAACACAAAGAGTAAAATGTGTCACTCATTTTGAAATAGCCATATGTGCCCATACTAATTCAACTCTGAAGAAGCTTATGACAAAACCCACGCCACCTCCATGTCCATCTAGGTAACCTACACTAACTCCACTATCTCTACGTATGAAACCTACACCAAATCCATCTCCATAAAGGTAACCCACACCCTATCCATCAAATAATATTGTTCCTTCATCACCATAAAAACATAGTACATTGTGAATAGAAATAATAGTTGGGACTCCCAAAGACCCATTCCCTATAAAGGCCAGAGTTATGTATCTCTAAACATAGATGTTCTAGAAGAACCTAAGTCACAAGATCTAAAAAATAATATATTATATTACATTGTGAATGACTATGGGTAAGCATCCAATTTGGAAGGGCCTTATGAGGAATAAATTACGTTAAAGGATGACACCATCAGAATGGATATGAGTGTGCAAAAATATGATGATGAATTAAACGTCGAAGAAATGAATACGCTAGGAGAGAAGTTGGGATTAAATGATTTGGGTGGTGACACATTTTAAGAAGAAGAAGAAGAAAAATAAGATAAGGGGATGAACAAGGAGAGAATGATAAAAAGGTATAAGATCAAGAATAAATGGAGGAAGAAAAATTGTGTGAAGAAAATGAATAAAAAGTCTTTGATGTTGAAATGATAGATGAGGAGGGACATAATGATCACACAAATAAATATGGAAATCCATGTGATCCAAGACATTTACCTTCAAATTTAGACTCATAAAAACATGTACCAATAGATGAAGACAATGTTGGAGAATAAATGATAATAAGAGAAAGGGTACAAAGAAACATATCTCAAGATAATTTATTTCTATGGGATAAATTATGAGAAGAGAGTGGTGCATTCCAAGTGCATAAAAAAATGTTGTTTATACTTAATGAACATCTAGACTATCCATTATTTGAAGTGAAAATAAATTGCACATGGAAGGAAGAATATTATGCCACGTATAAAAAAAAATTGCTCATAGACCTCACAAAAATGAGTGAAGTTCAATCTAAGTGTGAACTAGCTAAGTTGATTGTTGAATTATAGTTCTATAATGTTTTGATTACTGTAGTTGCTAGAAGCATTAAAAATAAATTTAAGTAAGTTGATAACAAGCACATGAAAGAAAAAAAGGTAACGATAACAAAGTTGAAGTTTTTAAAACTTTTCTAGTGAAACCTGAAGGATGAGACAAGCTTAATGGATGGGGTCAACCTAAAAGTAGTAAATGATATTGATAAATTGGTCTTAATTATTGACAAGTTGTTGAAAATATAAGGTAAAGGCATTAGTGTAGAGGAGTAAGAACATAATGAAAATGCAAAGGCACAACAAGAATTCAATGAGTAACTACAAAGTGGTGAGAATTGTTTGGCTTAACTCCAAGCCAAAATAGACTCAGTTGACTAGGTATTTATAATATTTGTTAACCAAATTGTTATTATCAATGAATGTTTGCTCGATGACCAAAATACATATAAATATTTTTAGGTAAATGTATTCAAAATAAAATATAGGTCTGAAAGGAATCAAAACCTTAAGGATACCGACAATCTAGGAGAGCAAATAAAGGGAAAGTGCCATTAATTTGAAAGTCTTCAAAATCCTTTAGTGCAAGGCCTTGGATGAATAAAACACATTGTAAAAAACATATGAAGTAATAGATCTATAGATTTAATATTCCAAAGTGAAGGTAAAAAAATAAACAAATTAGATAGCTACGCTAAAAAATCTAACAATTGCAATGAGTATCAAGGTGAAAGTGCTACAAGATGCAAATTTTTCGAAGAATAATTTAGGCGAGATGGACCTAAGTTTTTGAAGGAGCATAAATAAATATGTTTTCCCTAGGATGGGTGTATTCATATAAAATGTCACTTGAGTGCGATGAGTGTCACTTGAGACCACCCATCCCTCACTTAGCCTTAGACCTATCTTAGGTCCTCTTTCGACTCTTATCTAGATTTTGTGTGAGCATTACACATCCTTAGACATCCCAAAATTAGTCCTAGACCTTACCATAGGGATCTAGGCCCATAGTTCTTTAGGTTCTACCACTTGGACACTAACAAGGTTCTTTGGACATTAACGCACCTTGTTAGTGACCACGAGATTGTGCTAGTGTCCCTTGCCTAATTTCAAATCCAACATATATGTTTTAAATTCCTAAGACACCTAGGGTCAGCCTAGACCTATTTCACACTCTACACAAGAACCAAATCAGTATAAATATGACTTTTAGCCCTTTATCCACTAGATGGAAATTAAATGCAAAATACAAAAACAAACTCAGAATAAGTAGTGCACAATCAGGGTTATTGATCCCTATTCTACCCTAATTCTACATACAGTCATCTACAGTGACCCTAAGCTCAAAATACATAGATTTTCAATATCGAGCCTCATTCAAAGCACTTAATTTGACACTCATACTAGCATTCACTTGCAATAGCACCAGCATTTAGATTATGAGAACTACATCAAGATTGATCCCCTCTTGAGGTATTGGTATTTAGGTAACTCTTAGCACATAAAGGTGTTGAGGATGTCCAATCTACCCATCTAACATCACACTTTTGATACTTATTATTCTTAAATACCCTAACAGCATGGAGATCTAGGGTTTTCATACAAAATTAGTCAAAAATAATTCATAGACTATGAATCAAGTTTCATCTGCACAGGAACATGCCTATTAGACTCAAACACAACTACTCTTAGAAGTTCACATTAGTCCCTACAGAAGGACACTAGTGTTGAACAAGAGGACACTAGCATAGTACAATATTATCCAAAGGTACACACTACTATCTAGGAGGATTTCTGACAACTAGGTCCTATTCACAACACCTTGATCATATTCTATTGTAATTTTAGACCTCTAGATCAACCATCTAAAGTACTTATTTGTGTCATTTATTACTATTTTTGGAAATATAAAATTAAGTTAGTATACAAATAAATGGTTATATTTATTACATATCTATTCTTTGATTTATTGTACTCAGACCCTTTAATAACCTAGGGTTTACATTACATAACCCTTAAACGTTAACATACTACCCAAACCCTAGACCTAAATGCTCTTAAGGTTTGTATGTTTTTATTTTATCTGTTCAAAAATTAATTCCAAAGTCTCAAATATAATTTGTTGTTTTATTTTGGTAATCTTTAATAGATTAAATTTCTTAAAAGGTACAAAATATACAATGTTTTGTTTTCCTAATTTCAAAACTACAATGGTAGAATTGAATAACCAATTTGATGATACCGATAAGAGACAATTTCAAGATTTCATTTCTAAACATTTAGATATACAAGATGACCTTATCTATATTGTCAATGAAGGGCTTCAAAATTATAATAATGGTCAATCTTCTAACCCCCAAATGGCAATATTGTTACACTTACTATGGTGGAAACTCAGATTTTACAACAACCTATTCTAACTTGGTAACCTTCAACAATGGAAACACCTCCCATGTTTAGTTCCTTCTCTCAAAATTTGTAATACCTTATACATTAGATCTATGATATATAGGCCAAGATGTTACATCTTCAACAAGGTGCCACTAGACCATCTCATGCCTTGGATTCTCATGTTCTTTTACATACACCTTTGGCCCAGCATATAGTGCTAACTCCTTTGCCATCCGGATTTGTACTACCAAAGCTTACTTTGTAGGTGAACCAGAGCACCATTTATCAGCCTTAAACATAACATTCTTGGATTATGTGTCCAATGATTGGATACTCACTAAGTTATTCCCTTGTAATTTAAAGGACTATGTATTACAATAGTTTTATGATCTTCCTAATCAGTCTATCATGCCCTTTAATTCACTGGAAGATATGTTTTTGGCACTTTTCAATCAACATCAGTGATAAGGTTTCTTATGCTCAAGTGGCACAATTCAAACAAAAATCCAATGAGCCAATAGTTGAATATGTCTTATGATAGAAAACTATATTAGATAAGATGACTAGCCCCATGGAATATAGATAACTCCAAGACATATTCAATCAGAGTTTGTTACCAGCATTACACGAATCTATCCTATTTGATAAGTTTCCATCATTCATAAATATTTTCCATATAGTGAAAGAACAATAAGTCAAACTTATCTCCATGGGGAAATTAAACTACACAAGTGGATCCGATTCAACTACTAAGAGTTTTAATAAGTCTCCATATAAGGTGAAACCCAATGAGAACAAGAATGATTCAAAATTTAAAGTTAATGTAGCTTCAAATCCACCTCCTCACATGGTTTTATCAGTTCCTCTAAGGAGACATTTTACAACTCTTCCTCAGTTTCCAACATGGGTTCTACAATAGTTCTTAGAATGCAATGTCACACCTCTCCCTCCCATTAAAGAGGTTGATATGGCTAGGCATCTTTCAATGAATTATGATGCCAATGCATTATGTGACTATCACATGGCACAAAGCCATACTACAAATAGATGAATTAGCTTATGACATAAGATACAAGATTTTATAGAAGCTAATGTCATTAATATCATCACTCCTATAGAGTCACATAGACCACAACAAATGGAAGCAAAAACATTGAAAACATTTTTAGATCCATTTATAAATCACACAACTAATGAGATAGTAAACACTTCGGGTGTTCATTATGTATATCAGGCACATCCACCACTAGCATATTATTAGACTCATATAGTGGATCCACATCCCCTACATAATATTATTGGTGTGTATCATACTACAGTGCTAGCTAGACCTCTTATCACTTTTTTAGAGAAGGAGCTAGTTGATGATGACATAAATTTATGCACACTATTTGTATGAGACTACATTGATCATCATCTTATTCATAATGTCATGGTTAACAATGGTTCTAATATCAACATGTGTACAATCACACTTCTACTTAACCTGGGTTACTAAAATTAGGATATTTTTCAGACAAATACAGTTATTTATGGCTTTAGTGGCCATGTCTAGAGTTTTATTAGGGATATTGTACTTCCATTACAATTTGGGCCCACACATGTAGCCACTAGATTCATACCAGTACCTAGTGCATACACATTTGATATGTTATTGGGTAGGTCTTGGATATAGTAGCTTCAATCTATTCCATCCACCATACATATATGTCTCAAGTATATACATGCTAATTAGGTGGTTATAGTGAAGGGCCTTCTATATGAGTATCCTTTACCTATTCCAAAACCACCTATACAATAGTCACTAGCTAAAGTTCTAGGCACAAATTTTGTTAGCACACCTCAAATGGTAGTTGAGTCACCATTGTAGGTGAGGTCTACTCCTATGGTAGTACCACATAAGCATACTCTCCCACAAAGAAATTTATTAGAGAGACCCTTATGTCAAAGACATGTTGTGGATTCTAAAGGATCTCTCTCTCCACTACCACATAGATTAGTGTTACAGTAGAGAGTATCCACACCAATTAGAACTTCTTCTACCAGATGGGTTCCCAAATGTACCATAGTTCATAGGCTAGTTCAGTCACCTTCTCAGATTCATATCCCTACTCTACTTGTAATTTTAACTATAGATCACTCAATACATTCAATTTTCAGATCCCAGATACCTCATTGCACAACACGTATAATCACTCTTCCTCTATTTGATATAGGTGACATTGAATTATGAGTCTCTTTTGAGACTCATAGTGTAGTATGTTCTTCTCTACTTTTACATATCTTCTCCTACCTTAATCCTTGTATATAGTTTCATTTTCATGAATGCTTGTATGTAGCTTATATACTCAGAAAACAAAAAAATAATATAATGTATTCAAAAATATAAAAGTATTCAAATATTACTCAAAAAAAACAAAATTTAGATTGTTTGCATATCCATGTTTATATTTTTTATACTTTTCAGGAACCACATGGGCTAGATATCTTAGTATAGTCAGTTTTATCATACATATATGCTTCACTTATTCTTTTCAAGTGTTTAAATATTATTATAGGACTAAGTCTAGTATACCAATATAGAGTTGTTACTATCTACCCATTAGGGTAACATACACATATTCATCATTGATACATTTTCTCATTGGGAGAATCTTATACACATATTCTAGTTTACCAAGTTACACATTTTTATACTCTATATCACAAATTTAGCATTGTTTATATCTTGATATTGATCATCTTATACTACTCAGACTTTTTGTCGACTACTACTACTACCATAGACTCAGCGTATGTACATCTTTATTTTTATATAGATTTGTACCACATGTTCATGCATACTTTCATTTATATCGTTCCTAGTTTATACTTGATTGTGTCTCCCTATTTATACATCTATTCGAGGGCATTTGAATATGACATTATTCTACGACTCTATGCCAATTATTTTCATTGTGTGTATGCTTTGGACATGTTCCCATGTGCATGTGTGTGCCTTCTTTATTTCGTATACAGACATTTGAACATGTCCTTCCATGTGGCTCTATGCCAACCTTACTTAATCTATGTATATGTGGATATTTAAACATGTCTTTGTATGTTTTCTCTTTCTCAAACCTGGTGACATGTGCTCATGTCTTTTGTATTATGGCCCTTTAACCTACTTTGCACGATTAATGTGTTTTTATGTATGCATCATGGCTACGACACTTGTCTTTTGCTTGTTATTTTCACACTTGGTTTGTGATGCCATGAATTCTTTCATGCATCTCCCCTACCTTCTTGGGTGCCTTGATGGAAATATTTCCCCACGCCCCGCGGCCCGCGCCTTCTCCCCCGCCCGCCCTGCCGCCCCATGTAGTTCACATAGATTATTATTCATATTTTTTGTTCATACACATGATTGTGTTGTTATATCTATATGACAACCTTGTCAATGTTATATCTAACATACATTGTACATTACCAAATTATGATCATATTATCTTAACATTTCAATGTCATGTATACATATTATATTGGTTTATCACGTGGATATCATATGTTTTTAGCCCAACACACATCATGTAGATATTTTATTTTAAGGATAATTATTGCATAGGTAAAACAACTTCCATAAAAATAAAGGGAATTCATAGGGGTTTGTCACGGAGAGTAAGCCATCTGAGTGTACTTAGAGTATAATTTTCATCATGCAAACACAAAATTATAGAGCTCAAAATTAGTAAAACATAGTAGAAAATAGTCAGATAGAGACCAAAGATAGTTTGGCATAAAAATAGCACAAAGGACATATCAAAACATAGAGGACACTATCATGATGCGCTACCATCCAATATCCCCAAAAATAGGAAAATCTAGATTTGATAGAAGAACACAATGGTTACAATCCATATTTGCATAGTTTAAATCATAGGTTATTAGATTTTATCAGTTTATGCTTAAATTTACATAGAATCATGCCAGGTTTGCTCAAAATGGGGGAATCGTGCATGGCATGATCACTCCCATTTTAGTTTCACATATACCTAGACATAAATTTCTATAACTCAGTCCATAATATATATGCACAGATATCATAATTGGGGGCATGTGTGTGGCACATTGTTTCCACATGATTAGTTTTTCACCAGCTCATCTGAGATGGATTGACAAATCCATAGCATTATCCATGTTTAATACTTTAGAAACATCTTTCATTAGGTTTCACACCAAATTGATGCCTTATTCCATCTTCAATGGTTAATATTTTGTGTAGTCCCTGAGCTACATTCCTGAGTGCTCGAGAGGCCCTTTGGACATTTTACATTTCAAATTTTATGAGTGGCCCTAGATCCATCCTAAAAAAATTTAGTTACATCATACAATTTTATTCATATATACATCTACTGCACATGGGTAGGCAATGATGGAGTCATAGCGTACTTGAGTTCTTGAGCCACCTACATAGGAGGGTTAGACAAGCATCAATCAAATCCATGTTATTCATAATGTATGATCCACTAAGTAGGGGTGGGTAATGATGGAGTCAAAAATGCATAAAGTTCTTAAGCCACCCACACATGGGGATTGAGCAATCCATCAGCTCATTCCAATATATTCATTGTTTGATCACTAGTTACACACACAAAGGATGTTAATAGGTTTTTGCATTGGTTCACATAATTAATGAGGTGTATTCATTATTTTCCTCTCTCTTATCTCTTTACTCATTTGTGTCTTTGATTTTGATATTACTTAAGTAAGGACTAATTCATCCATGTTTCATTTATAGGATAAGCAATAGAGCATGCTTCACATACTCATACTCAGATTCAAGGGCTTCACCTCTTAAGTAAGTCTAGGTATGCTTCTTTTTTTTATCCTAATAATTTCTCTTTGTTGCATTTCTATAATAAAGGGGGAGCAAATTTAGTCATTTAAAATCACTTGAGTGAAATGAGTGTCACTTGAGACCACCCATCACTAGTTTATCCCTAAACCTATATTAAGGTCTCTTTTGACCCTTATCCAATTTTTGTGCAGGAATTACACATCCCTAGACATCCAAAAATTAATCAAAAAACTTACCATAGGGATTCAGGGCCCTAGTGCCTTAGGTTATTCCACCTAGACACTAGCACACTGTGCTAGTGATCAAGGGATTGCACTAGTGTCCCTCACCTAATTTCAACTCCAATGATATGTTTTCAATTCCTAAGACACTTAGGGTTGGCCTAAACCTATATCACACTCTAAAAAATCATCGTATCAGTATAAATACATGACTTTTATCCCTTTATCCACTAGATGGAAATTAGATGCAAAATACACAAACAAGCTCAAAATAAGTAGTGTATAATCAAGATTATTGATCCCTATGCTATCCTACTTCTACATATATTAATATACAACTACGTTAAGCTCAGAATACACATATTTATAGTCTTGATCCTCATTCAAAGCACCCAATTTGACACTCATACTAGCATTTACTTGTACTTGCACCAACACTTAGATTGGGAGAACTACATCAAGATTTATCCCCTCTCGAGGTATTGGTATATAGGAAAATCTCAACACAACATGGGGTTGAGGACGTCCAACCTACCTAGATAACATCACACTTTTTCTATTTGTGCTTCTCAAATACCTTAACAACATGAAGATCTAAGGTTTACATACAAAATTAGACCAAAACAGGTCATAGATAATGAAACAAGTTCTATCTGCAAAAGAACAAGCCTATTACACTCAAACACATCTACTTTCACAAGATCACATTAGTCCCTACATAAGAACACCAACACTAAACATAAGGACACTAGCATGGTGTACTATTATCTAAAGTATCATGCTACTATCCAGCATGATTTCTAACACCTAGGTCATATTCATGACACCTTGATTAATTTTTGTACTAGTTTTTAGCCTCTAGATCATCCGTATCAATCAGTTTCTAGCTAAGTACTTATTTGTTCCATTTATTTTTATTTTTGGAAATATCAGATTAGGTCAATTCTTATACAAATCAATGGCTATATTTATTGCATATTTTTTCCCTAATTTACTATAATCATACCCTTTAATAACCTAGGGTTTACATTCTATAACCCTTAAAACTTAAATCAATGGGCAACCAAATTAGTGTTAGGTGATGTTGGCCCCCAATTTTGGAAAAATATAGAATTTTGTAGATTTTTTTGAAACACTTGAAGGGCATAAAGGATGTGCACATTTTGGAAATCTCATGCATATATGTTAGGGGTGTAAGATAAGAAAAAAATATGAAGCTAAAGTTTTGATGAAGTGAAATATTGTAGTAATAGGTTGGGAGACACATGAGGATAAGATGTCATAGATGTATCAAAAGACCTAGAAACATTTAAAGGAGGATTAACATGTCTTGAAATGTTCCAATGGTGACAAAATGGTCAATGAATAATAAGGAGTGTGATGAATAGGAAGGAGGTTTCAAAAATAACATAGCACGAGAGAAGGATCACCATTCTAGGCTAGCGTAATGACTCTTTAGGATTTTACTATTTAAGACAAGTCATGACCATAATGGGTTTGGAGTAAATTTATAGAAACATGGTGTAGATATAGGACTCTTTTTGGTCAAATAAATTCATTGTATAGTAGTTAAAACTTTTATATATAAAAAAAATGTGTACTCTATGGAACCCACATTTATTATTTGTAACTGTAAGGAGGTGGCTTGGGTCTATAAAATCCCCCTTGGTGTGATAAAACATTTTTTTGATGCTATTAGGTTGTTTTTATTGACACTATATGCTAAGTTGTGATAGTATTTTTGTTGACACTAGTAGTGGGTTGTCATACTCTCAAATTGTTGATACTTATGTTATGTTGTGTTGAACACTTAGTGATTTGAGAGTTTACACATAATTATGGCATTAATGAGAAGAGATAAAAGCCTTGTCTAATGATTATTATCCTCATGCGTATGTACTTTAGTGTTGTCTATGCTTAGTTTAGATCTAATTTATGAATATAATTTGTTTAATTGTTGAAGTATTTATGTGTTAATATGAGCTTTACTATATGAGCAATCCTATATTCATGCATATTATGAATGAAAGTGTTAGTTTTCACTTTTATTAAATAGAGTAAACAAGGTGGTTAATATGACATATTCTTGTGACTAACCCAACCACAACTTGGTGATCTCTCTTTTTGCCTTGGGTGAGCGCACAAGTCACGTGATATGTAGATGTGATGAGAATTAAGTTTTAGGGTAAGCATGAGTGGAACATAATCAATGGTATGAAAAAGATTACCCAATATTGTTGTAAAATATTGGAGATAAATTTGATTTATGGATTACCAAGCCCTTGTATTTGGTAGGGAAATTTGAGATTTGCACTAAGGTTTTAGTTGCAACTCATTTATACTAATCTTCTTGTTGGACACCTTCTAAGGCATCCTATGAAAAAATTTCCAAGTTATTAAGAGAATCATTATGGGCAAATGCCAAACAAACTCAAAGTTTTTATATGGTTTCCTAAGAAGTCTATTATGTCTTGTAGGGAAATGGAGGCATGTGAATTATTGAGATCTATAGACATAACATTTCTTTGTGTGCCAATTTGGTTATTTGTGTCATTGAAGGCCCCCAAATCTTGGAAAGTTATACTTCAACATTGCATTTCTGTAAATTTGCCTTATGGCAAGACTAGTTGTAAACATATATGGCTACATAATTTTCTAATTATCTTTGCCCTTGTCAAGACTTAGGGGTCTTATTTTCTAAGAGTTTTTGGAAAGATTTTGAGGTAATTAAATTATTTTAAAAATAGGCAAGTGATTAGATTTGGCATTTCCTTCAATGAACATTTAGCCAAATTTGGCTACCATAGGATAGGGTCAAAATATTATTCCCTTTTCAATGATTATTAGCATAGTTTAAGGTAATTTTGGTAAGTTTAAGGTAGTATCCATTTTGATCCTATGCTTTTCTAAGTTACCTCATGTTATATTTCAAGATGGTTAAAGAGGTGATAGGGGTTTAAGGTGTCTTTTCAAGTCATAAGTCATGTGTGATGGTCATGTCACACTCTCTCTAGTCCAATTAAGTGCCCAAATAGGATTTATTTTGTATTCAATGTCATTAAGTCATGTTTCACATTCTTCTACAGTCACATGTGCAAATTGTCAAAAAGTCACTTCAAGAGCCCAAAAAGGTGAAAATCACATAGAGATGTATTATAAAATGAATTATGAAGATTTATATAATGTGAATGTTGGTAGGGAATGATAATAGGTCAATTTTATATGTTAAAAAGTATTTAAAAGTGATTTTCAATGCTTAAGTGAGGCTTAATATCCACTTGTACAGACCAAGAAGAGATAATTTTAGGTGAAAATGCTTTAGGAATATATTTTAAGATTATAAAATACAAATCCATGATTGGAACATAGGTGCAAGTCCATATAATGCAAAAAACTCTCTCTCTCTCTCTCCCATTGCTCCCTTGGTAAGCTCACAAAGGTCAATTTCACATGCTCATTCCGTGAAACATTTAGAGAGTTGGTAACAAAAAATTTAAAAAAAAGAGGGGGTAATAATGGCCTTAAATTCATGAAAATTATTTTTATATTGGTGTACCCTCCTTTATAAATAATCGTTAAGAAGGCAGGGTACTCTAAAACTGCCTACAAACACCACAGACTCATTTTTCTCCTTAAAATGATAGTTTGAGACTGGTCGAATGAATGAGATAAATTTAAGAGGATATAGGTGAATTTTTTAGACATATTATATGATTTTAAAATCCCTAATTAGCATGTGTAACCTCAAGAGGATAAGAAATCTCCATTTGTGCATAGTTTGCAAGTTTGATGTCATGGTCTCTCGAGTGTTTTGAGGTTTTCAATAGTTGAAGGAACATGTATGAAGGTATACCACCATATTTTAACTCTCATAAATTTAGGTATATGTATATTAATGGTTCCATTTCCACTCCAACACTACCTTCTCCAAACATGCAATGGTCTTGTTCTTTTGGACTGTGTATATGATTGCAAGTGAAGGTTTCAATGTTGCATTGTCAGTATGGCATGAAGATTATGACCTCATGAAATAGGTCATGAAATAATGGAGTTTCAATTTATTCAAACTATTATCTCATTCAAGAGGCAATCTCATCACTATTTTACCAGGGCAAGCCTAATACTATTCTAGGCCATAGACTGTGTTAAAAGACTACATACACAAGAATACACCAAGAAGTGCCAGACATTGCATTTTAAGTGTTTTTATTAATTAAAAATATCATGGGTAAGGTTATTTATTAAAAATGGAGAAGTTTCCTCAATGTCAATATGAACAAGATATACAAGTTGGAAGGCTTCATACATTAAAAATGCAGACCTACAGGTCTGTAGACTTGTAGGTCTCATTTTCACGTTAAATGAAATGATGTTAAGAATTAAAATATGAGGTTCAAGAGCCAAGATAAGTGTTATATTCATATTTTGATACCTTAGTAATATTTACATGTCATAAATAAGATAGACTATGACATTGAAGATTCATTATTTAGCCCTTTAAGCCTAACAAACCTAAACCTACACACGCATCCCTGTGTGTGAAATTATCAAGAAAGGAGGTGGTATATTGAAGGGTAAGATGAGATATATAATAAATATAACAATTTTCACAATTTTCCAAGCAATTTAAAATATTTAAATACATCAAAACCAATAAATAAGTTTCAGTCTCACTGTCTAAAAGTCAAATAACCAATACTACACACACACAAGCCTGTGTGAGAAGTGGATGATGACCTACAGGTTATTGAAGGGTTGAGGATAGGATAGAAGTGTAAAGTACCTAATAAAGTTACTATAAATCCAATAAAACATTCATGAGGTTTTAGACTTTCAATAGTGAGAGAGAGGAAGCTTTTGGCCCACAACACCTATAAGCCTAGGAGAGATTTCCAGCCCTGGTCATAAAGATTTGATGATTTGTGCATATGTGGAGTTGGAGATGAGGATTTTTGGAGTATTAATATCCTAAGGAATTTTATATAACCTAGATAATACCCACATGATTCAAACTCAAAGGAATGGAAAGGAAATGACCTATAATGGCGTGTTAGGGTCACTTTGACATACCTGACTATAAACCCTAAACATGAACTAGTGGAGGTTGTAGAGGGTATAATGAAGAAAATGGTGAAGATGAATATTTAAATTGGTCATGATATATGATATATACCCAAATAATCCATTGGTAACTTGAACCAAACATGAAATTAGCACCTACAAGCCTGAATTCTCTCTCTACCTCACTAAACGGTGTTTGCCTAACCCGATTCATTTGTATGTCAAAATTTTTCATGGGAGAAAATTCAATTAAGGAATTTTATAGGGGTCTTGACACTTGAAATTTTTTTAATTGGTTCATCCCAAGAAGGCCTCATTTTTATGAACCATTCTTAAGAGTGCAAGGCACTCATAGGCTACCAAGAAGCCTTCAAATGACCCAATAAGAGAAAAGTTGGATCAAATGGTTTATAATGGAAAATTTTGACCTTTAAATTACCTAATAAAACTTCATGACTTTCCTAATCACTTTATCAGACCCTTGGTTGGCACATATGGAAGGTACATTATACAAAATTTCTCAAAATGCATGGTTGTAGGTATATTTTTGAGTATGCAGGGCAAGGAATTGATTCCAAATCAAGTACATAGACTTATTAATTCAGGATAGAGATTCCATGATCCCATATATAACTTTACAACTCTTTTAATGTGACTTATAAACCATTTAAGTCACCAAGATGGGTCAAGAGAGGAGAAAATGCACTATTTACAAGCCAAGAAACCTAGTTATAGGCCTAATGAGTGTTCTTGGAAAGCTTCTTCTCAACATATCCAATTGTAACATGGTGGTAAAAACATGAATAGGCCATTATAAATATTTGGAACTTGAAAATTTCATGACAAACCACTTCAAATGCCTCTCAAGCATGCACAAGCACCTTGACTAGGGTTTTTAGCCATTTCATGGTTCACCCATTTGTATAGGGTGTCAGAAGCTAAAATTAGGCATGGAGCATGGTCATGGGATGGGTAAAATGAATCAAATATTTTTCTTGAGTTTCACATGTGTGGGAGTCAATTTGAGCCAAAACTTAGTTTCTAGGCCTAGATGCCTAATTGAGCCCTAATTGGAGAGAGAAAGGTTGGATAAGTATACTTGAACTTGCTTTCAGATCATGAAATTTGGCATGGGTTTGTAAGGGCATATTGGGTACTAAAAATATACTTAGTTTTCCAATATCATTTGTACATTGTTCACATAAGGAGTTTTATGTGTTTTCAGGGATACAAGGAATTGAAGGATGGTGAGAGCCTAAGGTGAAAAATGAGGTATTGGTGAGTGTTTGATGGATCCAAATGAGTTATTTTAGGTCTGTTATGACTGAGAGATGCCATACATGGAGATATGTTTCACTCATGAAGGTGAAATCAAGATTTGATCTATTTGGGCAAGATAGGCGTAGTAAGACAAATTGGGCTTCAAGACACCTAAGAAGTGTAATAACCATTGCAATGTCAGTTTGGAGAGATTCTAAACTGACGCAAGATGTCAAAGGGTAGAGCAAGATGTAACTCAACATGAATTTATAATGAAGAGTGCCACTTTTCACCTCACAAGCCAAGAGAAAGATGAGGTGTCAAACAACTAGACAAACTCCTACACCATTTGGAAGAGGAAAATATCTTTAGGAAAGTAACACTTGTCCTTTGAGACTTGATGTAACTATTATTCAACCTCTTCTTGATTGTAACTCTTACTAAGACACTTTCCATCTCTCCCTCCTATGCCTCTCTCTCTCTCTCTCTCCTACTCACATCTTGTTGGGATTTATATAGATCCTTTTGATGAATATGGTAAAACCCTACTCAAATTAACACTTGTATTGTGCCTTGGAATGATGAATGAAGCTAATTCTTACCTCCTTATAAGCTTGAAACTAGTGTACTAGTGTGATGGTTGATGAATGTTAGTAGCAGTCATTGTACTCTCTATTATTTGTCCTTTCCTATCTATTTACAAATAGATTGTCTTCTTTTAGGTCACATGGTGAGTTTTATGTAGTTTTGCATAGCTTAAACGTGTATTTTCAGTCACTAGTGCTTTGTTTAGACCTCTTGACTAACCCTCTCATTCAATGCATTCTCAAAGACTTCCATGTTAAAACATTCATGCTTGAAAGTCCTTGTTTTGAGAAGTGTACAAAAATTTAAGCCTAATTTCTGTTCTTAATTGCACGATAGTCAAGTGGAGGGTGTTGTTTTGGTGTATCACCTCATTAGATAGGTTTATTTTGTCTTTTCTCTTCATTTTACTTGTCAAGCAAGCAAGTAGTAGTAGTGAGCCTAACCGATACATCAAGGGGAGCTAGCCCTTTAACCTAGAGGTTTGGTCCACCTAAAGGTCACCCACAACCTAGGACCAATCCCATTGCATAGCTCAAGTTGAGAGGGCTTGAATCACCCTCTCAAGGGTGCAAATTTTAGCTATAACAGAACACAACATTTGGTGGTCTTCCATTATTTCCAACAACCACCTTCCATTTGTTAAAACTGACAGTATTGAAGCTCTTCAACTTTTCAAAAAATGAATTTGTAGTGTGACACATTATCTTTTCTTGAGATTAGACTCCACACCCTAATTTATAGAGAAATTATAAGTTTATAGATTTTGATATGTTTTTTATCATACATATATACGATCTTTTGTCAAATGTTATGATGCACAAATTGGGATTCAAACACTAGTTGCATGGTTTAAAGCTTGGGGTTGGAATTGTGATATGCCATTTAAGCACTACTCACCAAGTCTACTATATCAAATTATGAGTCCCTTATCTTCGGCTCTTGGCAAGTTAAATAGTTAGCAAATTCTTAACTCTTCACTTCGGATGTGGCTTACTTGTATTATCCATAGCTGGGAAGTTAATTTTGAGCCTAAGCTTGTTCAATTTTTATGTTGTTTAGTTTATCAATGTCCGCCACTAGGAGAGATACTCGTTAACATTAGAATTCCTTTTCCTAAGTGCCCTACATGTAGAAAACCTAATAATTTAGATCACTTATATTGGACATGTCCGTGAGCATTGGAAATGGATTAACAACCTTTTCTGCCTTTCCACATAGAGCCCACCAATTAGAGGATGGCATTGTTTAGAGACTATGATCAATGGTCCACATACATTTATTTTATTTGATTTTTTTAAAACTTCCATTCTCTTTTGGCTTTGGAAATCTATGAATACCATGGTTTTTTATTGAACTAAAAATAAAGTTTATGTGCTCACCTTTGTATTCTATTAAATTTAAGCACATGCTAAGAAAGTTACCTTGGATTTTCAACATTTGTAGGAGTTACTCAACTATTGGGAGAATGTTCCATTCACTACGAGAAGAATCCCTCCCAATATCTTGTTGCAGGGCTCTCCATCCCAATATCCATACGACAAACCACTCACGTAGCCATTTCTCAACCCTCCTCCTCAGTGAAGAGGTTGGAGTCCTCAACCGTGTGGAACATTGTTTTTGGGTTGTCTCTTTAGACTTCTCCTACACATGACAATGTGGATGTTAAGCTACTTGTTCCTCTATCATTTGAGTAGGAAGTGCTTGTGCCTTTGATTGTTTAAGAAAATATTCAAAGATGGTTGGATGGCACCATATCCTCTATCAGGAGAGCCCTCTTCTTAGATTACTTTGTCTTTTAGAGATGATTTGCTACCTCTTCCTTCTAGTGTCGCTACATGTGCTTGATATTTTATGTTTTATTACTTTTAGTATGTTCAAACTCTTAGTACTTAGCCATGGATTTTTGACTATTTTTCTTTATTTTAAGTTGTGAATATCAATCAACTATCTTTTTATTATAAATCATTTTTTACTTTATATATATATATATATAGACTATTTTTCTTTATTTTAAGTTGTGAATATCAATCAACTATCTTTTTATTATAAATCATTTTTTACTTTGTGTGTGTGTGTGTGTCAATATATTATCTATAAAAACAAGGGTTATATTACATGCATAATGAATTGAGATTATTTTTTGTCATTAATGAATAAGAAAGTGATTTATATCTTCTTTTTTTTAAATGTAATTTTTTTTAAAGAAGAAAAACATTTTCTTTGATCATGATATTGTCAAATTAAATCAAATAAATAATCATAAATTATATTGATTATAATTAATAATAATATGTAAAAAATTAAAACTATATTTCTAAGATGTTACAATGTGTCCTTAAAATTTATAGGATAATATATTTGTTATATTTTTTTACAATATTTTTATGATCTATTCAAAATTTCAATTTATATTTAATATAATATTTAAAAACATTATTCATGTAAAATTTTGATGTAGTGATATTTTCAATATCACCTTTCATTTGTTACAAACAAATATTTATTTATTAAATATTCATATGAATCTTGTTTATATGGTTAGTCCCTACCTCTCATAGTGTTCTAAGTGCATAACCAAAGGTTAGATAAAAGCTATTAAATAATTTGTGTTAAATAATAATATTTTGTTTTTTAAATTTATTTATTTAAAAAATGGTCACCAAAATAAATTAATAGTAAAGTAATATTTTATAATAGATTCTAAAATATTTCAATAACTAATACCTATATTAATATAGATGTTTTCATGTTTTAAATTTACAATCAATTTTTTATTTATACATTTCAATAATATTTATTACCTCAATATTTTTTTAAATAAAATTTAAATCCACTACGATCCTCACTCGGTAGTATATCATATTGGTATACTAAATTTTAAAAAATAATATATTATAATAACTATATTGTAAATAAATATTCTATTTAATAACTATAATGTAATGTAAATATATATTAAATAATTTGATATGTAATTTATTAATTGTTACTAAAATATAATATAATAATTTATAATATAGTTATTGTAATTTATATATGTAATTTCATATTATCAGTATTAAAATATATATTATAATAATATAATATATTACCCAAAAAATTTATATTAATAATAATATTATAGTTTATAAAAAATTATATAATTTTATATGTAATATAGTAATAATATTAATATTATAATAATGATTATAATCATACTAAAAAGAATAATAATTATATAATAATATTCATGTATTATATAATATTAACATATATATTATAATATTTATATATTAAAATATATAATAAAATACATCATATTATAATAATATATTAATTATTTTTATTATATAATAATTGCTACCTAATTAATTCCACATGCCCAGCCGAAGATATTATTTTTGGTCCAAATTAACTCCTAAATATTTTTAAAAAGCTACACGTGCAGGGCATGGAGAAAATGGGTTCTCTGAAAAGGCCACGGAGGCATTTAAGTAAATGCAATTTGCAGAGGTGGTTTCATGGAATTTTGTATTTGCGTCGTTCTCAAACAAATAAGATTTGTTGTATTTTAAAAAGTTGGTAGAGATTTATAAGTCTTAAAAGTTCTATGCAGGAAATCTGGCCTCGGCTCTCCTGAAGCTTTAATGTTTTATATACTTTTTGGGATTTATCAGATCCAGTGCGGCTGGTGAGTAGTGCTGTTGGCCTTAAAGCCCGGCATTATTATTGATAGGGTTAAAATAGTGGTTGGATGTGGATGTGGATATGGATGCTCTGATAACAAAAACTAAGGTTTATTGTTGAAAATGCAGCTGCACATTCAATCCACATGTAAACTGTTTTTATGTGTACTTTGTTGCTGTGTTTATTCTTGCTGTCTTCTTCTCTGAGACAGCAGAAGGCTAAGGATTTTAGCCCTTGTACAGCTTATCAGCCCAGAGAGACTTAAAGAGTATCGTCTGTAATAAGATGCTGATTTTTAATTATTGTGCTTGAGGTTCTCTCTTATTGTCTCCTTTCATATGTCCTTGATGATAAAATATATTGTAGGTTTTTCATACTGTAAAGTTGTATCGCCGTATTAGATTTATTTTCCTTATGGTTATTTAATGTTGTGCAGGTATTCTTGTGATGTATAAGAATTTTAATGCACTGTATATTTTATTAATTTCATTTTATGAACATAATCCGAATAATAGATACCTGTGACATTATTATTTTCCAGTAGTAGTTTCCTAAATTTTCCGTTGAAATTGGATTTATAATTTAAACCGTTACACAATCTATAAAAATTCTGACCTTGGGAGATTGGTCCTTGAACAGCTTGCTGAACAAATCCGATTCTTTCCTGAACAAAAAAGCCCAATTATGTATTTCGAAATAGCTTTGACTGCAAAGATAGAAGAATTATTTTAAAAAAATGGCACAACTTACTGGTAGATCTCTTGTTTCAAGCAAGAAAGCCCGCTCTTTAGTTTATCAACAGGATTGAAGTCGTCCCCATCCGTTTGGTTTCCATTGGTGTTTTTATCTTGACCCTGGAGTTGCAATTCCTTGGTAATTTGCGCAATCTTCTTCGCCGCAGCGGAGCGCAGGCTCGGCTCGTCCTGCAATTCAACAATTGAAAACCTGCCCAACAAAAAGAACTTCCTAATTATAAACCCTCTCTGCGGCTGCCTCTTCTGCACCGCGCCGTTGATCTTCACCTTCTTCATTGTCTTCTCGCAATCCTTGTTATCACCACCTCCAGGGTTCGAACCTCTGGAAGCAGACTTTTCGTCCAACAGCATTAACATTGTTGCCATATCAATTTCTGTTCTTTTCTTTTCTTTAACTCAGCCCAAGAGCAACATCGCCACCTTTCTTTTTATCTCATCTGTTTCAACTCAAGTGGAACCGCATTCCATTTCAGTCAAGGATTTCAACGGACTCACAAAGCCTCTCTCTGCTTTCAACAGACTACAAATATGCGTTTGTTAACAATAAACGGCATCATGCACTACCAAACCGCTGTGCACCACCACTTCCCCCAAACCGAATGGCGACTCTGACCAGCTGTGCGTGAAAAAAAAGTTATCCTTTTCAGAATCAAACCAGCCGAAGTGTATGCAACCAAACTCGAATGTTGGGCCAAACCAAATTTAGCGAACCATAACATTTTGCAGAAATCAAAAGCATTCATCGAATCTTAAAATTTGTATGAAAAACTCTATACAGTTAAGCTTCGATGCTCAATGTTTTACACACAGCGTTCCTACGTTTCATAAACAGACTTGCAAAAAACATTTCTATTACAATTTCCTCTGAGCTTCGCTGCTCGAAGGATACAACAATATTCGATGGATATAATGAACTTTGTTTTTCTCTGTTAGAACCCTCTAGACAGGTACAAGAAACGAGGAGAAGATGATAAGATTAACATAAATGCTCCATTAAGGAAATCGTATAATCGAACAGGTGGAAGGGAAGGGAAGCGAAGCGAAGCGAAGGGAGATATTTTGCATCCGTGCCTGTCTCAACGCACCCTAACACGACGCACAACTGACCAACCTGCCAGTAACCTGAAGTCTCCAACAACATGTGTCAGCACTGGATTGGTAAAAACTGAAGGTATTCGTCTATTCCGTCTCTTGTGAGACGAATCCTGGGGCTTCTCCTCCGGCTTAATTAATTAGCTGGTAAATTTAGAAGTGGCATCCTCATTGATCTTGTAGAATTAAAATAAATCGTACTCATAAAAATTTAAAATATATAAAAAGAAGCTAGGGTTATGTGCGTTTCATTCCGCCACCACATTTAGTCAAAATTGTTGTTTAGATTGTAGGTGGATATGAAAATGACAATAATGTATCTCACGGCACACCGACAATAAAACAAACACAACCGCAATTTTTATCTAGCAAAAGTTTTAGTTTATATATGTGTTAATATGGGTAATTGTTTTTTTGGATTGGAACTTTAAATCATTTGAGATATGAGGAGGTGGTTTAAATTTCTCTTACAAATATTATTAATTGTTATTATTAATATTATCAGTAATTTTAATCGTCGAATATCTCTAATAACTATCATCGATTTAGAATGAAAAAATGAATGGACGGGGTCTGCAACTCGTCGTCAAGCTTGTGTCTGCAGTATTAGTGATTGTGTAGGAGTGTGAAAGTCGACTGGCAAAGGAGGGCAAAGGAGGGTAGAAATAGATGGTCACAATTGCTGAGGACTATTGAAGGAAGGGCACGACTATGGCTCAGAGTGAGCCTTCTAAGGCCTTGTCGGATAGGAGTTTTCGCGAAGTGGTGGGCATGAATATGCAGGGACATGAAGCTAGGATATTTGAAAATGCAATTTTTTCTCAGACTTCAAGGGCTTTGGATTTGAGCTCGACTGGGGGATCTAGGATAACAAAGATTAATGGATGCCTTGAGCGGTGCAAAGAGAGACCCAAACTGGTAATCTCTTTTGATATGATCGCTGAAGATGTGGAATACTACTCCAAGCATTCACTGTATTGCAAGTTTTTGGGATTGAGTGTCTCCCTTCAATTTTTGGAGAGTTGGGCTCGAAAAGTGTGGGAGCTAGAGGGCGAGATGGAGGTTACGCTGCTGGCAAACAATTTCTTCATGGTTATGTTTCTTTGCTTGGCCGATAGAAACAGGGTTTTTGAGGGTGGGCCCTATTTTTATAATCAGGTTGGGATTTTTGTGAAACCATGGCATGCATGATTTAATCCTACTGAGGAATTGCCTAACAGGGTCACGGTGTGGGTTCGGTTACCCAGAATGCCTATAGAATGTTGTCGAGAGGATGTTCTTCAGATGATAGCTTCAATGCTAGGAAGGCCGGTGGGGTCTTCAACACAAACCTTAGGTAAGAAAGTTATGACTTTTGCTCGAATTTGCGTGAAAATTGATTTGAGTAGACCATTGCCAGACGCGGTCGAGATGTGTGCGGGCTCATACTCCTGGGTGCAACAATTGGACTATGAGACCCTTCCATTCAGATGTCGCCTTTGTCATGAATATGGACACCTTGTGAGAAGGTGCCCGAAGGCCAAACCAGAAGAATAGCAACCCCCGCACCCGCCTCCTCCGAGTAACACTACTGGTGCTGACAAAGGGAAGAAATATGGAGCTGGTGCCGGCAAAGACCCTGAGGGTTTTGTTTAGGTTAAGGCTCGAAGCCGAAACAGAGGTCATAAGAGGTCCCTAATGGAGCGACAAAATGAGGATACTTTTAATAGGTTTGAGGTATTGGATGAATTGGGCCAGCAAGAAGTTAACCCAAGATTAATTAGTGTGGAGCAGCTTGTGGGGGGGTCCAGAACAGAGGCTAAATCTTCCACTCCTCACTCTGCGCTTCATGAGGAAGCTGTCTTACCTATGATCATGGATGGGCAGACAGGGGAACAGACGTTTTTTGAGCCAAATGTTGATCTGGCACAAAGAGTAGAGGTCGGGGATAGTCAAGCACGGACAGCGGCTACAGAGACGGATAAGCGAGGTAAAGCTCCTCCTCATCTGGGCATTCTTCAAAAGGATGGTAAGAAGGGGGCTTTACAGAAAAGTGTTAAATTGGGACATAAGAAGAATATAGAGAGGATTAAAATGATAGGGGAGAATTTGGTTGAGTCAGGGTCTGTTAAGACCTTAGATTCCCATTTTTTGACTCCTCCGAAATGATTACTATTTCTTGGAATGTAAGGGGCTTGAACAACGGCCCTAGACAAAAAGTTGTTCAAGAATTAGTTAGAAGTCATTGTCTGGATATCCTCTTTCTTCAGGAAACTAAGGTTTCAATAGATTACATGATGAGTATCACACCTAAGCTATGGAGGCATGGTCTATGTCAGTGCATTGGTGCCTAGGGGTCATCAGGGGGCGTGGCTTGTCTATGGAACCCACGTGAGATTCAACCTATGTCTTGGATCTCCTTCAAATCCTCCTTATCTATGGTTTCCTTATGCATTGAGTCGAGCGAGTATGTTCTTTTTTTAATGTCTACGCCCCTACAGATTTCCAAGGTAAGCTTCTTGTTTGGAATAATATTCAACTGGTTCGCAGTTTATTTCATTACCTGCCATGGATTATGGTTGGAGACTTTAATGCTATTCTGGACTTAACAAAAAAATGGGGAGGTAATGCAAAATTGGAGCCTTCTTCCATCTTACTCTGGGACAAGATTTTGGCACTCAATCTGGTGGATATTAAGCCTTGTAACGGTCGGTTCACTTGGAACAATAGAAGGGTGGGCGACAGGTGCATTGTTGAATGCTTAAACCGATTTATGACCTCTTGTTTTTGGGTGGGCAGCTTGTGGTCTTCGAGCTTCGATATTTTAGATTGGAGAGGCTCGGATCACTGGCCCATAAAGCTTACCATTTTTTTTGCTCGTTTGCCTCAGAAGCCGCCTTTCAAGTTCCAACTCATGTGGCTCAGGGGCTCAGACCTGTTTGGACGAGTTGCTGAATGGTGGAGAGTAGGCAGGCCTACTGCTGGTACAACAATGTATATTTTCGCTAAGCTCCTCCAATTTGTTAAGTATCAGCTCAAACGGTGGAATCGTCAGAGCTTTGGGAACATCTTTCAGGAGAAAAAAGATGTGCAAATGGAGTTAAATGACATTACTAAATTGATTAGGGAGGAGGGGTTGTTTGAGTTTATGCTGAAGGAGGAAGCTAGGGCTGTAAAAACCTTGGAGGAATGGAAGCTGAGAGAGGAAACCTTTTGGAAACAGAAAGCTAGGATCGAATGGCTGCAAGAGGGGGATAAGAACACCGCCTTCTTCTTCAATTCGGTAAGAGCCAAACAACATGGTAATGTGATAACTTCTTTGGTGACGGACAGGGGAGAGGTTATCTCTTCTATGCGGGATATCTGTAATGAAGCAGTGCAGTATTTTGCTTCTTTATTCAAGGAGGAATTGTAGGGGGAAGCATATGCGGAGGCTCAGGTACTCTCCTGTATTCCTTCTTTACTTTCTCGAGAAATGAAGGAGCATCTGATGAGACCCATATCCTTAGAGGAATTAGAAAAGATTGTTTTCATGATGCAAAAAGGAAAGGCTCCTGGTCCAGATGGTTTCCCGATTGAATTTTTTTAGAAATTTTGGGAAATTATCAAATTAGATTTATTGGCAGTGGTGCAAGAATCCCAGAAGAACAAGCAAATGCTCCGGGCCCTGAACTCTACCTTCCTGGCTCTCATTCCCAAGGGGAGGGGGCTAATCGGTTAAGTCAATTTCGACCCATTTCCCTTTGCAATGTAATTTATAAAATTATATCTAAGCTGATTGCTAAAAAGTTAAAAAAGTGGTTGGCAATGCTGATCTCAGAGGAGCAAAGTGGCTTTGTGGAGGGCCGTCAGATTTTGGATGGGATAGTGGTGGCTATAGAGACTATCCATTCCATTACCAAGTCCAAAGAAAAGGCTATGTTCATCAAGCTGGACATGTCCAAGGCATATGACAGAGTGCGCTGGTCCTTTCTCCAGAAGGTTTTGGGCACCTTTGGTTTTGAGGAGGATTGGATCCGATGGGTTATGAGTTGTGTGAATTCGTCTTCTTTCTCAGTCTTGGTTAATGGGGAGCATTTCAATCTCTTTGGGGCCTCGCGTGGTTTGCGGCAAGGCGATCCTTTATCTTCTTTCATGTTTCTTCTTTTGGCAGAAGGTCTGGGACAGTTGATTAAAAGGAATGTTGATGATGGCGTTATTCAGGGCTATAAATGGGGAGGGGGCCTTCCTGTTCAATCTCACCTACAGTTTGTAGACGATGCGGCTTTGATGGGCATGGCTACTATTAGAGAGGCGGCTAATATTTGTAAAAGCTTGGATGCTTACCTTGCTGCCTCAGGACAATTAATTAATGAGGACAAGCCTTCAATTTTTTCTTTAACACTCCACCATCCATTCAACGTAGAGTGGTTGATATTCTTTGGTTCTAGATTGGGAGTCTCCCATTATTATATCTTGGGATCCCTATCTCTACAGGGAGGCAGTCCAAGGAGTCGTGGCAGGGGATTCTGAACAAGTTTTGAGCCAAGGTGAATCATTGGACCCATCGGTGGCTATCCTTTGTTGGTCAGGTCCAGCTGATTCAATCAGTGGTGCAGGCTCTTCCTCTCTATAGGTGTATGATACAGGTGGCACCGATGAGCTTTGTTAAGGACCTTGATTCTTTGGCAAGACAGTTCTTATGGGCTAGTAACTTATCATCGACGAAGTGGAGCCTGATTAAGTGGGAGGTTGTTTGTAGCCCTAAACGGTTTGGGGACCTAGGATTATGGTAGTCATTGCTAGCAAGTACGGCCCTGGCAACCAAATTGTATTGGTGATGGTGCGAGGAACAAGGCCAAGTTTGGGCCAAGATCTTATCTCATAAGTATTTTTTTGGGATCCCCCATAAGGATATCCCACGGTATAGTTTGATAGGGAAAGGTTCAGTGATTTGGGCTACTCTCAAGAAAGGAGCTGCACTAATTAAGAGAGACCTATTCTAGATTTGCAAGAGTGGGGTAGAGCCACAATTCTGGCATGACTCTTGAGACGGCTACCCCCCCATAGTTATTCAATATCTTCATCTGAATGCTTTATCACAGAGATTCAACGAAGCTAGGTGGACTAGGGTGTGCGAATTTAAGGTCCTTTCCCTTCATGGACAGATGACGGAAGTGAGATGGAAGACCCCAGAGGAGTGGCCAATTCTTGGGATGGAGGCAGAGTGCACGGAGTTGAACTTCATCCTTTCCTGTCGCAATTGCAGTGCACTTAAGGGTGGTGATGCGCTAGCCTGGTCCCCTAACCCCAAGGGTAAGTACACTGTGTCTTCTGATTATCAGGAGTTGATTGCTTAGAAATTTGACGAGGGGGAGAAGTTCCTTGGTGGAAAAAAGTCTAGAGCAGATTCTCTTGGCCGAAGTGCAATTGTTTTACCTGGACTCTGATCTGGAATAGATCCTTGACTTGGGAGAATATTCGAAAGAGGGGCTTTGTTGGTCCTTCAAGGTACGTTTTATGTAGTGGCGAGGATGAGGATTCTCCACATCTATTCTTTTGCTGCCCCTTCACTCACCAACTGTGGCACTCCTAGTGGGACGTGTGGAGGTGTCAGTGTGTGCACGCTTCCTCCCTTGCCAATTTTTGGGTGAGATTGGGCAGACCCCCCTCCGTAGCTCCCTTCTTGCAAGATGCCTGGTACGTTGGACCTATTTTTTTGCTTTGGCAAGTCTGGCTAGAAAGGAATCGCAAAATTTTTTGGGATGAAAAATTGGGGATTCAACAGGTTTGGAGTAGAATTATAGGAATGATCCAGGAGACTATAGAAGCTAAGAGTGAGATTATTTTGCCACTGGAGAAGGGTGACGCCGAGATGGTAGACAGGTTTGGCATACAGGGTATATCTCCGGCCTCAACTTGCATCAGGAGAGGTAGATGTGGGAAGCAAAAAATTCAAAGGAGTGGGAAATGGACGCCCCCTCCCGCGGGACTTTTGAAAATTAATACAAATGGTTCTTCCAGGGGTAATCCAGGCCCGACTGGAATCGGTGGGATTGGTAGGGATTCCTCTGGATCAGTGGTTTTTATTTTCTTGGCTAATATGGGTGTGCAGACTGTTAATAGGATGGAAGGATTGGCTATCCTATATGCCTTAAAGAGAGCTTATGCTTTAAGGTGGAGGAGGGTGATGTATGAAGCCGACTCACAAATCCTGGTCAATCTGCTCCTTGAGAGGAAGATTACAGATGTGAGCTGGCAATTGTCTATGATAGTGCATCAGATATTGCAGATTAGTTCGTTTATGGATTCTGTGTCTTATGCCCACGTTCTAAGGGAATGGAACAAGGCAGCCGATTGCCTGGCAAAATGGGTGTCAGAAGATATAGATGGTTGGAAGGTTGATGGATGGGCGCAGATGCCCAACGAGTTATGTCAGAACCTGGAAATGATTCTTAAAGAAGATGAAAAGGGTATTGGGGAGTGATGGTTTTGTTTGTGTTTTTTCTGTGGTATTCTTTGGTTTTCGGGGCTTTGGCCCTTTGTTGCTTTGTAATATGTTGTTTTGAGTTTTAATAAAGTTTTTACCCTCTTTTATTTAAAAAAACTATCATCGATCTAGCATATTTTTTGAGATTTGAATTAGATAACGTTGGATATAACTAAATCTCTTAACTACTCCACCTATATATATATATATATATATATATATATATATATATATATATATATATATATATATATATATATCATTAGATGCTTTAAAATTTAATATTTTTTTAAATTATAAATTGTATTTTTCAACTAGGAATATTAGATCTACATTGATCAAATAAATATAATAACAAAACATTACTTTTTCAAATATCTAAGCTTTGAGGATTCAAATTTGGGACATAACAGAAGTTCAATGTTTAGAAATTATTAAATCAATATAATTAACACATACAACTAATCATAATTAATGTATAAGGATCTAACAAAATTTAATTATGTATAGGATTGGGTATAACCAACGCACTTACCAATCCATCTACATCTCTTTAACAATTATTATTATTATTATTATTATTATTATTATTGATAAATGGGAGTTTTTGAAAGGGATCCAACCATTTTACAAGTCGCAATCTAGGTCCAAATACTCAGATAAAACATAAATGTTTGTATACTATATCCAACACAACCAATGTACATTAATTATACAACATCGACACAACCACTAACAACAAACTAATAGTAAAAAAATAAAAAACCAACCAATAACAATCTTACAAAAGAAGGGGTAAAAACCACATTAGCAACCAACGAACCAAAAGGGAATATAAGAAATGCAACAAAATGAAGATCATGAAGGAAAAGAAGGGCAACTAAGAGAAAGACCCAATACAAAAAACACCCATAAAAAACTTGAAGAATTAACTATTTGCTCAAGCCAATATTCTCCCTTGCCTAGTAAGAAAATCCTCCAACGCCTATTGAGAACCGTCACTTACCAAAGTCCTTGCTCTTGCCCTCAACAACTCGACCTCAAATCTACATCCTTTCTTTGTAGAGGAAGCTCCCACATTCATTGGTTTTTTAGAAAATATAGGTTTAGGACGGGAAAATAAAGCCTCAATCGATTGAGGTGGAATTAGCAAAGAACAACCTTCGAAAAAACCTCTATAAGTTCCTCAACAACATAAATACAAGGCCTAGGCAGGGAAGAAGAATTCTCCACCAACTGAGGAGGAATTGGAAGAGGAACATGTCCTTGATGTTCCCTCTATAAGTTCCTCGACAACATAAATACAAGGCCTAGGCAGGGAAGAAGAATTCTCCACCAACTGAGGAGGAATTGGAAGAGGAACATGTCCTTGATGTTCCCTCGGAGACTCCTTCACAACATCCCTTCTCACTTGAGAACCTAGAAAGCAAAAAAGAGGGTGAAATGATTTTCCATGATTACACCATGAGAAACCCTGATCTAGAGCCCCTTCTTTCTTTTTCCACCCTTGATGAGAGAGCCCACGAGACTTCAAAGGACACCTAGCTACATGATGCCTTGGACGATGGCAATGAAAGCATAGGAAAGGGCTATCTTCATAGTTGAGCAATTGAGTCCATGAACCACGCGAGGAGAGTATCTTAATCGAATAAAAGAGCGATTTGGAGAGATCAATATAGGCACAAACTCTGATATATTTGAGCCTCCAAGAGGAGTCATCAATTTTCACAAAAGAGCCAATTTTGTCCACCAATAACTTGATGAACTTCTCATTTCTCAAAACTGAAGGAAGGAAATATAATTGAATCCATATACGAACAGTGATGATGATGAGGAAAGAAATATCGATATTAATTACTTTTATTAAAATATTAAAAAATGAATTAATTTTTACCAAGTGCAAATTCACGCTCGAGGCAAATTAATGTCCAAGGGATAATAATAATACCATACTTGGCCGCGCAGGTTCTAATAATAATAAATAGAAATAAAAGTTATAAATAAATTCTACACAACAAAAATAGACCTACTAAAGTGAGAGTTGTGTTGTCCATCAACTATGTCGTTAGCTCATTTAACGACAATAATAGATAACATATAGGTAGTAATGGAGAGCAATGCTCCAAATTTAGGTTAGGTGTCGATTCAAAAGGCTTATAAAAATAAATTATTTTATAATATAATGAATGAGTATGAAGTTACCGTTAAATATGGAATTCGATATTTCAATTGTTACAATTGATATTGATTCTCTAATCTAACCCTCACGATTTTCATATATATAAATTATAGAGTGAGAAGGGAGGGTGTAATTTTTTTATTAATCATTATTTTATGCGGTGATTTGAAATTAAAATCTAAGATTTGAGGGGTCAATTTGCAATATATAAATTTTTACACATTTAATAAATTTAATTAGATCAATTATTTTTCAAAATAAAATAATAAAGATAAAGGGATAATTTAGAAATATATGTTGAATATTGAGAGATTTAGAAATAAATGTCAGAGTCTAATAATGGAAACTAGGTTTTTGTGGCAAGATACTCAGAGCCTTTAAAATTCATAGGGAATAGAGGACATTGTCTAAACTACTAATTAAATATTTTCTGGGGTTAAAATAATCAAATGAATATTTTTTTAAAATGTCAGTTTAAAAAAAATATTTTTAATGACTACGTTTGTCAAATCCAAAGCTCCAAAAATAACACTCAATTGTTTGAAACTTCACTCCAATCAATTAGAAAATTCACTTCTTCTCCTTCCCTTAAATAGAGAACTAGTTAATATTAAAACAATAATGAAAACAAATTTGTATTATATTTATCTTGATTCTCATCTGGCCCCTAAATTATATACAATATCAAAAATAACACTCTAATAATTATAGTAATATAAATAATTGGATTTTAATCAAATTATAACACAAAAATCCATCTTTCAATCAAATTACAACATAAATATCCATACACATTTAACTAGACCTAAATAGATGTAAAAACAATTAGATCAAACCTATTCAATTTTTTGAAACTAGAGAAATAAAGATGAAAGGAGGGTTTAGAAATGTATCTTGAATATCAAAAGATCTAGATACAGTCATCAAAGTATGATAGTAGAAACCAAAGTTTTATAACAAAACAATAAGAACCTTAAAAAATTTGTGATTAATAAAGGACCTTGTCCAAACTATTGAGTCCATATTTCTGGGAACCATAATCCTCAAGTGCATGATTATAACATAATTTAAGCAGGTGAAATTGTTTTTGACAACTATATTTGTCAAGTTTATGGTTCTAAACCTTTGATCATGAGGAACATACACTTCTTCTCCTTGCCCTAATTAGGAAGTTAGATATAAAAATAACAAAAAAAAAAAATGTATTTCAAGGCTCATGGTACTCCTATTTTGATTCTCATTAGGCCCTTAAATGGTGTACAATATTAAAAACAATACTCTAATAATTATAGTAATCATCAACCATACAAACTAGTGCAATACAATGTGTTACTAACATGGACTTTAGTGCTATAATAAATGATTTAATAATTGTTTGATTTCTCTAAGTAAGTGTAGATGTTTAATAGATTTATGTGAATGATAAATGCTAGATGCCTTTTGGATTTACTTTTCAAATGATAAATAACATATTCATAAATGCATTAAGGTTCTTATGTATTTATAAAAAACTGGAATTCAAATTAAGACCATATTTTTGTGTAAGTTGACATCCAAAAATTAAAAAATTAAAAAATAACCTAAAAAATCACATGGGGTAATGAGAGTAAGGGCCTAAAAGTAGTTTTCCATAACCATACACTTGATATTTCTAGCATGCCAACTATCAAGTGCACGTTTCTAGCAAAAGGATCATAATATGTCCAAATTTTGGGGAAAGGGAACTAATAGTGAGAGGATGCTAGTATTGTAAGTATGATTGATGATAAAATATGCACTATATATGTTCAAGTTAAGTTACTACAGCTTCTTAATTTTACTTTGTCAATACTTATAAAAAAATCAGAGATTAAAATATACAAAAATATTTACCAAGAATAACTTGATGCTATTGTCACTCAATTTTGCACCCTTGGAGAGGTAGTTTAAGCCTACTCAAAATTGAGTGGAACATGGGATTACATCTAGACATATGGGTTGTCTATAGCAGAGGTAAACCTCTAGATTGAAGGGATGACTCCCTTGATATGTCTATTGAAGCTCATCACCTATACTACTAACTTGTTGAGATGAAAAGAGAGAGAGAGAAAACGAAAGAAACCTATCTTAATGAGGTAATACACCAAGTTAATTTCCATAAGACCACCATGAACTTGCACTATGAATATGACTCACAAATTGATCCCAATATCCTAAATTTCTCTAACGTAAGTGTTTCAACATGGAGGTGAGATGCAATGCATATCCCAAGGTGAATAAATAAGAGGTCTGATTGTAGACACTATTACCCTTACCTACACTTAAATACATACAATAAAAATAACTACACTGCATGTGAATTTTTAGGAGAGTAGACTACTTGCACAAAACATGAAAGAGCAAGGTGAACACAAGGATAAATAGTTATCACTTGTAAATTAGCTATATACTACTTCACACACTTAGATGAAAAGTTGTGAACTCAAAAATAGTTTGAAATATTTTATTCAAAAGTAAAAATGGTACTCAAACAAGTATGGCTTTGCAATACTAGATATGGATTTCATTATAAAGCCAAAAGTGGTTGTTTATATAGAGAAGTGAGAAGAGAGAGAGAGGGGGGCATAACAGAAGAAGAATGAAAGTGTATTCATGAATTAAAACAATAAAGGGGTTATTAAATAGTCAAAAAAACCTCCAATTCCATGTGTATCACTTATGAAGAATCTCCAACCTTCTAAGTAGCATAGGGGTTACAAATTATCTTGACACCTTGACTAACTTCTTGCAAATTGCCCTTCTTTGCATGAAAGGAGTGAAAAATGGAACTTAAAATCATGAATTCACAATGAATTCATCTTATAAAACTCATTGGACATCTAACATGCCTTAATAAACTCATTTGACTTGACATTCCATCATTCATGTGTATAGGTGTCTTGAGACTCTTTATTTCCCACACCTACCTTGGTCCAAGTGGCCTAAAACTCAAGTTCATCTTCTTAAAGTTATTTTATCTCTATGAATGGTATTAAAATATGTTATTAGGCCTAAAAAAAACCATTTTTTTTGCTTTAAAAACTTGTAAGAACTCATTTTACTCCTCAAGCCTTCACTAGACCTAGTTTCCTTGTAGACCTAAAAACTCGTAAACCTCCTTGTGTAGGACAATGTATGAAGGGTAAAGACAAAATGAGGGAATATTATAGGAAAAATTATGTCCCTACATATCCATGTCAAATTTCATCTTTTGAATCTGAGTGGAAACCCATTCTTTTTGCCTTTCTCTCTCCTTAATTAGGCCTCCTTACCTAGAACCCTATTTTCTTGCTCCAGACTTCTACCACACATGTTAAATCACCCAAAATCATGCGATTAAATTTCCTTTGTCTATGAAAAACTTTCATATAAATTTTTATGTCCTGAGAGCTTGTGAAAGTATGTAAACCAAGAAATGACCTGGCCACCTAGCCTTATTTTGAGCCTATTTGAGACTACCTTGTAAAATAGGCATGGTTGACCACCTATATAATATCCTATAATTTTTTTTGGGATTTAAAATTTAGGAAAAAATATTAAATGACCTCATAAAATGATTGGAAATATCCCCCCTTCTTAGAACACCTAAAAAACACTAAAAATCATATAAAATAAGGCATTTATGATAGTTTGTATAGGTTACATCAGCATCAAATTACATGTTTATAACATATTTGGAGTCATAAACAACATAAAATATGTTTTATGAGAAAAATATTGCATTAAATGTGCATTAGAGGTCCATTTTCCTTGACTGGTCATTATAAGGGTTTTAGGAGGGTTTAAGACCTATTTGGGGTCTTAACAATTGTTCATAAAGAATATATAACCAATTAACCTCCTTCTAATTGAAAAATATTATTTAATAACCTATTAAACTATCCAAAGTGTCTCATATACCCATGAAAAGTGTGAGTTATGGTATGAGCATGTGAAGTTGCTCTTTAGGTGGCATGCTTAACTCTCTTTAAACTTGAGAGAGGTCAAATCTAAGTTTTGGACCTCAAAAATCATTATCACTACTAGGATAGGTTTATAAACCTCAAAAAAAATAATCCTCATGATTCAAGATTATTTGGTAGTGACTGCCACTCCTATGTATGCATCTAGTATACTAGTTAGGGGGCTTGGGGTTTAGCCCTGTCATCTCTTTGTTAGCCCTTAATGGCACTTGGATTGAAAACAGAGGTTTTTTGATCAACATGAGAGTGTATTAAGACCTCATAAATGTTTTTTTACTACATAAAATTCCCTCCATGAGGTTTGGCATACCTTTTTTATGCTTTGAGGTCTAAACAGACCCCTTGGTCTCATGATTGCATCTTGCTAATGGAGTGGGCGAGGTCTGAGACAAAATAATGGGTATATCCACTACCTATGTGGCTTTAAAATTACCATTTATTCCTTGGAATAATCATTACCACCATCTATACCAAATCTCAAAGTGTTATTATGCCTATAAAACTCTCAACACACTAATTTCCCTCAAGACTGGCTGGGTCTACTAGTGACTATGTGTAGGGGTCTTGAAACCTAGTTTGATCAATATTTTCATGTTTCCTTTAGTATAAACATAACCCTATGAAATCTTAGTCTATTTGAGGTAGACCTTAGAGTCCTCATATCATGTACTCAGGTCTTGCTCAGCTTAAGATTGACGTCTCATCATGTAGCTTGTAGGTGACCTTTTAGGGTCACTTAACTGTATACTGTGTGTTTTAAGTCCTTACATTCACATCACAACTTCACAATGGTTCATGAACTTAGTTAAAGTTATAATTAGGTTCATAACATATCTCAAACACTTATACCTCTTCCTTTAGGTCTAGAAATGAATTGATCCTCTAAATAGGCATGTAGGTGCCTATTAGAGTCATGAATGTATTAGGTGTTTAGGTCTTACCCTCACATCAATAATAATCCTTTGGCTCTTTAAAATTGTTTTAAATTCAATTTTAGGCTCAGATCATCTCTTTATGGTATTATTCCTCCTCTCTAAGTATGCACTAATGCTCACACCTTACAAGGCATGGCTGTAGGTGCTCATTACAGTTGTATGTAAGAATTTCAAGATCTTAAACTTTGTCCTTTCACATGACATAATTATTGAAGGATATAGACAAAATGAGTTAATTACATTGTATATGTAGGGCTTGGTCATACCTTTTATGAAATTTTATAGCCATTTATTACTTGCTTCTTTTGTATAGACCTGTAGGTGGTCTCGTATGGTTTGACTATATATAGGAGTTTTAAAATTACTCCTTTCAGTAGGCATGATGTTTGAAGCACCAAAAGAGATTATTCCATTATCACTATCTTATAAGGTCTACAAAATTCAATTTATGACATTCTCAAATCACTTGTCTTTTACCCTCTTTGTACATAGTATTGTAGGTGATTAATTAACTATGAACTCAGTTTCTAGGACTGTCAACAACTTGTAAGTGACCTAGCTACGTTTTGATGGGTTATGACACTATTTTCATTTGTAATGAAATTAGGTCTCCATGTTTGAGACTTTGTTTTTATTGGTTTGATTTTTACTTTGGTCCTAAATAAGGACCTATAGGATTAGGGCCTATAGGTCTATACTTGACTATATAGGCTACAAAACCACTCTTGAGTTCTTGATATTTTCAACATTGTCAACTCCATGACACTTATTATCACTATTTCAATGTATTATAGGGCTTAAGACAAGTATCAATACCTTATATCAACTTCAACTCAGCCTACAGTCTGTACAGACCTATAGGTGCAACCCTCTTATATGTATAAGGTCTATGAGTAGATAATTAGAGATTTTAGTCAGTTGGAATCATTAGATGATGGTAGTAGGTAATAATAAACATGTGAATGTATGAGGATATGTATCAAGTCTTTTCCATAGATATGAGCTTATTCTATCTACTTCTATTATTTGTATGATTGTATATGAAAAAAATATCTAAGACTTCTCATTGGAAGGTGTGCATTTGGGATCTTATCATCATATTTATCATACTTACAATAGTGTGATGTTAACTTAAAACCTCACACTATGATATATTATTGGTAATTGAGCCAAAATGGCAATCAAACATGTAATAACCTGTTCAAACATAAACCATGTCTCAAAGAACATCACACTTGAAGAATATGGAAAAAAATAAATCTTAAATAAAAGAACATGGAATACATTAAATTGAGACATATTCCATGATTAATGAGGCATTATAAACCTCTGAGAGTGAACAACATGAAGATAAAATAGAAACTTTCAGTATAATCCACTAAAACACTCTATACATCAAGCCATTCTTCCTCCAAGTGAATGCACTTCATGGAGATTATTTAGATAATAAAAAATATAATTAAAGGGAGATATTTGAACTATAAAAACCATCCTCAAAATCATTCCTCTCCATCAATTTCTAAAGTGGAGAAACTTGCAGTATAATCCACTTAAACACCCTATACATCAAGCCATTCTTCCTCCAAGAGAATGCACTTCATGGAGATTATTTAGATAATAAAAATACCATGAAATGGAGATATATGACCTATAAAAACCATCCTCAAAATCATTCCTATCCATAAATTTTTGAAGTGGAGAAACAGGTGCAAGAATAGACCCCTCTCAGATGGATAGGCCATAATGACCTGTCACTCTTAGAATTTTTTCATAAATAATAAGATACAAATTTGCAAAAAAAATGAAACTAATTTAAATTTTACTGACTCTCTATCATGGTTATACCATTTAGTTCAAATTTGTCTTCCTGACCTTGTGAAGGTAATGATGGAGGAGAAAAGGTGTATGGAGTGTTAGTTAGACATATTTTTTTTTAAAAATATGGAAAATTATTTGAGGTATCCTGAGGGACACTTTAAAACTATTTACAACTAAAAACTATTCTTGTAAGGCCATATAAGTGCTTATAAAGTGTCTTTTTTACAAGTTTAGGCATTGACCTGCATATGATGTCAAAATATAACTATCCCTGAACATTATATAACCCATTTATGACACCATGGATGTTGGTAATATTTTTCAAATGTTTTTTTCTTGGTATGGTATGTCCAACTCTTCCACATGAGCCAAAAGGTGGCCAAATTGACATTTTTGCATATGAGAGTCAAATAAAAGGTTAGTGAATAATAATATGAATTCAATGACATATAAATAAAGTTTTATAATGATCTTAGACCATACTAAATATTTGAACATTCTTAACCATTTAAAGACCTTGTACTTGACCCACATGACTAGATAAGTGAACATAAGACCAAACCTTAAACAATGATAGACAAGGAAAATATGACCATATGGAACTATTTAAGCCCACTTGAGACCATAACAAGCATTTGAAAACCCTATGAGGGTTAAACCTAGAGGGGGTGACCAAATTTGACTTGGGGTCAAAATTTGGTCGACATTCCTGGTAATTCACCTAGGTAGCATGCCTGTAATGCTCATGGACTAATAGCCTTCTCCTTCCATTGGGCAATGGAGTCACTCTTATGCTACAATATGAAATTGATATGCCTTATAAAGACTTCAAACTCACACCAAACATAAAACAAGAAAGAAACACACAATATGCTCACACCAAACATAAAACAAGAAAGAAAACACACACTATGCTCAAAGTATTTAGGGAAAACCACACACAAAGACTCAAACAACAGACCTAACCTACTATGTATAGACCTCAAAACATGTTTGAGGTGATGAAACACTTATTCCTACGTTAACCACAATAAAAAAAGAATGTTTTTGAGTCACATCTGATCCATGAGAATAAGTCACCATAGGATGGATATTTGTCAAAAAAATTTTGTTTGTGAATATGATCAAAATATTTACTAATTATATGACCTCTACTGGCTATAAATGAATCATTTGAAGAATCTATTTAAAAAACCTTCTAGCTCTCCTTTAAGTCTGTTTGACAATGCAACCTACTTGATCTACTTCATGATCACTTGATCCTTGCCAAGTTGCTTCTTGGGATTCATGATAGCTTTCTCAACTTCATCTTCATCTAGACCATGATGTTTTTGATGTCTCGAGCCATCATAATTGTCTTTTTGTTGGCCAATCATGTCTATAAATGAATTGATATCATATTAAGGTCTAGGCTACTACTAAAATCATACAAATATTTATCTTGGTATGTTTTCAATCCTTCAATCTTATAGCTTTCTTGACAATGATTTGACACTTCTCTTCATGCTCATTATGTCCACCAATGACCTTACCATCAAGTTCATGTTCCTTAGGAAGAGCTGCCTTACTTATTTGTTCAAATTCTTGAACTATGGCATGCAACTGCTATCATAGATCATCATCTTCTTCATGGTTGTCACACTTATGATCTTTTTCATCTTAGGCCAGTAGAATTGTACCATCTTCACTACCATGTCCTGTTTCACTTTAAAACTCATCATCATCATTTATATGAGGATAGTTGTTACCTTCTATAACTTATTGGAGAGGACCATCAAAACTTAACTCAAAATGTTCATTAGCCTCATCATGAATGATGTATTTACCAAGATTTGTTCCTTCAATAAAATCATAGGGATCATACTCATATGTATATGTACCATATTCATCTAGGAAGAGATCAAAAATACCTTCAATTTTAAAATATGATCCATCATCTATGACATGCTCTTCTTGCTCATTGATAGTACAATTCAAATTATAACTAGCTTCCACATATGGTTCAATGTGGAACTTAGCCAATGGTTGTGTTCTTATAATCACCTTAGCTCCATATATTATTCTAAAATCCAAGAAATACCAATCAATAGAAACATAACCTCCTATATTATTAGTGAAGTCTCTTTTTAGACAAATGGCAAAGTGTGTAGGCAGATCCACCACCATTATATCTTGTAAAATTGGAAAACTTGGGTAGTCATGCAATAAAAATTTTAAACCTTTGATTATCCCTATTGACTTGGTTAGATTTACATCAAGCTGCAACACTCCTTTACTATATGGCTCATATTTCAAGCCCAACTTATTTGAAACCAGTTTGGGCATAACTAAAGTGCTTACCCCACTATCCATAATGTAATTATGAACTAGCTTGTCTCTCATAATGAGAGTAAGATAGAAAGGTGGGGGATTTTCAGACTTGGTGAAAGGATCAACAATATGGGTAGGTTCATTTGTTAGGGCTACACTAATATGCTTTGTTGGTTGGGGAGAAAACATGGAGTTAGGATAATTGCTCTTGAAGTAATTCCTTTTGATTGGGCATGTGGAGTACTTCCTAAAGAGATATGTTAGTATTTTTGTTTTTTAAAGAGTTAATGATATTAAAATAGGGAACACTAACCTTTTCTTGAATATTTATAGGAAATGAAGTACTTTGAGCTTGAGGTAATGAAGTACTTTGAGTCTCCTTTCCCAAGTTTTGATTTTAAAGAGGTACATGACTTGTTAAGGCTACCACATTTGCATTCATACCTTATTTCCTTGAAGGAGGGTTGTTTGAAGTTGTATTCAAATATTTAACATCTCATAAAGATCTTATCTTTGAT